>JACJUM010002496.1:6694837-6711151 GCA_020976665.1 Heortia vitessoides
ATAATATTAGTTCTAAATATTATATATTTAGTTGTAATTAATATCTATCTTCAATAAAAATAAAAGTGTCAATTAAACTGAATCACCAAATAATATGGTGACTAAGTGGAATATTTCTTAATTATTAAGCAATTACAGATTAGTGACACATCTAAACTTAAATGACACAAATTTTGTTCCCTAAAATAATTATTGTGTAACTGCTATAATACATACCTTAAAAGGTGGCATATTTTTTTTTAACGCGGTTTGTATTTGACTGATGGGATGACGTGAAAACTGATGCATTTTTTGTTGCCGATAGTAAAACGCAAGATATTTAATATGAACTTTATATAATAGCAATAAAGCTTAAATTGACTTCGTTTTACTTAGAAAACGTTTGTATAGGTAAAAGAAAAGGGCTGTTTTAAGGGGTTTTCCGGCAATTATTCGATTCTTTCTCGCCGTAAAAACCATCTTTGAACTCCATCGAACATTAAAAAAAAGGGCCAAATTGGTTCAAGCGTTGTTGAGTTATGCGCTTACCAACACATTTTGCGTTTCATTTTTATGTATATATTTAAGATCTTCTGAGGTAGGATTATAAGTCATTACCATAAAATTTGCGGTTGGAGCTAATTAAAATTAATGCGGGTGGGATACGAAAAAAGGGAGATTAGAATATCGGCGTCGGATAATAAATCGTATTTACAGAAGACGAGTGGTCACGCATTGCTACGAAAATAAGAATTTGCGAAGCACAGCAAATTAGATTAGAGTGGTACCGGTACCTAAGTACTTATAAATTTTGAGTGTGAGTTGCGGAAGTCATGGTATAAGTGTTTGTGTTTTCCTGACGAGATCTTCTCTGCGATCAGGGTGTTTGTCAAAACATGTGAAAACGCCCGTCGTATGTTGAGTAAGTACTTATCTTAAGTTACAAAAATAGCTTCTCGAGCTTACTGAATGAACGAGATTCGCCAGTTAGAAGTTAGTTAAGAGTTTTGTTTAAATTGATTGGTTTTCATTTTCTTTTATTCGAAGGTATATTTTATTTCATTCGCTATAGGCAGATTTTTCGTTTTAGATTAAGAGTAGAGAGAGTTTAGAATATAAAGATCCCAAGATAATTTATGATAGTTTATTTATATAGTTTATTTATATAGTTTATTTATATAAAGGTGGCTTCGCTTCCGCTTAGTTCTTAATGAATTGACAATCTTATAAGGATTTCTTTTTCTTTCTTTGAATGCTCTAAATTCCTCATATACCTACACCTACGAAACACTTTGAATATTTGGTTCTTAGATATCATAAAACAAAGTGCAGGAAACCGATTTCAACGGGACTTTCACTTGCAGATAGCTAATCTTGTAAGAAGTAATGTAGGCTACTTAATACTTGTATTAAATATTAATAAAGTTATATATAGAATAAAACTACAAACACACAAATTAACTTGGTACTTTATTCCGGTATATTTTCAATAGCAGTTAGGTTAAGAATTTTTAGTTCTTCAATATCACGCCAAAGCTCCGCATGATATAACGCCGCAGCCTCTACTTCCATCTCTGCAGCGGTCACTAAATTTATGTTTGTTTAGGGTCAGTTGAGTTAAAATATTCTTATACTATCATTTTATACACGTGACTAAGTGTACCTACAATAAACATATATTTTTTATGAACTAATATAAAGACTTCGATGCTTAGTTTAAAAGGTTTTATCCATAGAAAAGCTGGAATATTATTTAACTAGATACAAGGAACAATATTTACTAATCAACTTTTCTCACTGTCCTGCCCGACACCTGAGACAAGTTGATTTCTTTCTAGTAAACGTAGCCTTCGATTCTTTTTTATCGAGAAACCGAGATTGACACACATGACTACATATAATATTTTTTTTAAATTAAACAAAAACAAATCCTTAATGCTTACACTTACGTAATGCAAATAATTCTTTCTTACTTACTTCTTAAATTCCTAACTATTTCAACACTTTTCTTCAACCGGGCCAAGTCATTATCAATTTCGTCTTGTAAATTATTATAGAAATTCAAATCATTAACATCTATAGCATCCAGATTATTGACAGATCTTAAAGAAGTGTCCATTTCTACGAGTAAAAATATTTTAGGACCAACTTTTATACAGAGATTTCAAAAGGTATTTCATATCAATGTAAGAATTATTTAAAGTAACTTAGAATATTCTGGAATTTTGCGCCCCAGCGTACTTTTTAGAGCCTGGCAACAAACCGACAAAGAAGATTTTGTGATGATGACGATTAAACAAAAGAAAATGTGAGATATTATAAAAAAAAAACAAACTATATTTAGAAGTATTTTTGATTTCTCTACGTTGTTTTCATATCTTATAGAATCTTATTAAAAATATACTGGCCGGAAGCATGTCAATGACGTCATTTGACATATTTAGGCGGCAACATTTAATACATTAGTTACTTTTGGACTGGAATTCGTTCCTTATCTATGAAAATTAGTGATGTGCCAACTCATAAAAAACAAAACCTGAAGTAACCCGGGTGAAAATCTATGTAACTCGAGTTGAATTCAAAATACTTAACTCGAGTTAACTGAATGCACAAGCAATTAAGGTTTTTGTGAGTTTTTCCAAATTATGCCCTCAGCTTGGCATACTACTTAAAAAAATTGGACTAGGCAAATTATAAATTTATCTATTCTCGAGTACGAGAGAGACAAATGTCAAACGCTGCCAAACGCGGGGCCGATTGTGCCTCTTTGTCGCTTGTCCCGCGCTCTCGCTTGCACTTCAAGCCTTAAATGGAACGCCTCACAGAGAGGTAACGCCGCATGAGTCATGTTTATTCGTACGTGCAGCCGACTCCATCGAATTAAAGACGTTGTCATGTCAAAAATAAAATTTACTATCAATCAAACTATAAAATTATATAGCAGTCTTAAAAATAAAATCAGACTAAAATTATGATGCAAGTATGTACATAGGTACATTTATAGACTCATAATTGTTTTATATGAGAAAAATATTTTCCCGGTAGTTAACTAACAATTAGTTATTCACAAAAAACATTAAATAAAAATTCTATGAAACAACTAAAATAAACTTCTTATAAGTTTTAACAAAAATAAAATTCTTTTTTTTAATTGAAGTTAAATAAAACATAAATTGAAAAATATTGTTACTGTACTTAATAAATAAACAATCATGGAATACTATTGAGAAATAAGATTTAGTCAATCTTTTTTGGTGCTAGACAGTTTCTTCTATCATTGCACAAAATCCCAGGTTTTGAAAATAAATGTTCTGAAGGGACTGACGATGCAGGTATACAAAAATATTTTTGGGCAATTTCGGACAACTGCGATAATAAACATTTCTTGTCATTCCAAAAGTGAAGCGGATTGCATTTTTTGTCAAAATATGGTAATTCAATATAATGATTAACCATCATAGCCGCAGAAGTGTATAGAGTTAGGTGAGCACTACTCTCCATTCGAATTCGAGTTAGAGAGAATTCAACTAGAGTGTTTTCGAGTTACGCTCAACTCGAGTTGAATCGAGTTCGGTACTCGAGTTACCATCACTAATGCAAATGTTATCCTGCTGTCACTTGCATTGCTGTTACGCGTTCTTTTGTGTGAAAATATTTTGTTTAATTCATATTTGTAAATTTTGTTGTCGTCAAACATTATTTATTCACCCATGATTATTTACTGACGTTGAAGAAAGCACAATAACCATTTCAACGATGATGAGTGACGATGATCGTGATATAGACATAGAAAGTGATGTAGGTGTTTTAATGGATAAGCATTTAATGGCTGTGTTTATTATGTTCTCTAATCTGAATTGTGTTCTTTCAGGCCGAAAATGATTCCGACTCCAGAACTCACGCTCGTAATAACATTGGTGGTAGCGGATATTACTCTCAGGTGACGTATAATATAAAATATTATTTGAAGGTAGATCCACTGAGATTATTGCTCTTTGTTACAATAAATACCATTGTTTTTTTTATACCAAATATTTTTCTTCAAAAAAATAGCACAAAGAAGTCGTATAGTTCTTTTTATTGATACAATTTTGTCTGAACTTTTACTTTTTAGATTCTGTACAAAGTAATGTATTATGTATATATTTTACAGGCTGACAAAAGAGCTCATCATAATGCACTAGAAAGAAAAAGAAGAGACCACATAAAAGACAGTTTTACATCCTTGAGGGAATCTGTACCAGCCTTGCAAAATGAAAAAGTTGTAAGGAGCTATTTTGTTTAATATTATTTTTCCAATGTTACCTTGCCTATAGGATTTATTAAGGGTATGTTTATTTTATTTTATTGAAATGGGAAAGTAACTTCATGTAATTAATAATATTGTGTGAAAAAAATAATGAACACAATCCAACAGATGATTTACAAATCTTTCAACATTTTAAACAAATTTTGGACAATTTAAGGGCATTATTAAAGTTTAAATGTGGACTGTGTAATTTTGATCCATACAAGAGTGGAATAGAATTTCTAGATTGGTTTGTTGATATATGTTTATTTAACATTACAGGCAAGTAGAGCGCAAATCTTAAAAAAAGCGGCAGAATACATACAATTTATGAGACGGAAAAACAATTCTCACCAACAAGACATAGAAGACTTAAAACGACAAAACAATTTACTGGAAACTCAAAGTAAGATCATTGTATCACATTTTATGTGTATTTTATTAAGTTGTATTAAAATACTTTTTATTCAACCTTAATTTATGCCACCTAGGTGGTAAATATGCTTGATGGTAGGCTAGAAGGTAGGTTGGCATGTGTCAAATTGTTTATTAAAATAAAATCCATTAACCTCCTAGGCTTAGGGTTCTATTTACTTGTGAGTCTGGCATCATCAACAATTCTCATAGCACGTTTTCTGGACTGAGTTGTTATCAACAAAGCATATTTGTGCTCATGGTATTAAGCACAGAGGTATGAACATGGTTATGGTGTCTATGTAAGGAAGCATTTACCAAAGGTCATGCTTTAATTAGACTTAAAAAATATATTTTTATCAAACTTGCTTCCTACTAGCGGTTCCTTGAGTGTAAACTATATTTATAGTGCAGGAGCTTTTTCGAATTACAAATAGCTAATGCCCTATCGAGAACTATCCAAACTTCCACTACTCATGCGAATTGGTAGCGTAATATAAGGACAGATAGGTAAACAGACTAATAATAAGGCTAAACTAAGAAAGTATGGATTATTTTTACTAGCGACCCGCAACGAAACTTAATTCGCGCGGGTGGCTATCTCCGCTTCTGAGTTCTCTGATACCTTTTAAAATATCCTTTTTAATAAAATGCTGGAAGGTGCAATTATGATGTACATGAAATAAATAATAGGTACTTTATCATATAAAATAACAGTAAATAACCTATATTTTTTCTAAAGCGATAATTATATTCAATTTCGGACTCATTTATCGATCATTAATTGCTTAATCTGTCTTGTAAGTTTAGCCAGCGTTTGCAATTTAGGCGCACAAAATATTTATGTAAAGATATCACATCACAAATCTTTGAATTTATGGCTTTTCCTTACTATATGTATGTATTATACATATAAACCGTACGGCTCTTATTTCTGGATACTGCAGTCAAATCCGTTTAGTTCTAAGCAAACAAACAACGGAAGAGACTTTTTTTTACTTTATGTAAATATATGCATGATTGTGAATATTACTTACTTAATAAGAATTTGAAGATTCTAACAATTCTTTCCAATTGGAGGAAAAAGCATTAAATATTTTTTTTATTTCAGTTCGTGCACTGGAAAAAGCCCGAGCAACAGGAAACTTCATGGACGCACATGAGCTTGGACTTGGACTCAAGTCAGAGGGCAGCTCACATGAAACAGACAGCTCAGATGGTGAGGGTACCACACGTCGAGTCAAAAAGCTTAAGATTAACGGAGTCAATGTTTAACCTCAAGCTCATTAAGGTTGTATGATGGTTCTACCGTAGCTACAAAACTTACTTGCATCAAATTCAGACAAAATTTTAATACCAAAGATTTTGATGCTGAATCCAAATACAGTTTTCTATGCTATTGGAGTCATGCTGTAATTCAACTGTTTTATTAAAGTAAACTGACAGTAATCAATTGTGAGAATCCAGTTAATTCATCTGTATGGCTAAGTGTGGATCATCTTATACTGTACAATAATTATAAGTTCTTTAAGTAAGTATGTTGGTTGGTTGGTAATGAATAATCTTGCGATTATTCATAGAAATACTTTTGTGTTTTTACGATTTGGCCTCCACTGCATTTGGTTTACATACATAGGTGTAATTTTATTTTTCTGTCAGATGGCCAAGTATTAGTATGTTTTATTTGTTGTTTTCCACATGTGAAAAAGCAATGAAGTGTGTGCAGCAGTGCATATATTTTTTTAGTTTTAAGTTGAGCTAATAGTACGATTATTCAATACTTACCAACAATCATAGCATAAGTGTTTAGTCTTCTTGAACAATGTGACAATAAATGGTTTATTTACTTGTAACATGAAAATAATATAGGATTTATATTTTCAATTTGACTATTTAATTTCTATCAATACTAATCAACAGATTCTAGCCATGTATGTACTTGATAATTCAAGTATGGTGTGTACACAAAGCGACAGACCAACCCATTTTGCACTTTAAAAAAAGTTATTGAATTTAAAATTGAAAGTATATAATTTACAGACGTATAGGATTTGTGGGAAAAATGCGTTTTTTTTTAATTTTAAAATAATCATATGATTTTATTTTTTATATTGATTATTGAACGTATGAGTACAAAAGGAATAAATTTGAATACAAGTGTAATATCGCAAACCTAGCAACTCAAAAAAACACTTTGGTAACAGCGAAAAACAGTGAAGGATTTTCTCTCATATATCTGTGATTTCGAAATGCGGGTAGAAGAAACATGTTATGTAAATTTAGTATTTTATACCATAATGTGGTAAAAAATTTGATGTTTTGAGATCTTTCCTTATTGCTTAAAAAGAATGTCTATTTTTTTTCTTTATTTTGAGTTGAGCCTATATTGATGAACTAGGATTTAAATAACTCTCTTTTGAAGGACTTACATACATTTCAAAGGTAATAGCATTTGTTATTATTTACAATTAGTCGAAGTTATCAACCAAGCTGTAACCATCAGTAGGAGTTTGTTTGATGGGACGGTAGCAAGAAAACATTTACAACATTTATTTTCTCTAATTAAAATTATGATATTAGCTATAGACAGCTACTTGTGTCGCTTTTATAACAAACAAAATAATCTTTTAAAATTTAACATAAAATTATTGAATATAATAGGAACTTTCCATTGTAGGGATAATAATATTAAATCACTTAATTTTAGCTTTACATATAGAACTCACACAACTTAGAATTAATTCGTCAACCGGAGGACTAATTCTATTTTTTGAAACTGAACATACAAGTAATAGCTAGTATAATGACAATAAAATTAAGATACCAATGATTCATGTCGCTATACGCATACTAGGTTCAATTTAGTTTTTCAAATTAATTTAAGTTCATAGAAAAGTTAAATTTAGTTTAATTTTTAAAGAAATACAGCGTTTTTATAATCACTTAACAAACCAGGTTAAACTAAAATAAAAAAAATGCTTTTACAATACGACAACAACTTTAAAAAATTGCTTACCTTACCAGCAATACAGATTCAAATCAAAATGTTCCTATAATTTACCTAACAGTAATCGTCAAAATAGGGGACAACTCAAAATAATTGTTTGTCACATTCAGTAATACGGAAACCACTCAAAATAACTCCACTTTCTTAACAATCGATACGTAAACTTCGCTTAGAACTCTGGTTGCAACTAACGATGTTCCTGTTTTGGTGGGGAAGCTGCAGAAAGGACTCCTCCCGCCATTTAGCGTCGAGTAGTGGAGATATTTTGAAATCTGCTTTGTTGGTCGATAGGTAGTGAGAGGAGTTCGTTGGTGAGTATAACTCAAAAAACCTAATTTTCGAGTTAACTTCCTTTAGATCTGAGGGTGCAATATGTACTTCAATATTTTTCGTTTCAAAAAAGGAATAAATTACATTAGTTGCGATGGCTGTGGATTTAACAAAAATGTAGCATTAAGAGTTTTGTGAATAGTCACTGTCACATGTGGTTGTGTGATAGTGATGTTTTAAATATATGTTACAGCAAAATGTAGAATATGTACAGTGATGTATATGTATAGAGCCGGATAAGTTTATGACAGTTGCCCCTTTTAAATGACCACCGTATTAAAGACCAACGTCGTTGTTTGTGAATTTACATTTTAATAATCCCACCTTGGTGAAACCATTCTAATCGTTTTGTATTATTATACATTTTCGTTATAATGACTAAGGATCTACATGCTGCCGAGTCTTCTAGTGGAGATGAGAGATAAATTAGGTACGTACTTGGGTAGGCTATTGTTTCTAAAATAATAATTAAAATGCACCCTACCTGCCAAGTCTGGTATAAAATGTATATTACTTAACATTTTTATAATTTATTGTTTTTTTTGCAATTTGTTTGTTATATCGATGTTAAATAATATTTGTAAAAATGTTTAATAACTATAGAATAAAATGTTGCGTGAATTTTAAATTAGAACAATATTTTAGTGAGATTACAGGCGAATGCCTGTAATTTTATGTAAAATGTAATCAAATATGTGGGTTTGAAACCCTATTTCGCATATTTCTGTATTAAGTTGAATATAGTTAGATAAATATATTTACATATATGGAATTACAATTATGAAATTGACAGTTTGTGAATATTAATTCAGTATATTAATAATATTTTATGATTCAAATTTTGTTTATTATGTCAGTGGAATATTCTAATACATTTTGTATCTGATAATGTTTTGTAATATTTTTCTGTGTATATGGATCTATTGTTTTTTTATAGAAAAATTGTAACGATCGTAGTTAAGTAGCCAGTACATTCTTGTTCTAGAAGACTAAATAGTTTTATCGGAAAATATAAATACTCTGTTAATGACGTCTTTTATTAAAAAGTGTTTGGATGATACTCGATGGCTTAGTATATACGTCTTCGATGCAAGAAATCTACCAATAGCCGTGAATATTTTAAAATAATAATGCAGACGTATATCCTGCTACTTTCACTCATTGTGTACTTTCTTCAAATATATGCTTTTTAACAGCAATTCGTAAAGAGAGTACCGCGACCTCACAATTACCATTAAATCGTTTAAATATTCTTGAGATAAAAACAATTAAAATTCTATATTCTCAAATAATTATGGTATTAAAGCAATAATCGAATATTGTGTCACATTTTTATTGCGACCAGCTGTGTACCTGTTTCTGCTCGCATTTTCTGTCAGCGAATGTATTTTGTTGAAGGATTTCATATACTATTCAGATTAGAGTATCGTAGACGGTGTTGATCTAGTCTGTCTTAAATAAACCATTTCCAACGGCTTTGAATCGCTTCAAACCTCGTATTTACATTTTCAATCGTTTCGGCAATCGTTCTCAGGAGTGACGGGTGTTATTTTAATCTGATTTGGTAATTCTAGCTGTGTGATTCGATTTCTTCCTTCATTTTTCACAACTTTTAATTTAGGTTCACAATTATTGCGATGTACGATAGAAGATTGGACGTAGTTCTCGTTGTTTTAATTCTCAACCTTCACCTGACTGATGAACCATTACATACTCCAGAGCCTGCAGTGCAATTGTTTTCTTTATACCTTTATATATATATATATATATATATATATATAGGTAGCAATGAATGTATAAGTGGGTATTTCTGCTGTCATATGGTTTCAATGTAGTTCAAAAGGAGCTTTCAAATGATTTAAGAGATTAAGTTTAAATATGTCTCCATTGTTCTTAGAGGTCTCTTTATGTTCGATTGGTGTTCTGTTAGTTCTTTTACTTAGTAACATGTACGTATTGGTTGTACACTTTTACACTCGCTGGTATTGTTTTTACAGCGTGTCTTGACCTAAGAATGGTCATTGTATAGTTTCTGGAGGTTTCAATGTGTGGAAGTGAAATAAATTGAGGGTAAAATACCCAATAGTCAGCCTTTTAGTAAGGAATTAAATTCTTTTTTCATGTTCTTTTTTCATTTTTTCATGTTCCTAATATAAAGTTAATTTATATTTTGAACATAAAAAACTTTGCATGAAAATAACAACTGTGTTATGAAATGTTATTTATTAAAATTTGGTGAAAAAATTAACAAAACATTAAACTTTTGTTAGAATCATAGAAAAAAAACAAAAATCATATTATGGTACTTTTTCCCAGTGCTCAGCCTCATTTCTACACAAGTCAGCCATGGCTTACCCTAAAGTCAGCCCCTCACTAACTTTGCATATTTGGCATAAAAATTTCTTATGACATATGTTTTCATACATATCCCCAGCGAATTCAGTGCATTTTAAATGGTACCATGCAGGGCAATTATCACAACCAATATTTTTCAGGTAGTTTATTTCGGTTTCGCTAGTCATATCCTCTTCACAATTATTAAATCTTATCTTGTTTATAGTACGTGTCGTATTATTCTTTTACTTTTTACTTTTGTTTGAATTCTCAGCATTTCCGCTTTCCTTTTTTGTGCTGCTACTTGTTTTTTGTTTCTCTTCTTTCTTTGCCTTAATTTCAAGTCTTTTTGGTTTCTTACTTTTTATTTCGTTCTTTTTCTGTTCCTTTATTTCTTCTTTTTATCTTTTAAAATGTCTCCACTCTTCGGAAGAAATAGCTCCTATTCTACTGATTGATTTTATATTAATCTAGTTACAGCAGGTAAGGTTAAATACTTATTTAAAACGGGTGACACATTTCCAGCTTTCACAATCACATCAGACAATATTTTTATTTTGTTTTCTATATTTTTGTTAACCTCGTGCAGGTACATAGGCAGTACAGGTTTCATATTTATTGTCACGTCTTGTTCAGTTTTGTTATTGATTAACTCAACGTTACTAGCTGTTCCTATGTCTTTTACACTATCCATTACATAATTATTATTTTCTAAGATCAACGCTTCTCTTGTATTTTCCATTTCATAGCAGGTATGTATTTCTTGTTCAACGCCTTCTTTTCTTTATCAATTATACTATGAATAATACTTATACCTAGTTTCATGTCTTTCTTTTCGATATAGTTTTCCGAAATTGATTCCGATGTCTCATTTGTTGGGCATTCTTTAACACAGTCGCCGTCTTGATCACTTGCAACAGACATAGGTGTCTGGTCTTGAATTTCATTCGCTCTTCTCTCTTTAAACTCGTTCGAGAATAACGTTTCTTCAGTAAACGCATCTAAATTATTTTCTAATGTGTAATCACCTATCGTTGGCAAACTTACTAGGTCAATATTTGCATTTCATCCTGATGCTATTTTTGATTGGTGTTAATCAATACCACAAGCAGAAATTTTATCAATTGAAGAATCCCTAGTTGAATTTTTGTTGAATTTATACTTTCAGGTCCTGTCATATTTATTGCCGCACTCAAAACATTAATAACAGTTGTTGTGTCTACTCCAACATTTTTAAGCTCATTATCTAGATGATTAGTACACTCGATGGCGGTATTCAAATGCCTGTTCTTAATTGTGGTACCTGGAGACTTCGAAGTTTTGGTAGTGTTATTATGTTGCTCAAGATTATTTTGCACACATTTTGAGTAGTCCAAAGCGTTTGGATCGTATGGGCTTAATCCACATTAAACCACACATTAAACAATTAAAACCTTATCAAGTAATAGACACAGTGTGGCCTTGGTGAAAACACTATTGACATTTACAGGTTGAGTTGTCTATTCGTACACGGTATTTTTCCATTCTTCCTTGAAAGGTTTAAACACACTAACGTCAGCGGGATGAATCAAATGTGTTACATTTAGTGGAAGTGTATAAAGGATAATACCGTTATCGTGACAATATTCGCTAAGACGCATTTTTAAGTGACTCTTTTGGCCATCAACAAAAACGAGAACAGGTTTTCAATTTTTTTATTTTTCCACCCATTCGTTCAGACCTTTATCAATGTAATCATAAAAAAATTTTGATTTCATACAACCCGTTTCTGACTTTTTCAATAACCATCCATCAGGCATACTGTTAATACCATCTTTTGGTGGTCTTACATACAGAAAAACTACACAAGGAGGTAAAATTTTTCCGGACGCCGATATAAATATCAGGACTGTAACTGCTTCTTTTTCTCTGTCTTTTACAATTTGGTAGACATTTTTGTAGCCTCTTGGTGCAATCACTTTTCCAGCCTGGGGGCATATATACAAACTAGTTTCATCACCGTTAAATATTCGGTCAGGGTCGGTCAAAATATCAGTTGCATTTATGTCTTCTAAATGCTTCATAAGTTCAGCAAACCACTGCCGAATACCTTCTTCAGTTACAGCAGCTCGACTCTTAGATACATTTTAAGGTGTCCTCTCACTTAACTCATAAGAACACTAAGAAATGATTGGTACCATTTCTTTCCTGGTCTATTATTTACAAATGGGTCAGGTCTTTTATCTTCAGATGTAATATTAAGGATGGTATTTAGAAGATAATCTTGTTTTAATCGGAAGCTACATTTCGCTAATGCTATACTCCAGTCTTTCAATGCAGTTTCTTCAGTTTTGGTGAGCACTGAATCCGGCCCCATTTTACGGGGTAAGTCTGGAACCCTTAAATGTCAAAATCTTGTGACGTCCTTCGCGGAACCATAAAAACTTACTAGCTTCTCTAATCTTCATACCTTATCTAATTACCACCATAGCCTTTGTCAATTGTTTTTCTTTATATTGGTGGATAGGTCTTTTGGACATAATGGAAATCTAAAACAATCGATTTTATAACCTTAAAAACTGTCCACACATAAATTGTACTCTGATTTAAGACTTTATAACTTGCTTTTAGTGCAACAAAATTAGCGGCTGTTTACTGGATTCGTAGACCTATTGCTCGGCCATTAACATGCAGTTGTATTTGAACGCGGCTGACTACTGGTAAAATACCGCATTCGTTTTAGAAAAGTTAAGTCCAAAATATTAAGCAAAGGAAAGTTAACCCGCTCTCTTAATTTCAGCTAAATCTATGATATTCCCAAGAAAACTAGTAGTCAGCAACTTAAGGCTGATCACTGGATCTGCAGTCAAAAATCGCAACCCAGTAGTCGGCCGCATACATTACAATATATTAAACAAATAAAATGTTTATTATCGTTAATTTTATAGTAAAATAATCATTTTATAGTAACACAATATGATCAGCCACTGTAAATAACAACATATTAATACAAAAACTTACCGAAAATTCGGACGAGCTTCATTAGGAAAAAAATAGTAACAACGGCGCATATCGTCACGTCGGTGACAGCAGTGCAAATGAAAGAGTATGGCTCGTCCATTTGACAGAATATTGGTTTGTGTGTGCGAACTAGACAATCATGAGACAAGGATTCACTCAAACACAATTTAATGGTGTAAAAAAATATTGACACCATTTCTAAAGAAATAAAGGCTATAAAGGCCGAGTACATGGCTGACTGTTGGGTATATTACCCTATACAAAATTTTACTAATAACACTATTATTTGTATGTATTTATTTATGTGTTTTTTCAACCCAGAGCTGGTTATTCTGGGAGTAATCTACGAGACTCCTGACGGTACTTTACGCCTTACTATATCGGCTGTTCTACATTTGTCTAGACCAAATATCATTTTTATGTCTATACTGAAAGCGTGTGGTGTGAATGAGTTTTTTCATGTCTCTGATTTCGCCTGATTTTTTTATATCGTCCATATATATATATTACGTGGGAGGTTATTGATTCTTGTTTGATTTTTAAGATGAAACCTGTACGATACCTGTGTAGCATATAGGACAAGGAATCGAGGGCAACACCATTATTTAATTTATATATTTTAAGAATCTGTGTAACCCAGAAAGTGGGATACTGTCAAACGCTTTCTGATAGTTTATTAAAGTGCAGTGTTCTATTACAGTTGTTCCTTGCAGGCGGTGTGACTTCGTCTGCAATCTTTCTGTTCTAATATACTATTATATTCTATATGCTCGTTTATTCTAGATGAGATTATTACAGTAATAATTTTATAAATTGTTGGGAAATAAGTCCTCTACTGGATATAGGCCTCTCCAAAATAAAGGCGAATATTGCCCATAATTGCTGCGCTGGGCATGCGTGTTGGCAATCGCAGAGTGCAGCTTGCGCGATGGGGATGCTGCTACTCATACCCGCCCTGTGCATTTGAGCTACACTGGTCTGTTCTGGTATCATAGTCGCCTTATACGACATCTGATACAGAGATAGGTACTATTCTACTTTGCCGGTACCTCACGGCAAATTGGTTTGTTGGGAGAAAAGTAATTAGTCTATATTCAGCGGGTTGTTGTGTACGATCTGATTTGGGAAGCATTTATGTTATTCCTGTAGTCGCACACCTTGGTATATCCTGCCTTTTGAAAATTATATCTGTGGGGTCAGTAGCTATATATATGTGTAATAATATTAACTTATTGTACCAAAAATAATGAATATTGTCAATATCAGGTGTTTTCCAGTTTTGTAATTTAGCCGTTATATTTGAGATATCAGATTCTTTTATCATCTTTTATCTTTCCAAATTTCATTTCATTTATATTTTTCAACTTGTTTTCTTCTTTTATTGTCATCCAATCTGCTTGATCGTTATTTTTAACATGCTCTTCCCATATATCTGACCCAAATGTACTGTATTGCGTATACGTGTTTCGCCATATTCTCCAATTCCACCATCTAGTATACTGTGTGTGTACTACTTTTAAAATGACTATAGAAACATTTTTCGTTGGAAATAAATAATTTATTGTCGTTTTTACGCTAACGGGCCTTTTATATCTTTAAGTCTAACCTCAAGGGCCAATTTTTGTTTTAATGCGTCTAGATTATTTTCGGGTGTTCTATTGTTACTTGCATGTCTAGTATGAGTTTTAATTATTTGAAAATGGCTTTTACGGGTTTCATAACTTTTTTTTGATTTGTTAATATTTAATAGGGATGGGCCTAGTACTCGGTTTATACTCTGTACTCTGCGTACTCGGCCGAATAACTCGGTTATACTTTATTTGATAACTAGTATACTTTGTTTAAGAAAAGCAATATATTTAGGTAGATAGAATTAAAACAACAGTGTTAATCAAAAAACGTTTATAAGTAATTTAGGTAAGCTTTAAAAATCTCAATTAATAAATGAAAATTATGGGAATGAATGAGTAGTAATGAGGCAAAATTACGAGAACAGTCGTTATGATGCAGGAACACAGGTCTGGACATCTCGGTGGGCGCCCTGTCCACCACTTGGAAGGACTCTTGTTTTTTGTAAATAAATTTTATTTTGACACTAGAAGGGCCGGGCTTCATGCTATACCTTCAAAGACCGCAGCGGTCAATTTGACGGTATTGGAGATTAAGTGGGAATACTTATGAAATTATTACAGATTTTAAATAAAAACCATACAAATTTACTTTTTAATAGTAGTAAACAATTTTACATTACAATTACTAACATTTGTACCAAGAAATAGTTATTTTAGACTCTTGTACATTTTTCAAATTACTATTGATTTGACATTGCCGGCTCTCATTGTTTGTGGTACATGGTTCACTTATTTCAGAATTAGTTTCTTGTGTCTGAGTCGCAGTTGAAATGGATTTTTTCTCACATACTCTCCACGTGGTGATGATCATCCATCCACACGGATAATGAAATATCGTTTTGAACGGTTCTTGTCTTTTTCTAGATATGGAAATCCTACACATAAATAATACTCTCGACATTCACAAGTAGCCAAAACTTTATGCCAAATTTATCGGGTTTGCCTGCAATATATTGTAAATACTCCAGAGATGTAATACATTTGACAATTATCTATAAATTTGTTCTACATATCCGAAATCATCGCAAATTTTTCATTGGTTAGGCGAGTAGAACGCGTGCTTCTCAAATCAAAACGTAAGTATTTCATGATCTCCTTAATCTGTTTCTGCTCAGAGTATTTCGAAAACGGGTGGTCCCCAATCTTGTGACTAAATCTAGGTGGCTCATGCTATAGGCTCCACGAGCATAAATCACATTCTTTTATACGTCGGAGAATGTACTCATAAAGAAAAAGTCTCCACGCAGAAATTGGCTTGTTATTTTCAATGAATCGTTTGGCGTATGGAGTAAGCCCTGAGATTTCTCGAAGTATATTTTGATGGCTGTGAT
>JACJUM010002496.1:6711161-6726346 GCA_020976665.1 Heortia vitessoides
GAGAAATAAAAGTCCATTCTGTGCCATCACTTGCTTTTTGTAACATACCGACTTCTGGTACTGAAGATGTCTTAGCTGAACCTCCACCGCGAGCTGTACGCCCACCACTAATGGCTCTACTAGATACCCCGCGTCCTCTGCGCGAATTTACAATAATATTATTATTTGTAGCAGATGACCCTACTTCGGAGTCTTCTGATGAAGAAGTAACCTATTCCGGCTGAAATTCTGTATCACGGTTTTCACTAACACTGTCTATTATATCACCACTACTTTCATCACCTGACACATCTTGTATATCCCGATATCGCAACAATTCTTGTACTATTTCCGAATTGGAAAGCGGGTGATATATATTTTTTTATAACAAATTACGACTGCTCACCGAACGAAACCAATGTCTACTATAAAATGTAAACAAGCTAGGCAGCTACAACTTAATCAGAATTCAATTCAACATGAATAAAATAAAAAGTACCGACATTAGTTTGAAGAAATCGTTGCTTACTATTCTTATCGCCGCCTTTATATGTATACGGTCACATTGATAGCACTCTCTGTAGTGTCATTTTCTTTTGCTGATTTTAAGATTAGCGTATTCCTTATTAGTTTATAGTTTTCTGAATAAAAAAAATCGCATATTGAATCTGAGGTCTAGAAAAGTTGCCATACTATAAAATATGTCTTTTTCTAATTCTTGAAAGCGGCACTGAGTTTCACCTTCATGCTTTTGTTTCATATTATTTGCTATATTTGGGAGACTTCCGGTTTTGATATATATATATATATATATATATATATATTTTTGAATGGTTGGTGTCGTTAATGCAGTCTCGTAGGATCTCTAATTGACGTTCAATTAATTGTAGATTGGATGTACTTGGGTTATCCGTGATGTAGATATATCCGAGATATCGCCCTTTTTTGCACCATCAATCTGTTTATCATGTAAAAAGTACTATTTCATCTTGTGCAGCTAACTGCAGGGTATGTTTATAGCATCCTTTACCAACATATTGAGTACATTATTGCATTTTTTACTTTGGTGTAAATTACTGGTTTGACATCCTCGCTTTTGTATTTTCTATATGGAATTTGGTTTTTTGGGTTTTAAGATATTCTATTTATAGTATCTTTAAAACCCAATATTTTCCAACATAGATATTGGTTCGTTATCTACCGCGATCATCTCTGCTAAAACTTTGTGAACTTCTTTAGCGCGCGAGTCTGTAGTATAGTCGTATCCCATTTTGTAGTAAAAGACTCAAAACTTTCTTCCAACATCATTACGTGAAATTAGAGAATTGCATAAAGTACATTTCACTTTTGCTTTATCTTCTATAATCTCGTAATAGAACACCCAAATTTGGAATCTTTTACTTGAAGTCATTATGTCAACAATCACTGATCAGTGTGTAGTACACACACAGTCAATCGGTCATTTACAAACTTTTCCAATTATTTAACTACTATGACGTGCAACGCGACGTGTTTGTTTGCAAATAATGAAGTGACTGGTAGTTGAAAGGCGTGGGCGGGGTGAGGGGTGTATTTGAGCCGACGTCTTGACCGGCGCAAACCTGTTTGTATTTGTGTACGCGCGCGAAATGGGAATTTGATTGAACCGAGTTACTAGGTTGAAAAAAAATTGAGCCGCGTAAAACCGGTGCTCGTTACTCGGCAAAAGTGTTACTGGGTGTATCTCTATTTTTTATATATTAAGTAAGTCTTCCACAATCTGCTGTAAGTTTCTCAATATTTTTCTCATGTCTAATTTACCATGAGGGCTTAGTGTTAGTTTTAATTCAGGTTTCATAAGTGTAATTTGCTATTGGGTTATAAAGTTCTTCTGATATAACAAGCGCTGTGCATATAAGTGTATTTAAATCAATTAGTTTCATATTTGCATTAATGAAGTCGTTAAGTTTAGTATTATTAAACAGGTAGATTAATTAAAAGAATCTAGGATTACGTTGTAATTTTGGGAGCTTAGTCTAATTATTGCCCGGAATCTATCATAAACTTTTTGCACGCCCACGTCGGATAGCGGTACAACCGCTATCCGACGTGGGCTACATCTATTAGTTTGTCTATTTTATTTTCGAGGGTTAATGTTATATTCTCAATTTGAGCACAGAACTGTCACTCAATTGTGTGTTTAGTGTAATAAATTTGGCATTTGGCAGATAAAGTTACAGTTGGATTGATCATGTCAACTTGTAGTTTCTCAAAAATTACCTTAGGAATTTCAGGTTTAGGCGCCGGAGTTGATGTCCTAGGTGCTAATTCTCTGCAGCTTTTCTAAATTGCTTAATGAGGTTATTCTTAATTATTTCATTATCCTTATTAGCACCAATAATTAGCTTTGGGATGGCAACAAGAATCCTTGTAAAATTTTTCACATATTAATCTATTATATTTTTTCCTTTTTTTTAAAGATTGTCTTTGGTTACTATAATTTATTTTCGTTAAATAACTTAAAATAATGGTGAATACGATTATTTTATAACAATTGCGGTATATACAGCAAGCAAGCAATTTAATAGCAAGTGTAGTATATAAGTATAGTTCGTGTAATAAACGATACCATTAATTGTTTTCCTAATAATTTTATGAAGGATAAAAGTTTGGAAAGCTTATGCAACGAGATAAGATCCACTAATGTACCTGTAGCGAACTATTTTCACATATCAAGTAATATTTCTTCTTTTCCTATGGCAAAATCCAATCATGATCTTTCTTTTTATTTAAATAATAGTGCATATGTGTTTTCCGTTCTGAATTCAATGAAAATTTCATTTGCGTGGAGCTGTACCTATGTAATATTTCTAATTTCGCCTGATTTTCTTATGTATGCGTGTTACTTGATATCTCCGAAAATTGGAAATCATACGTACAAACATAAATTACGCCTGCGACACGACATCGACTTAACTTAGCATACCACTCTGGCTTTTTTTACTCGCATTGGTCCTTCGCTACATGTTCCATTCACTTCCGCTCCATGTCCATTCTTCGAATTCGGCTCATATTGATGCTTGTTCGCAAAACAGTATCATATTCATGAAGCTTTGGTGTTGCGAATAAGGTAATAATATGATTTACCGTTTTTACTGTCATTTGAAAATGTTTTTTGTTTAATATATGTTATACGGACGCACTTAATGGATATTATAAATACAATTATATATGACGGGGATGATATATGAATATGATGTTCCACATAAAATATATATAAAGATAGATACGTCTTAAATGATTTATGTTAAGCGATAATGATAATGAGATCGAATCAACAACAATCAACGTAATTTTTGTATGAGCACGATTTTCGTGGCTGCATGACACGAATTTTCTCGAAGAATGTGCAATCACTAATTTGTCTGTTTTTTCTCAGTAATCATTATACCGTTCATAATACACTATAACCTTTCTGTCCGTCAATCGTCTTCGTTATGGTCTTACTAAC
This sequence comes from Heortia vitessoides, assembly GCA_020976665.1. Taxonomy (NCBI): domain Eukaryota; kingdom Metazoa; phylum Arthropoda; class Insecta; order Lepidoptera; family Crambidae; genus Heortia; species Heortia vitessoides. The sequence continues at coordinate 6,714,631 of JACJUM010002496.1, forward strand.
TTTTTCTGTGAGTAACAAACAAGAAAAAGAAATTGATGACAGCATCCACTAATAATTATTATATATTATAATAACTATTATAATAGTTATTTCACTCGGAGTCGTCATGGACAAAATATTGTGCGGTTCAAGAACCGGTCATAAGTATTGCAATCTTTCAGAATACAAGTAAGTAAAATGTTATATTAGAGGGCTGTAGTGTCCTTGCGGAAATAATGACGACTATATACATACAGCGTGTGAAAAGTGGTGTTGGCGAATGGAGCTACTAGACTAATTGCTACGGGCCGTAGCATTCACTTTGCGATACCGTGAGATAAGTGTTATTATATGCCAACACATTAAAAGTAAAACATAAAGGTTAAATGTCAAGCATTTTTTATGTTTACCAATAAATATTATATTTTACAAACTAGGGTAACACAATCATACTAACAATCTTATTTCTACAAAATATAAGTAATTATCAGTCGTTGAGTGGCAGGCTGGCTTCGGGATTCTAAAACATAAAGAAAAACGCTCCGTCGATATAGTGGATCACCCATAAATGAACAAATTGTAGGAGGGGGTGAGTGGAGATAAATTTCACTAAAGCTCGTCTGTCACTGGTGCTCGCTCGTCTGGTTTCTGGTTTGAAAATTGAAAGGCAGCTCGTTCATACGCTATTATTTCCATGTTTTTATTTAGATATTGCACACAAAGCAATTTTAAACTCAGTGTTCTCATGTACATTAGATTTTAACAGATCTGTGTAGTTCATGTACTACAGAGGTAACATTTTATCGTGCCCAAGATAGAACGATAATATATATTTTGATGTAATTCTGATTGCCTCTATTTTTTGGTACAAAGCATTTATCGTCGTTGTTTCAAAAAGCGAACAACACTGCTGTTTTGCAATAATGATGCAATAATTCATTTCGAGCTGTTGTTCTGTAGTGTAGTTTCTTTTTATCTTCGGATACTTCGGAGCAGTGCAGGCGTTTTCTAACCAGAGTCACGTTATCATCGCAGCCAGCAGCTTCGGCCAGTTGCGCCATAGCAGCCGCAGTCTCGGCTCTGCGCTGGCGTGCGTACAGAGCTTTGCGTGCTCTACGTTCTTCCTACAAAGTACGTACAATATTGAAAAAGAATTGCAATAAAATTAGTCAACCCATCTATTATCTGATTTTCTTTGTGTCATATATTAATATTTTTGACTACCTTACATTAGCAGTTAAGTAGTTTGTTGTTAATTTAATATTGTTATTGTTTTACTAATATGTCATAGTGGAACTAACAACCAACTGTCATTGTGAAACTACTAATGTTGAGACGTCTTTTCCACATTCAGTTTTAGGTGGTTAACTTGTTATTTCATTCCCCTTATTTTTGTATTATTTGCTGTTTATTTTTTCAGTAAGTATAATTACTTTAATAATTTATGTGCATTTGTAAAAGTTCTTAGTTCTAACAGTCACCAACGGACAGTGCAATACTAACCTTATAGTATTCTATTATCTATTCTGTAATTTATAATTTTATAAATTTAATTCACTATTATTTTATTAGTCTTAATTGTTATTATTTTTTATAAACGCATTATTTTAATCCTCTAGTACATCTTCATATCAGATGACGATTCGTTTATTTCAGCAAATTTTTAATCCGATTTATTTGATTACTCTCTTGACTCCCACATGTTACTTCGTGATTGCCTCGAGTCGGAACTTTCAAACTCTAAACAGATTCAATGTTTGTCACTTTAATGCTCAAAGCATTCCTCAACCCTATACGGAAATACCCACAAACTTTAGCTCTGATGCCTGAAGCCGGCTACTTCTTATAGCCATCCTGGATATGTTCTTATAAGACATGATCGAACTGGTAAAGGTGGAGGTGGAGTAGAATACCTGCGCTATAATATTAATTATAAAGTGATGTATATGTCTCCATCTCAATACACATATTCTGTAGAATATATTTTTGTGGAAACATCAGTTGGCAATGCTTGGTTGTTGTTGTTGGGGTCGTATACTGTCCACCTTCTATAAATAAATTAATATTTATTTGGCTTAAACATGATTAAAACAGAAATAAAGTGACACCGCTCTACCTTAAAAAGATAATCGCTTTACAATTATATACTTCAAATTGTGCTATATATAATTTTTGCTGCTCACGGCTATACTACACACACACACACACGCACACACACACACACACACACACACATAATATATATAGCAAATATATAGCAATGCCGTGAGGTACCGGCAGTAACCCCCTTTCTTGGGGAGGCCTATGTCCAACAGTGGGCTTTTAATGGCTGGTATGATGATATTTCATGATATATACACCATATCATAAAGATGAGCTGAACGTTTATTATATTTTTTTCTGGCAAATGCAATGTTTGTTCTGAATGATTTTACTTCTTACTACTTTATTCTTCCTTCTTGTATTCTTAATGTAGGGTAATGGGGTATTAGGGTAACAAAGATTTGTATTTTTTTTATACTACATGACTGATATATAGCTACTAACCATTAAAAGGCCACTGATTTGGTAAAGGCACACAGTTAGAAAGCGCATGTTTTTAAAATGCATGACTTTAATAGACAAATTGCCTACGAGTAGTTAGTTTTTATAAGAAGTTGGTGTGTTTGTTTTTCACTTTTTATTAATATGATTAGAAAGTTCATTTTTCGGATTAAAACTTTCCCGTTGCCAGTCCAGAGGAACTTGTACCGTTTAGACTTGGCCAAGTCTCGTGCTAGACAATGAAGGCGCGATGAGTGCTTCGAGAGGAAAATTGGCGGATCTTTATTGGTTACAAATCCGAAATGTTTTGCGCATAGATTGGCTTTATTAAATGATTTGGCCAATTGCAAAACGTCGGCTTTTAATAATTCAGAGGTGGTTTATTGGAGTATTTTTGTGGTCTGGTTTCTTCCCTCTTAAGCTATAAATATCTTTGGTCTCGCTTTTATTAATTTTAAAGTCTACTATCAGGTAGACGCATTACCACACCAATTAGGTCCTGTTTAGTTTCTTTGTCTTCTTTTGGTACATTTTTTAATTCTTAATTAGTTTTACGACACGTAGTCTTAAATCTAATCTTGGGAAATTGTAAAGTAAGTCATGAGTTTCCTCATTTTCTCCTTAAAATCATTAAATTGATCACTCAACACTATTTGATTGACTTTAATTTTCCCACCTTTGAATACGTTGGGTCACAAAGTTCGTTGGTGTTCGGTCCGGTCCTCCGATAGAAAAATTGGCATTTCGCAGTCGGTATCTACGTTTGTATTGTGTTTCGAAGTCATAGTATAAGGTGACCGAGAACGTAAACAGAGGATTAATTTCATACCGATGACGCACCGTTTCTATGGCGCAACAGTAACATACTAAAACCAGAGCGTCCAGCCGCCGGCGCGCAACAGGATCGAATCTCGTTCAACAAGTTATCACCACGTGGTTTCTCCTCGAGATCTGTAGGAGATCAATAATAATAGAATGGTTTAACTGAAGCTTATTGTCATTTTTACACCTAAATAACATTTAGTTTTATAGTAAATTAAAATAACCGGGTTAGCAAATTGTGTATTTTGTATCCGTAGATATATATTTTTTTATTAGCTATACAGAATTATTTTCATTGATGTTAATAATAATAATAAATTTAATTATTGTTCTCTCACACAATAACAAAGTCATGAAGATAGCTGAAGTTAAAATCTGCAATGCGACGAAGAAGAGTTTCAAAAATAAAAACAACTAACAAACTCTAAATGACGTGAGTTGTAAGTATAAAAGTGAACCGGACTACATAAATTACGACCAAAAAAAGTTTGACCTTATAGCTGCTGGCCTAGTAACTAAATGATTTAAAAACGTTGAAATTGACTAAGCGAAAAGTGTAATAGGTATTAGCAAAGTGAAACAATTTTCGTTTCTAATAGAATAGAAGTAACAAATCGCGGCCAAATTGAAAAAAATCTCACATTTTAATGTTTTTACAAAACTACACGTTACTTATAGGACACTATTGTATTAGTTAGTAAAATAATAACAATAGATTATAATTAATTTATGTTAAAATAAATTAAACTTTATTGAATTCACAATTAAAAAAAAAATACTAAAAGACAAAAATTTATACCCGTGTACTTTACGTGAAATTTAAATACCCCCTTGGACGATATTACATTTTAAATTAAAGAAAATAATTACAAAATTATAAACCAATATTCTTCAGCAAGAACAAAAGGATTGTAGCAAAAAAATAAATATAAATTCGACATTTTTCACAAAATTATTTCAAATTTTAATTATTTATTTTCTAAAATGACATAATTTTTAGTTAAGTTTTTCTCCTAATATTTCTAGTTATTATTATGGACAAGCTATTATTATCCCAGAAATGATGAAAGGTACAGATTAATTTTGCTATAAATAAACTTATAAACGCATCTGTTTCGAATCCAAAATATATTCATTTTACAATTGCTTTTTTGACTAATATCTCATCGCATTTTAAGTCAATTCGCTTCTTTGAAAACAAAAAACTATTTAAAAAAGTGACAACTTTAATGATAGAGATAATATTTCAATGAAACATTTGACTGTATTTTATTGATATTCTTGAAACGTACTATGTACATATGTAACTTTTTAGGAAGAACGTAGAGCAAGCAACGCTCTGCTGGCTGCGATGTTAACGTGAGTATACTCTGGTTAGAAAACGCCTGCACTGCTCCGAAGTATCCGAAGATAAAAAGAAACGACATTGTAGAACAACAGTTCGGAATAAATTATTGCGCCATTATTGCAAAATAGCAGTGTAGTTTGCTTTTTGAAACGACGACGTTCCGTTAAACGATTAAACGATTCAATCGTTACACAAATACTACATAGTTGCATTTGTGTTTTCATATAGAAAAGCTACAGAATTTAAAGTTCAGTTAATGTAGGTTTAGGTCTTGAATACAGAAGCCTATATTTTGCCACTTTAAGTGGTATTTGTTTATACTTTATAAAGTTCTCGTTAATTGTCGCAGATACCTAACGCAGACCTTCTGGCGACGGCGATACGCATTCTCCGGCAAGCCACCGCGGTCGTATCAGAGGATTCATTGGACTCGTTGCAAAGTACTAATAAAACACTGATGGCACAGAGTGAGTTTGCCATCAATTAAAAGCATGCATTAACATCTAATTGTTTAATAGATAACATAAAAAACCTGTTCATGTCTGACTTATACGGCTGTGGTTTACCACAGCCGTATAAGTCAGACAATTTTCTTTTATTTTTTTAGGAATACATTTATGCATCTCTTGATTGTTTCTTTAATTCAGTTGCTCATTTGGAGAGTAAGCTGAGTGCGGATGGTGCCAACGACCAGCAAACACATGGAGCATAGCGCAGCTGCTTCAAATACCGTAAGTTACACATTTTACTTTTGCTTTCAATTATTTATAAATTATATAAATATATAGTAGAGTATTTTCCTCCTAATTTTTTTGTGCCGTAAGTTTTATTTTACATTGAAATATAAATTATCTCTGTCATTGAATAAATACTTACTGAGAAAAGCTTAACAAGTGCTCTGCTTTCTGAAAATGAAAACTAACTAGAATTTCGAATGATAAGATACATCCACAATAATTGACTTAAAATCAGATTCGTGTGTGGGTAGAGACAATATTTCCGCCATTATCCTGAAAAGGTACAACTCGTTACTTGTTCCTACGATAACGTATATATGTAATGTTATCCTCAAAACCGAAATATTTTCAAGGGATTTAAAGTTGGCTGAAGTGCTTTCTATTTATAAAAATGGAGACAGAGGCTATCTTGGTAAAAGTTTTAAGCAAAAGACTTATAATTTACTTTGTAAAAATTATTTACTTTCTGCTTCCCAATTCGGGTTTTGACCAAATCGTTCGACTGGTGACGCTGTACACAAGCTAATTGATTTTATACTTAGAAATTCAGACACAAGTAAAAAAGGTTTTGTAATATTCTTAGACAAATCCAAAGAATCGACACTGTCTCTATCACACTTCTGCTAAGGAAGATAGGGAAACTTGGGAGTTAGAGGCACCCAATTGTAACTGACCATTGGAAGTCCACAGTTTAGGGCTTGCGTGATGAACATTGAACAGGGCCCTCTCTACATATCTTTCGCACTCTCTTGGTATTATTTTAAAAATCTCTTCAATACAATCATTACATCAGTAAAATGATTATATTAAAAACTGAGTTACCGATTATACCAAGAAGGGAAATATTCATTTACTTTACTGTTATAATAATGCTTACACAGATATAATCAAATGTAATTAGAAAATCAATCAATATCAATAAAAGCAAACGTTACAGTTAGAGTCCGAAACAGACAAATATGTACCTACCTATTTCGAACGAGTTTAAAATAAATCTTAACTTGTTGGTACACAATAATTAATGATAATATTGTTTTTCGTGGACTATTGTCTTAGTGAGATAAGAGATACCGGGAGTGATATTTTAGTTATTTTGTGCTCATTTGACAAGGGTCGGCAAGTTGTATTGGTTGTGCATAGAAGAATTAGAACTGTAACTAATGTCTTTTTATTCTTTGAAAAGTTCTTGTATGTCCTAAATTGTCTAAATAACATGAAAGTTATAGTGCAGTTTAACGGTTTTTAATCCTTCCATTAATTGCTATTAACTTGCTTTTTAATACATGCATTTATTTTAGATTCCAATTTTATGAATTACAACGATTAGTATCTAAATGTTATACATTACATTGGTAACCCTAATTGCTTTTATTTCTGAAGTTATCCGATTTTTTAGCAAACTGACTTAAAATGCGAAATCAGATATTAGTAAATATATTTTAAATTTGTAACAAATGCGTTTTATCTTTTTTGGGACAAAAATTAGTTTGTTAAAATATTAAGAGAATATACATAACTAAATAACTGTGTGTTATTTTAATAAATAAATAATTCAAATAAAATTGTTGAAATGGATATGTCGAATTTATATTTATCATTAAGAACAATCAGTTTTACTTTCTGAAGAAGTTTTGGTAGACAATTTTGTAAGTATTCTCTTTAATTTGAAATGTAATATTGAGTTTCTCGTAAAGAACCACGGCATTTATTTTCTTCTTATAGTACTTCCTTTTTAATCCAAAAAAATGAAAACTTTATAGATTAAAATCGTACATTAGTTGACAGTCGTCACAGGTAACGTTGTCGACGGCGTTTAATGATGCCAGATATTTCTCGGTGGCGAAGTACCAAGACAAGTACACGTGAGAGCTACATTGCTCGCGTTAGCGAGTAGTATTGGTTGGCTGGGCTCGTTCAAAGATTATATCGAAACATTAGTCTTTTTTATAATGTTTAATTTACTTGGGAAGGTGAAAAGATTATTATGCAACTAACAAAATAAATATGCAGCTCTCCATTTTTCTCTATATTATTTTACTGTATATTCAGTTGTATACACTACAGTGTCTGCTAAAGATATTAGAGCCAAGACCACAGCCACGAAACATAGCATTTTTAAATATAAGTAATGGACCCCCTATTAGAATAAAACATGTTCCAACTTATAAAATAAATGAATATTTTTATAAATTCATCAAAAATATAATTAAATAAAAAGTAAAATAGTTAACACGCTTAAAAACTACTATTCTTGCTATATATATTTTAGTTTTCTGTTAATTATATTACTTACTAAAGTAGCGTTAGGGCATCGCTGAAAAACATCAATTCCCTGATAAGGACAACCCTGCTAAGACCTGAATGACCCTTGCCAAAAGCGGTGGGTCAACATGAATAAGCTAGCCCCCACGATATCGTCGCCAAGAGCCCGCATAGCGCGGACACATGAACACACGCGGGCCCCTGAAATTTATATTCAGGCAACGTAAAAGAAGGCACTAAAGACAATACAATACGATTTGTATTGCTTTCAACTTATCATAGAAGCTTGCGCAGAAAATATAAAGGAAAAAGTGGGTAAAGAAAAATAAGTTTTTCTCGCGCCACTTGACGACCCGCTGATATTTATCGGCGGCGTATATATATCGCATCAAAGGCACCAAGCGTCGTAGTCGCCTCCGCGCAGCCTGGGGCTGCGCGTCGACAACTCGACAAAAAATTGTGCTCATACTTACCCCCACACGGCGCTGGCACTGTCGCCAGAGTCAATCGGAATTAGGTTCGTTCAATTTAAAAAGCAACGGTCCTTCAGCCCTTATTTACTGTGACGTGCGGTGCCTGTGTATTTGCTGTGAGTAAAAAAAAATATATTATTTTTTGTAAATCTGTGATTCCATTCTGTTATTGAAATCTATCAGCGGAACATGGATAGACGCGTAAGTTATTTTTATTAGTTTATTATTTTCAATAGTGTACATTTTTGATTTATTGTTTATAATCTGCCAGACTGCGTAGCAGTTTGCCGGCAGCAGTTCTCGTTAACTTATTTAATACATATATCTGTACGTACGAATTATTCATTCACTTATTTATAAATTATTTAATTCAACTATTCATAAACTTTTTGATTGATCTTTAACTAATTATAAACAGTTTATAAACAATGCCTAATGCCTAAAATATAGACCAAGATATAGGTATTATACATGCATTTCATTAAAACTTGCAGACTTGTGACATTAATTTTAAAGGCTTAATCGCCTCATTGCATTCGCTCTCATGAAATGCAAGAACATACACTTAATATACAATTATAATTTATCTACAGTATGACTGATGTGCAATAATTACAGTGCTACAAGCCATTGGTGCAGACGCTCGATGTTTAAGCATCAACACGAATGCCTATTTTTATGGACATAGTGACAAGTAGTGTTTTCTAAGAATAGTTTTCAAGTAATATTTCGACGTAACTTACGTAAAAAAGGCGGGCTTCTGGCAGTTCATTATGTATGGCAGGTATAACCCATCGTTTAAGACCCATACGTTAGGCACTAAGAGTTTCTTTCGCTTTGATTGACGTGTCGAATGCTCATATACTCGCTCGCTATAATCTTGTTTATAAAACTGCTAAGTAATTAATTTAATTTTTACTTTTTTAACAATCGGTACAGTATTGTACGTCTTGTAGAAGTTTTCGTATTCATTATCACATAATTTTATGTAAGTCTGGAACGTAAGACTACCCAAACCGATCTGATTTGTAGTGACTTGATATTGTGTACGTAAGTAGGGAACGTAAGACTACCCAAGCCGAAATTAGTTGTAGTTTCTGCGAGTGAGTAATACAATAAATATACATTTTACAAAAAATATATTTGATTATGGGTTTATAATATGATTATATTTGATCCATTTTATATATTCAATTTCATTTTCATATATATATATATATATACATATATTTGTAGCTGTACGCTTGCTGTTATTATTCGTTTGGTCGGTGTAGGGGCCGTGGTGACTTGTAATTCAGATTATTATTAATTTAAATCAAATCAGGAACCAGTCTCCTACAGACGATAGCATAATTTCATTTTAAGTTTAGTTCATTTACTTTGTTATGTACTGCCTATAATTTACTTATTATGTTTACTATTAATAAAACTACTATTTTAACGGCTTTAAAACGTTGTTATATTTTCGCTCTTCCATGTATGTCCGTTTAAGATGTTATAAAAATGACACTTAAAAAGGACATGGTGTGAGAAGATTATTATCCCGACATCTTTTAAAGAAAATAAATGATGTCACTTTCATTGCGAGTTGTTTTTGGAGATCTTCCAACTGGCGGATCTTGTTGTCGATGATTTTCAGGCCGTACTGCACTATTTAATTTATTATAACATTTTCGCGTTAACTTGTAGTAATAAAACTAAACACTTAAAGGCTATCGAACGTTTGAAATCCGTAAATGTTAGAAAATATTATATTTTTACTCATAAATTCTGATTTGGTGAGTATGATTAATTTAAGTGAAGTTTGTTGTTACAGAGAGAACAAAAAATGCGTCTCGAACGCAAACGAGGTAGACCTGCCGGAAATAACAGGGTCCCTCTTACCATGGTGAGTATTTTTGCCAGTATGTTCCCGATATATGTTTCTTCCATTCACGGATATATTCAGTAGTCACTGACTGTTTGATTGAAGGTTTGTTGCATACCATCTGTAACATAAATGAAATATCAATGTACATACGTTGATGAACCTACCTGAGAAGGTTTAGGTTCGAATCTCGAATGATATTATGTATAGAATCTTCAATAATACAATAAATATGTAAATGAGAGACTTGACCGTATTATATTTCAATTCTTTTCAATATACTACGTATATATGTAACTTTGTAGAAGAACGTAGAGCACGCAATGCTCTGTACGAACGCTAGCGCAGAGCGGACTGCGGCTGCTATGGCGCAACTGGGCGAAGCTACTGGCTGCGACGACAATGTGAGTGTACTCTGGTTAGAAAACGCCTGCGCTGCTCGGAATTATCTGAACATAAAAAGAAACTACACTATACAGAACAACAGTTCGGAATGAATTATTACGTCATTACACTCTACAGTCACTTTTATTTTGCCATGTTAAGCGGTATTTGTTTATACTTTGTAAAGTTCTCGTTATTGTCACAGATACCTAACGCAGTCCTTCGGGCGACTAACTTTCTAATTTGAAATATTACAATTTTCTTTTATTCTTTAGGAATACATTTATGCATCTCTTGATTGTGTTTCTTTAATTCAGTTGCTGATTTGGAGAGTAAGCTGAGTGCGGATGGTGCCAACGACCTTCAAACACATGGAGCATTGCGCAGCTGCTTCAATTTGTTTTTATGGAATTAATAAATAAAATACTGTATTTAACTGAATAAATTGTTTTAATTAGAGAGCACATATAGGTTACCGGCAAAACCACAGAGCAGAGAGTGCGACACCTACAGTGACGCTAAGGAATTGAAAGATGAAGGCGGGAAATTTTAAATATGTTTAACACTCCTGCTAAATTAAAGCCTCCATAAACCTTATTTACAATTAAATTAATTGAAAAATAACCGAACAAAAAATCTGACATAATAATTTCAATAGTTAACACTCCTGAGTTAAAGGTTAATATTACACAGAGTTTGGAATTTTGATAACTGACATATTCTATTGAAAAAACGATTAACTTCAAAGCAAAAAGTTTGAGAACCAGGCAACTATAAGAGTTGACATGCATATTTTCTCTCAGGTCATTGAACTTTGCCTTACGTAAAGGTTTAGTGAAAATGTCACCATACTGATCATTAATTACTACAGACATATTTTAAATCAATAATTTTAGCATAATATTTTTCTTTTATAAAGTAGAACTTAATGTCTATATGTGTGCAACGTTTGCGAGAGTTAACATTTTTAATGACACTTATAGCAGTTTGATTGTCCAAATGTAAACACACAAATTTTTGTTTGTATTCACCAATATCACACAATAATTGTTTAATCCTCATGGCTTCCTTTGTGGCGGCACAGGCGGCCATAAACTCATCTTCTGTTGTGGACAGAGCTACCGTTTGCTGCCTTTGACTGAACCATGTAATTGCAGCCCCATTTTTGATAAAACATAGCCAGTGACAGATCGTCTCGTACTGGGGTCGTATGCATAATCAGCATCGCTTTACCCAATGATCTCACAGGGGTCAGATGTTAGAACATAATATAAGCCTGCGTTTCTTTCAAGTACTTAAA
>JACJUM010002496.1:6744777-6940721 GCA_020976665.1 Heortia vitessoides
TGATGTAGGTACTAACCGCAGAACGCGATTTGTATTTTTTGCTAGTATTTAAAACAAACTTATTTACACACACATATTAAAGATCGAAATTGTTATGAATCACGATGAATTTTTTTACAATACTTTTACATTTGAAGACATAATAAATATACATATACAATGCCTATATACATATATAATGTATATTTATTCGGAACATTAGGTACAATATGTCTTATTTTTAAAATCTCACGTAAATTTTACATACAGATATAATTTAAATCAAGAATAAAATCTGTGACTAACGGTATTTGAGCTGTGTTTTCATCCTTATTTTAGTCGTTGACATTAGCTTTCGCACTCAGTCACTTTCCAAATCTACAACTGCATTGAAGAAACATTGAAAGGATGTATTCTTAAGTAAACAAAAAAAATTAAATACTTCAACCACTACCACCACGTGTACCTATCCGCTATGATATATTAAATAGACCATAGCTGGTAGGTGTTAATGTATGTTTTTGAATATTAATATATAATGAAAAACTTTCACTGTGCCCACCAATCTCATTAGAACCATGTAACGAATCTATAAATTCTTCAGATGCGGCCTCAGAGGCTCTTTTAATGAAAATTATGGCTGTTGTCGCTTTTGGTATCTGTGACAATAAACGAGAACTCATGTATAAACATGTCAGCTTAAAAGGGTAAGAAATAATCTGAGGGGTTAAAAATTTTGTAAATATAAACCACCAAGCGGCACTTTAACGCATACAAAAAAACGATCAAATCGGTCCAGTCCTTCGGGAAAACTTCAATAACATACAGGTACGGTAGAATTATATGAATAAACAGGTTATAGAACCTTTATTATTATTTCTTTAGTTAATATAACCGTATAAATGTATTGTAAATATAATATATGTTGGGTTCGCAAACCCAACTTTATGATCGGAAGAATCTGTAGTAATAGTATTAAATGTATGCTTTATTAAGACAGAAAAGTATACCTACTTCTTTTATTTAGATATTGTACCTACACGAAAGAACGTATTAACAATTACAATTGCACAGTTTATTTCGAACTCAATTTCTTGTATATACCTGCAGATCAATTAAATGTTTACAGATAGGTTGAAATATAGCGTATATACAATATGCGATATACAATAGCGATATATACAACAGAGGGGACAAAAATGGATAACTTACGGTACTTGAAGGAGCTGTGCTTATTTCTTTATTTGACCGTCTAATACTTCAACGTTTAAATCTGCACTCAGCCTATATACAAATCAGCAACTAACCTATGAAACCTAAGAAACATTTCATTAAGGGATGTATGAATTTATTCCTAAAAAATATATTTTAAATTACTCTTGTTCTATTTTGAGTCAACCACACGTACTACATAAATACTATGTGCCTATTTAGCGAATGTTAGTGTTTAGATATATGGCTATTATCTATTGAATAGTTTAAGAAAATACCTTCAACGCAATGTACCTACGTGCTTATAATTCAGTTCTCAACTGCCCGAGATTTAGTTTTCCCTGGGATCTAATTATCAGGTCTATCTCAATAATCCAAATTATTATGTACCAGGACTTAAAATGGAACCTCATAGCTAATAGACACAAAATCATCAAAATTTTAGGGAAAATCCTATAATCATATAATGGGACCAAATAGAACTTACGCGTCTATCCATGTTTCGCCGATAGATTTCAATAACACAGATTTATAACAAAAAGAAGGCCAAAGAGTACACAGGCATCAAATATCAAAGTAGAAATCTGCAATCGCCATGGGTTAGTTGTCGACGCGCAGGCGGTTCGACTGGGAGTTGGCGACTGCGGCACTCGGCTCTTTGATCGCGGTATTTATATGCCGCCGATCAATATCGGTGGGTCGTTGGGTTGCGGGAGAATATTTTATTTTTCTTTACCGTCATATTCCTTAATATTTTCTGCGGAGCTTCGGATTAGGCTGGGGAATAATTCCAAAGCCCCAGCATCTGCATTAGATTTTACAAAATAATAAATACTAGGCAGCATATCAGGCTTACCGATAAATATATTTAACAATTACGTGCTATTTCTAAGGCATATTATAGTGTTAAAGATTATATTAATGATAAAACTGCCTGGGATTGAATTGCTTTAACCTAGCTTAAGACAACAGATTCTTAACGCCGTCGCCAGTAGGGGTTTCAATAACACTAAATAGTTACTATTGATGGAACCTTTATCACCAAACCAGTTTTGGATATATCAGACCATTGTTTCGTCCAGACCCAAGTGCCATGTGGGCGAGAAGTATCAAATCGTCCGGTTGGGAGGCGTCACATCTGGCACGTCAGCGAATTGCTGGCTGCGCGGAGGCAATGGCGGCGCTCCGCACCTCGGGTTTGAAAAAAGAAAAATTCTCTACCCTCTTTGTTTTTTCAGCGGAGTTTACCTTTTACATAAACTCCGTGAATAAATTCGCATATGGGCTTCTTCTTCGGAAATAGGTATATTAAACAGATTTTTGTAACCCAACGGGATGTTCGGGGCTCGCTCTACTCCCGTCACTAGTCAGCCCGACATTGCGGTGCCACCGGGGTCAGTTTTGGTACCTCGCACTCACTCTCGCCTATTTCTAACACCTATAGCAGTGTTCGCATTGCTGTGTTCCGAAGGGTTGGAGGTTGAAGGGTTAGGGGAGCAGTGAAATAACTGGTTATATGTGACATAGTGTTTTCAGTTCACAGGGTTGGCGATACGCTAGTGATATCTTTGTGATGACAAGAGCGTCTATAAGGCTGCGGTCATGTTTGCAATCAAGCCGACTGTATGTTTGCTTGCTGACTTCATAATAAATAAAAAAAAACACCCTGCGAAGGTTTTCCAAGAGGACTACAGTATGGGGCTCATTAAAAAAAGGTAATCGGTGTCGTAAATGTCCATAGTGCAGTAAACGCTTACCATCATGCATACAAAATTTCTTGAGATAATTGGGGGGTTGGTGCCATCTCAGTGTAACTAGAACTACGAAAAATTTTACGCAACTACTACGACCTCTATAGTTGGTAGTACATTAATCTGAAAAGGAAATGATGTGGGATTCGGTCTCGTCTAGAATCCAAGATAAAAGATTTAAATTTTTATATATTAAGTAACAGTTCATAAATAAATGTACTCTATAGTAATACATAATCAACTATCGCATTTTATTATATATTCAAGAAATTTCATCAAACATAGGGTAAATTTCATTTTATTGATCTAATAAATTACTAAATTAATTTATAACTACTAGTAACTAGTTTCGTGAAGTAACTTCACGTTTTTCCTGTATTTTACAATGATGGGATGAAAATGAAAATAAGAACGAGAAGTTAGAATGTGATTGATATAATCAGTGTTGCCTTATCCAAACTATTATTATTTATTTGTGTTATCTATGTTGTTACTGCGTCAATCACAGTATACCGTGATTAAAAATCTTATTTATCATCATCTTGAAATTTTTAAAGTAATACTCATGTTAATAAACAGTTATGTCAATATTCATAAATAACCGTTTACTAACAATTCCTTATGAATTAAACGTAATATTATTGATTGACTCCTAACATGTCAATACCAAGTCTTGACAATTGGGAGATCATATCGACGTAAAGTTGGGGTTGACGTATAATGCACTCCTCGTCAACAGATCTTAAATACTCCTCTAAGGTCTCGGTGAACTTGGAAAACGCCTCCTGCTGCCCTGTGTTCTGCAATAGTAAATAGTACTTTGACACTAAACATGTATTTGACACAAAAAAACGTTGGCGTATTTAAAAAAAAACGTTTGAACGCTTCTTTGCTAGTTTTTAATTAAATATGTAAAAATGACGACTTTTTGTTTTTTCTTAAACCTTTAATTAATTTTATTTAGGTGTTCTTGGATAAGAAGCACTTTAATAATTTGTTTGTGTTAAATATGTTAAGCTGAATGTATATACAATAGCTTTTAGTTATAGTAAACTGATGATAATCTTTGCTTTTGTTCCAATGCAGATTATTCAGTATAACATATCATAATAAAAATTACCTTCATAAAAATCTATCTATATTTTTTAGTAATTACGACTGCTCATTGCTTGAAGGCATTTCTAGGATATTATTTTTTTCTACTCGCCTGATAATCAACTAAGCCAAATCTATATTAATCAAAATGATTACATTTAAATTAGGTAGGTATATAAGTATACTTAAGTAGTATAGTATTGTTTAATGTTTCACCATCTCTTTACATTGTATGTAACTACAGCAGAAACTGCCAAATTTTGCAACTTGATAAGTTCGCAGCGCCTTGTGTGAGCGCGCGTGTCCTCCATCAGAGTGTCTAGTGTGCGCGCTTCACCAGGTAATTGTCTGACGAATGAGATATCACTGTAGTTGCAAGCTCCCAGGGCATCACACACTTTCACCCATACCTCGGTACCGTCTTCTGCGAAATATATAAAATCTTTATTGGATTAGCCGTGAGGTGCCAGCAGAGTAGAATAGTACCTCCCTCTATACCAGGTATCGTAAAAGGCGTCTAAGGTACCAAAACCATCAAATGCACAGGATTGGAATGAGCAGCAGCATCCCCGTCGCGAAAGCTGCGCTCTGCGATTGCCAATATGCTTGCCCAACGCGGTAATTATTGGCTAAATATATGTATGTGGCAATACCATAACGGTAATATCAATCAATCGTGGGACACATCTACGTTGGAGTCTGTCATGCTAATCAAGCCATATTTTAGGAGCCAAGAGAGTGTTATAATACATTTTATCAGTATCTTAATAACAGCTACATATTAAAAAAAATATAAATTCTTCTTGGGATCTTATAATAAAAACCATTTTTCTATTTTATCACGGGGTTTACTGCTGTTGTAACAAGGAGTTTTCAGTTTTGAATGCTGAAATATGCACAAAATGAAAGAATTCAAGTACAGAAATATTTAAGTCTTCAATTTATCCCATTTATTTTCTTTTTACCAGAGTCTTACGACTTCCATACGATAAAGCCTACGCTAAATACTCTCGCTTATATCTGAAACCCCTAGAGCTTTCAGCTCGAGCTCTCAAACCACTTCGATTGTTGTAAGAACCTTGCGTCAGTGAACGAGATTTACAACAGGCTAGTGGAAGGGCTCTATCGAATCTCGTATCTCGAATAATAATAATCTCGAATATAAAATAAAACTACTATCTTAGAAAACGTCTCATACTATAATAAAATGGCTGGCACGGCTGGTTTGCTCGAGGGACACGAGACATCAAAATATACGCTACGCGCTACGCATCTATACCATAAGGGCTATGACGGGACAAGTAAGCATCAATCCACATGCTACCACACAATCAGACCAGTTTTCTATAGACCCTTCAAACAATACGTACCGATGAAGGGCAGAAATGTATCAACAGCTCTGTATTCATTGTATGACATCAGTAACAAATCTTCACTCAGATCCACCCTGCAGTAGAATGAGTAGGTTAAAGGTCCATTAGTATCTGACGCGGGCAGGGTACTGATGCGGTATACCGTCTCAAGAGCGGTTCCTCTCTCAGGGGATATCTGAAAAATGTACTTTTATTACTTAGCACACTTCAACTACGTGCTAAGTAAACAGATTACTCTTTGATTACTTAGCACGTAGTTGATGCATAGAGTTTAAATATCTAATTACACTAGAAAAAAATTGCCGTGGGTTACCGGCAGAGTAGAGTAGTACCTCCTCCTGTACCAGGACTCGTAAAAGGTGCCAGGAACGACAGATGGCAGTATATCCATCAGAAGCAATCGAAGCAAGGGATCGAATGGCTTGTCCCTCGATTTAGTGATTGGCGTCATAGCTGGCTGCAAGACAGCATGGGATACTGTAGCCCCGTACTGCACAGCAGTTTTGAGCCTCAAAGTCAGTTTCAGGTGTCCAATTCAAATCACAGTCACAATTTTGTTAAAATTAAATTACCGTAGCAATTTACATTTATACAAGTTTGTATATCGAAGTTTTCATCTTTGTCGTGGATTAGTTAGTATATTAACAAAACATTAGAACGTACCACAAATTAATATTTTAATTCTAGGAAGAAATATTTTATTGTCAATATTTAAGCATTATGTACCATCACTTCTCCAACTTTAGGGCTTTCGTTAAGATCAAACCATATATCAGCGTACACAATGCCCAATGTGTCACAATTGAATGTAAGGGAGCATCCACACTGGGCCACAAAACGCGCGCGACCCGCCTCAGCTGAAACGATCGCTGACACTTGCCGCCATTCTGTATCATTGGTGTAGTCCGCTAACTCACTTAAGAATTGTTCTTCCAATGAAAATATTGTTATAGAATCAGTTAGTAGTTCTCCATGCTGAAATTATAAATGTAAAATACTTACTATGTAAAGATAATAAAAAATAAATCCACATGTACAAACTACACAATCAGCAGACCAGGTAAGTTCAAAGTACCTTAAAACTAAAATTTATTTGGGTTCATCGACCTTAAAACTTATTTTGGCAATGGGCTTAATTTAAACCATTCTACTATTTTTGATCTCCTATACGATAAAGATAACTACTTTCAAAATTAAAAAGCACAGATTACTTGACAATCGTCACAGGTATCGTTGTCGTTTAATGATGCCAGATATTTCTCGGTGGCGAAGTACCAAGACAAAGTACACGCGGGAGCAACATTACTCGCGTTAGCGAGTAATCTTAGTTGACTACCCTCGTTCAAAATTCTCTGTGTTGGAGTTATCTGAAAACATAAGACCAACATATGTGTTCTTATTAATAATGTCTTATGTATTTCTTTTTTTTTAGTTTACTTAACTATCCGATATACCTCTATGACTGGTAATGTTGCTGTTACAACCACAACAGTAGCGTTCGTTATTGCACTCTGGTCTAAAATAGTTACAGTGAGTGTTATTATATACCTGAAAAAGAAATATATAGTTTGAGTCCTAATTAGGTTATTTTTGTAACCCGTGTAACCCGATTGAGATTTAATTCAACTTCTTTATCTTATACTTACTCTCCAATCTCCGGTAGACCAAGTGGAAAATTTAAAACGGAACTGTTTAAATTCTCAATATAATTCTGTTCATAATCATTGCGAATACAGCGCCACTGATACTGAAAATGAATTAAACATCATAACATCATATACAACATGAATAGTTAATTTTGCATAAGAATTTTCTACCGGACATCCATTCACAAGAAGATCGTACGGAAATATAGCCTTATTGGGAATCTCATCTAACATTTCTTCAACGAATGTCCTACATAGTCTACCAACCGAATTAATAACATTCCCCTTACAAACATAGTTCCACGTGTACCATTTTTCTATACATGCTCAAACCATTTATACATTCTTCTCTAAATCCTTGTGCTAACATTAAATATTTTCACTCCGGAAATACTTTAACAAAGTCTCATGTCAACTGCATTGTTCCTACTCACGTGTTTTCTCTATCGCACTCAATTTTCTGTACGAGAAATAAAAACCAGAGAAGGAATCAGATTACATTATACTCGTATATAGCAGATTTTGCTTATCGGAAAATGGATTTACTAATCACCACAGAATTAATCCACGCTCCATTAGGTTCAGTCTCAGTTTTTCTTGTCTTCTCTCGTTTTAATATCTTCATCACTTTTAACATCTCTTGTCTCCTTGGGAGAAGTACTACAATGACATGTATTAAAACTATACCCAGTGTTTACAAGAAACTCCGTTATTGATTGCATATTTGAGTCAAATTTTATTCAAAAGCTCATCACTCAGAAAGGTTCTTTAATAGGCGAATTCAATTATTCGACTTTCACGCTAAAGTTGTATGCATCAGTTACCAAATAAATATATATTTGTTATTGCACTGGATTCTTTTGTGTAACAAACGTTTCATTATTTAGGGCAACACAATAACTTGGCTTGGACCAACAAAAAGCAAGCAAGTATTAAATAATACAATAAATTAATTTGTGTAGTATATAGTATTCGAGTAGTACACCCGCAGCAAAACAATTTTTATCTTCACCAAACAATTTGTGCGATTGGTTTTGTGCCGCACAATAACAACATTTGATGGATGTTCTGTTATCAATATTAGAAATGTATTGTAAGCACATATATGAAAGCGGTAAAAATGTTCACACAAAGGAAAAAGTGAGCAAAAATATCGGGGAATACTTTGTTAAAGTGAAGTCTGAATTCCAGAACTGAAATTTAAGCAAGTTGAACAAAACAAAAGTTTATTTGTAATATAATATATCATTAAAGTATAAACGGTTTTATAATATTTTTAAATTTGAAAAATATATTAATATTTAAATTTATGTTATGTATATTGGGAAAAATAAAGAAAATCTTTGGTTGATTTTAATTTTAGCCAGCTAATAGCGAAGACGGCTGGATCAATTGTCTGTAATATAACTGTCAGACAGTAAATTAATCTGAAAACTCCATTCGTTACAATTTAAAAAGTTTTAAAACTGTTAAATTGTAGTTTCATTGCGCGTAATGCGTTGAAACATGTGTTCCTTTAATGACTTAGGCTTGTCCTTGAGTGCGATTTAAATTTATTTGTTTAAACGTACATACAAACATTTCGCCTCAGTTCCGTCGCGATAGGCTGTGACTGTGGATTTCTCTACTCTATATCACATCCACTCTTATTACATGTCCAAACCATCTTAATAAATTTGTCAAACTAGTTTCTTCGGGTAAGTGGTGAAAGAACAAACACACAGAGAAAGTACTAAGGCAAAATTTTATTTTTAAGAAAATAATAGAAAAATCTTTTCCATTCCAGGGGCAATACCATTAAGTTACCGAGAAATTGGATAGTTTCAATGCTTTAAGAAACTAATTTCGGAATCAGGTCTTCTGAAATGGTGTGTGAATTTATATAGAAGCGTTATAAAGCACCTGTGTTGCAGACATCAGATGAATTACAAATATATTTAAACACCCAGACATGGAACAAATATAATCGTTAAACACATAGAATAAAGTCAAATATTGTCGGGATTAAAACCATGACGTAATAAATATCCTGCACTACCAAATGCGTCAACACTAACAGAGATCTATATTTTGGACTAAACTAATCTTTTTTTATTCAAGATAATTGTCTTACATTTGTTCTTACCGTGATAGGTGTATTGAAGTAATCGTGGCTGAATACTATTGCTGCTATAGTAAAAGTATAGTTGGCTGAAACCACGAGACGGTCCACATTCAGATGCGCCTTAAAACCTTGATGGAGCACCATTAATGGTAGACTAGTCTGTAAATTTAACTTAGAGTTCTAATGAGCAAATCAATGAAAACTTCATTTGTTTTGTTTTTTTTTTTTATTTGGAAGGTGCAAAATATGGTAAATACTATCGACATTGCACTCTCCAAACCAAAGTTTCTAACCGATGCCCCATATACATTTTCTGACTTACAACTCAGTGGCCTTTGACCGCTAAACTCCGCCGAAAATCATTCATTTCCTCATGATCAGTATTTTTTTTATTAAAACAGGTCGACAAACGAGCATACAGTCCGCGTGATAGTAAGCGCCACTGCAGCCAATAGACGCTTGTAATAACATCTACAAGGATCTCACTAGCACGTTGCCAACTTTGTGACTTGAAGAAATTATTTAACATTACCCAGTAATTTCACTGCATCTCTTACGATCAGTGATCTAGAAGTATAGCTAAAAACAGGTACCGCCATATCATCTATATTAAATATTCCATACATGGATTTAATTACTTCTTTTAAAAACAGGACACTTATTTTTAAATTCATGGAATCCTTGGGGCACAGGTATAGTATTATTTATTATTATAGAATAGGAGTACCTCACCCTGTAAAATTGTCTTAAGAGGCGAATGTGATACCGGAACCTACCGATGGCGGTATTTCCACCCGATTCAGACCCGCTCAAATACAAAACGGCGCGGATGGGCAACTGTATTTCTTTCACTTAGTAACGCTCTGCGATTACTACAATGCTTGCCCAACGTGGCATGCATGGGCAATTTTTTCCTCTTGGGAGGCCGAGGCCTATGTCCAGCAGTGTACATACTACTGGGGCAAAGATTACAATGATGTAATGCTTAATCAATTTTAATAAAAAAGAAACCTAGCACTCGAACATTTCCAGTGATAATCATTTTACCTGTGTAATGAGGTCACCAGAAGTATATCGCATCACTTTGCAGTTAATATTGTAAGTCATTCCAGCCCTTACAGAATGCTGTAGTATATCCAATCTTGAACTTTGAATATTAGACGTGTCTATAAAATCATGTGTGGTCGTACTTTGTACTGTCCAGGCAAACTGAAAATTTAAAAGAAAACATATTCAAATATTTATGACAATACTGATAATACTTTGAGACAATACTGATAATACAAAATGACTTAGAATACTTAAATAATACTACACCTTTATAGTTGCAGATAGAAAGTTTTACTATCGTTTCAAATTTCGAAGCTTCATTAAGCTTGAAAGGACAGGTCTCTTTATTTATGTTACCAATTATTGTTGAGACAAAGAAGCATATTTTATTTTTATTCACATTTTAATTTTTAAAACTGTACCTATATAAAACGAAACGTAAGGACGTCGAAGTAAAAAATCAAAAATTAATTTAACCACGCTTTGATAGATTTTTAAAGAAGTTTTATGAGTAGTGAGTAAGTATATTTTATTAGTGTCTGCTAGTAGTGGTCCGGCCCCAAAAATAAATACATTTGATAAGTTCTAAGACTCGATTTTTATTGTACGACGCAATTACAGCTTTCAATAATACCAGCCTCTAGATGTTGATGGATTTATTGCTGACAATTCTTGCAGGTTCTTGCCTGGTGGCTCGCATAATAAACCTACTACTTCTGTAAGCCTTATTTTAATACACGTCTTGTGCTGGCGGACTACTTTTAAAGGGGGGCCTCTCAATGACCTATTTGTTTAAAAGACTCTCACCTATATTATTATCACTTATAATATTTAGTAATTAATGGATAAAAACAAATTGTTTGTATTGACGACTCATATGTGACTATCGATACAAATAAATATTTGTTAACTCAAAAATTTCTAGATAATTTATAATCAATCTTGAAAATATGTCCAAATATAGATGTTTCATTTCATCAAAAACAAAAAGAAAGTACCTTATAACTATATATAAGCTGGTGCCTGTCTCGAAGAGACAGAAGTTTAGACATAAGTATGCTAGAAAATATGTTACAAGTAGAATCCCCTACACGATAGTAGAATCCCTAATGAATTGAACTCGGGATAACCGACAGTTATTGAATGGACTTGATCGCTTATTGTATCGACTTAAGCCAAAGAGGTCAAATTATAAACAAAAATAGAAGTTGCAGTTAAAATACACACATAGTAATCTTGAGTGGGATAGCAAGTGGTGACTTGCGCTTCCACTGCGAAGGTACCATCAGCATGCGCTATCTGTCCACCAACTAAGATCACGGACAGCATGTCATTCCTGCCTTCGATCATCAACTTGTTGTCTCCCATTATGTTGTCAATGTTGAATGATTGCGGAACATCTGCATCCCCATTCGTGTCCACTGATGTTACGTTAAATAAGTAGTTTACTCCGCGGAGCAGCTAGAATAATATTATTTTTTTTAATCTTCAAAATAGCAATAGTATTTTTTAAGCCAGTATTGAGCACTAGCTGATGCCCGCGCTTTCGTCTGCGTCTGAGCAGTCTTCCCTATATTTTTCTACGTAGACAAAATTATCAAAACTGGTTCTGTGGTTTAGTTGTGACGGCGTCACAGACAGTTGTACAAACACCTAATGGTATTATAGGGGCAGAGTTGACTATTAAAATCATTTTATAAAAAGTAAAATATTTGTTTCAGTCCGCATCGCGACCAACCACTCCCCTCCACAATTTGATGATAAGCAGATTTACGAATAAAACTGTGGGACGCATTGGGCCGCATACAACACTTATTATATATAGTACACATTTTTATAAATTATACCATAATCAATAAAATAGATCAAAGTAACACATGCATATATATATATATATTTTATATTCTATAATTCTTCTCTTAATTTTCACACCGGAATACAGCAATGCGAACACTGCTATTGGCCGTAGAAATAGGTTAGAGTGAGGTCCAATCCAGTATAAGGTCTATCTCTGGTATCTTATTCTAATATTTCTTCAGTCTTGTAATATCAAATAATACGCCAGTCTTTTGAATATATTACTTTTTACTAATATTGTACCGTACAGCTGGCTTCCTATTTTTATCTGTGCACACGGCATGAGGTCGGCACGGCACTATTGGGTCCTGTCGGATGACCAGCGCTGCGGTAGCATCTTACGCGATTCCACTGTAACTTCTGCTGAGGCGAGCACCTAATTGACCGTCATTATTGTATTTTTATGTAATGTTTTCATTTATTTAGTAATGTCAATAAATGTATACTCTGAGTATGATCAACGGGCTGATAAGCTAAAGTTAAAAAACAATGATTAAACTATTTTCCAAAATAGTAGCCATGACTTTAAAATAAAATGTAACCGTTCAACAAAATGAAAATTTTAGCTGTCAGAAGGAAGAAGTTTTTGTTTTATATTGTAAATGTTATAAAATAATATAGTTGTTCTCATACCTATTTAAAATGTACTACTGAAATATACCTCTTTATTATCAATTATATAAACGTAAGGTTCTGGCTGTGGCCGGTTCAACTTCTTCTCCAGCTCGCGTACAGTGCTCCATAACATTAAAGTAAACCTTTGTGTAGTTTTTTCTAAAAGGATCCAACGTATCTTCCATTCTATTCGAAGATCTTCATCGGTAGCCATCTGTAGCCTAGATGTATAATAAGAAAATATAGTGAAATAGCATTTTTTTTTACAAAATATTTTTTTTCGAAAATAGAGGGACAAAACTTAAATTTTTGAGAAAGATTTTTACCCAAAAATACGTGAGAGCATTAAATTCTTCTATGAGTTTTCTTAACAAGATCCTTTTCTGGGAATATATTTGATCTGATTATATAAAACGCATTGAGCTTTGTATTATTTCTATAAATACTCCACTGTCTTAAAAATTTTTATTTATTATGGTACACTTACAGATTACTGTCAAACATACAAATATTCATAATTAAATATAATATTAACTAGACCTAGGCAACCTAGGTAATGAGTATACGAAATTTTCTATTTATTTTATTTTTTTAACAAACAAGAATAAATAATGATAAAGAATACAAAGACAAAAAAATCATATCATGAATTATTTTTCTGCTCTTTAGCCGATTATGATATTTTATTTAAAGGCTGAGGATGACTCAGCCGACAATTTATTTTGATATTTCCCTCTTCAAGGTAGGAAATTTATATTTACAAACATCCATGTCTTTGCCACTGCGTTTCACATAATTACCGAGCTGGGCAGGCATGGTGACAATCGCAGAGCGTAGCTTAGCAATAGTCATAATACTTCAGTCGCCTCTAACGACACCCGGAATGCAGAAACGTGCTAGCCTACTTCGCAGGTACCAAACGCCGGTACACACAAAATGTTTAGCCCTACGAAATACTTCGTACATTTATTTTTTCAGGAATAATGGGGATGTACAAAGCTATGAAATACTAGGATTGTGGAAAATTAAACTACTTTAAAACTATATAGTTTACAGTACATAAAACAATTTTATTTATTTTAACCTCAGAGGTTAAAAAACGTAAATAAAGCAGCAGAGTGTATTAATAAAATCTACATATTATAAATAGTATAGAGCCTAGTAAGCTTGAAAAAAAATATTTTGCATTTTGGATGAGGAAATGCTTGTCAGCCGTACTATATTACCTTGAAGTTCCAGTAGAGTAGAATAGCACCTCCCTCTGTACCAGGTGTCGTAAGAAGCGACTAAGGTACCAGAATCGACATATGGAGGTATATCCACCCAAAACCGTGTAGCTCAAATGCACAGGGTGGGGGTGGGCAGTGGCACCTTCCTCACGAAAGCCGCGCTCTGCGATTACCAACACGCTTGCCCAGCGTGGCAATTATGGGAAAATACCCCCTTTTCTGGGGAGGACTATGTCCAGCAGAAGACTTTCAAAGGCTATAATGATGATGATGATGATGACGCCAATAGCCATAATTCGTAACCATAATATTAGTAATATTATGGTTACGAATTATGGCTATTTGTCATGCTTCAACGACAACTTAACCGATGATCAGATGTCGATGAAAAATTACTAGTTGGAATTAAATCCCAGGTGAAGGCGACTTTAGATCCCTGAAATTGGAATTGCCTAGTAGGCAATATAAAGTAAAGATCATGTCACCTGAAATTTATATTAGGGGCATCCTTTGATACAAAGCTATATAGGACCTCGAACGTAAACACTAATCTGCGAAGTATTAGTTTTAAAAAGGTAACACTCCTTAGTCCATACTCCCCAAACATAAAATAATGGAAACTAGTTTAAATTAATTTTTTCTTATATTTTCAACGAGTTTTTAGGACAATTGTCAAATAGAGAACGGAAATCAATTTTAAATTGCTGTTTTTAAATCGAGGTTACAGGTTGCGTGCTTCGTTTTAAAGCACGTGCAGCATGCACGATTGTAGAGCTTAATATATGTATGCCTTTGCATTTATTTGATCAAATCGGTGAAAAATACAGTTTTTCGCCCGCGGCTCTGCCGACGCGGGTACCAAAGATAGCTTAATGTACTGAGTCTGTTGGGCAGACACTGTGATAATATCATGTCGACCTCTAGTACACGTATCTTCGTATGCGCTGAGCAGGCGTGGTGGCAATCGCAGCTTCGTGCCCTAAATGCTGCTGCCCATTCCCACCCTGTTGTATCATTTTAGTTACACTAGTTTTGATGGATATACCGCCATCTGTCGGTTCTGGTACCTCAGTCTACTCTATTCTACTCTGTCCACGGCCAACGACATTTCAAAGGCTTCATCCTACGACTTTCATCATTAAGATCTGACGAGTTGTTTAGTATTGAAATTGTGAAAGTAGACAATAGAAAGGTTTCTTTATAATAATTAATAAGGTTTTCTTAATTATCTAATATTTGGACTATCTTTCTATGATAAAACCCTTCTTACCAAATTAACTTAAACACAAAAAAATGCGAAACCTACAAGGGATGCATTAACCGAGACAAACAGGAATAAATATTTATATTTTATAGATTTTTAAATGACGAAGTATAGTAAAGATGTTATTCTGATGTATGAGCTGATGTGTTTATGAAGGTTTATTCAAATACACTAAAGTATTTATTTAGGCGCAGTTATAACATCTCAAAGGACATCCTTCTAAACTTTGGCGTTTAGAAATGAAGACATGTTCAGGCTATTTTAAAGTTATATCTGACATTAAAGTAATCTGTAGCTTGTAACTAAAAATATATAAAGTAAAACTTTATATAGCCTATTTTAGTTCATCATTATCTTAGCAGCCGTTGCACGTCCACTGCTGGACCTCCTTCCTCAAGATGTAAAGTTGGCCATAATCACCACGCATGGCAGGCGTAGTGGCAAACTTGGCCATATTGCATTTGAACTTGGCCGAGTTGCAATCCGGTACTTCTGTAACCCCTTTCGACTTGTAGGTACAACTATTTTATTTTGCCGGTATCCCAGCGCAATTTTTAATTTTTAGTTAAGAGAATGTACTTACGTGATCACAGTGTTGTCGGGTTTATCTAAAACTGCTTCTTCGTCTTTTGGGCAAATGAATTGGGGGGCTAGTATTCGAAACTTCGGTGTGCCTTCGCCAGCCTAGATTATAATTGTTTTCTGGTTAACATATTCGCAAGGCACATATCTAGGCTTTATGTTTAGGTTTTATGCATGCAATTCATTAATGTTATAATAACAATATGACTTATACCGATTCATTCTTATTAAAATGACTATTTAATGATATTATTTAACTTTTGCATTTTCAAATCCACGTTTCGACCTTGCGACCACCCTTAACCGTTAAAGTATAATAAAATGCATTTTGAAACCTTTAAAAAGTAGTATTTTTCTACAATGATAGTTTAGAATAAAAGTAGTAAACTGCTCGGCACTTTTAAGTAAAATCACCATTAAAATAATACGACAAAAGGAAAATAAAAGGATAAATTGTAGATATACACTGATAATAAATCACACTTACAACAAAATTAAAATACAATAGAGCTAAAAATATCACTATTAACTTTTGACAACACATTTCAGTGTATTTTCCAAACCTCTGTATTATTTTATTATCTATAATACGTGTGAGCTTGAAAAAAACCAAAGTTATTATGACCCGAAACAATTATAAAGCGATTTATTTGATCGCGTGATGGTAGAATGAACCATACGATTGACGGGCACGCAGGCACATTCGGTAGTATCATGGACTCTGTGGTAGTGGTCATGGGTTCCATCCCCACCCAGGATAAATATTATATACCTAGGATATATGTGAGGAAGATTATTGTTTGTTCTCTGTCTGGGTGTTGTTAGTGTTATAATTGTAATTACTCTGTTGTCTAATATCCGTTACACAAATGCTTGAAGCTACTTATCTAGGAATCAGGTCAATAAATGAGAGGGATAAGTCCCTTAAAGCACTTGTGTTACGGACATCAGACAACAGCGGAATCACAAATAAATAAATCTGGAAAACATATTTAACGCCTACACACATAACAAACACAAATATTCATTATATGAATTTGTCCTGGGTGGCGATCAAACTCCTTTAGATAGGAACACTAACGAATGCGCCATCGGGCCCATCGACATTTTTGAAATACTTATAAAGCTACTTTCAGGACAAGTTATTATATATATAATATATAAAGGAACTTATTTTAGCTGACTTATCAACGGTGATATAAAAATACAAAAGCTTATATGCAAATATACTGAAACATGATATTTACACCGTGCCGTCTCTTTGTGACTAAGTAGTAGGGATTTCTATGAAATTCATCCCCGAAAACGGATAGGTTAGTACCTATCCGTTTATCTAGTTTATCTAGTAGATAAACTTTGTAAGGGGAAAATATTAAATGGGCTTTTTAGCTTGAAACTTTTAAATGTAGTCCTGAAAGAAAATAAGTGGACACGTATTTCATAACTTTCCTTTGTTCAACCCCTAAAAGAGTGAACATGAGAATGATTGTTTTTTTTGTCAGAGCCAGATTCATGCTTGAACATTTAACGATATGTGTTGTATAGTTTTGGAATGGTCTATTCAAACTCGATATTTTGATACTAAACACCTTCCGTAGCGGGATAATAACATACCTTGTGGCATTTCGTGAAACTGTTTAGGCTAGAGATTGTCAAAGAAATTTATTCATTTATAAATACGCTTGAAGAACAAAACACAAACAACAAACTGCGAATCAAAATCGCGCTGTGAAACGCTCGCCTTTAATTCCTGCGTTCTTTACTAGATGGCCTTAGTAGTTAGTATTTTCTTGACTGCAAAATCGCTATTTACATTATACAGATTTTACGATGACAAATAGTATCGACTATATTAGACGTTATTCTGATGTATGAGCATATGTTATATTATAAAGGTTTATTAAAATCCACTGAACTTCTTTTTAGGGACAGTAACAACGTATCAAGGTACATCTTTACACACTTTGGCGTTTATAGTATTAGAAAGATTGAACTATTAAATACAAAACGTTGATGACGTGATTACTATCTCAAACTTAAACTTATAAATAATACTCAAGTAATCTGGTAAATTAAAATTTGGGATAGATTTTGTAGAGCAATCTTCTACTATATCATCATCAGCACTTGTCTTTGCCACCATAGAACGTCCACTGCTGACCTTATTAACATATAATGCTGCCCATAATCACCACGCTGGGCAGGCGTGGTGGCAAACCTAGTGGCTGGCTTTCCTACTGCTCATACCTGCCGTGTTGCGTTTGAGCTGTGCTGTTTTAGGTGGATTTACCGCCATCTGTCGGTCCTGTCAATTTACGTACATGCATACATTAACACGCTCATAAAGACGTAAAACAAAACACACGCAGGCCATCTGCGCGTCGAACTCAGTGATACACTAAAGTGAATAAAAAGCAAGCGTGTTCTTAGTTTCCGCGTTCGCTACTAGATTGCTCTGTTCGTCTTTTCTAGATGGCTATAAATAAACCTCAACCATTTTCATAAATTCTATGTGCACAATTCTATATACTTGGGTAAAACCCAAGTTGTGGGCAAAACCCAACCCAGGACCGACACATCCACGGCGGTGCATCCACTTAAAGCAGCTTTGCATTCCCGTTGTTTTTTTTATAAATTTATAGATGTGAACCTAGCTGTAAAACAATGTTAAAAAAGCTTTGTTTGTTAGCGAGCAACTTTAAGCTTATTAATTTACGAATTTAAAGAGTTGTCTGCATGCATGTATATACATGTTAATACATATTACATGGTAATTAATTTTCTTAAGTGTTATTTGTTTAATTTTTTAAGTGCAGATTACAGTAAATAAGTAGCTATTTGTTGGGATGCGGATCTTTTACGAGGCTATAAAAATCTAAATTACGTTAAAGCAAGATAAATTGAATTGTTCTACAAAGCTCCTGGTCACATAAGACGATCATTTATTTGGTTGGTATTATATTCCAGTTGGTATTATTATGTTGCGGGGTACCGCCAGAGTAGAATAGAAAATATAATATAGTACCGCTCCCTCTACCAGGGATCGTAAGAGGCGTCTAAGGTACTACAACCAACAGATGGCGGTTTTTCCATCCGAAACAGTGTAGTTCAAATGTACAGGGCGGGGATCGAAAGCAGCACCAACACGGTTTACTAGCACGGCAATTGTGGGCAAAATTCCCTATTTCTTGTGGAGGCCTATGTCCAGCACTGGCCTCCTAATGGCTGGTATGATGGTGATGATATTCCAGCAGTTGCAAATATGTAATAAGTATACTATATAAGAATATTTATCATTTAAATAAGTTTATATGAGGTAAGATACCTTATTTAAAATAAACTTATTTGTTTGTCTTCTCAATGTATTTCCAATCGCACTCGGTTGTGTAAATAATCCTACCAGTATCACAAATATGTGCCTAACCAAGTCAGATATTTGTGATAGATGTGTGTTTGTTATATATCTGGGTGTCAAATATATTTTTAAATAAAATTTTTGTGATTATGTTATATGATATCGGTAACATGTGCTCTCTGGTCTTGCGCAGTACAAAATAGAAAACAGGTAATTAACATAAGCGATCTATAATTCAATAAGGCTGATTTAAAAATATTGTGCCCTTTTTTTAGAAAATTGCGCGATAGGATCAACCTGATATTTGATATGGATAAATTTAATGTGGAGAAAAGTGCATACAGCTGTTTCTTTTATACAAAGTTCATAAACAATTATCTTTGAAAATAAATAATGTAGAAGCGGATTACTTGGATATATCTTTGTATAGCACATATCGCATCTTTACATACCACTACTAGAGATGGGTCTACCCCAGACATTCCTAGGGTACCCCATATTTTTATTACTATCCACTGTCTATTTATCTCCATTTAGCTTAGTATATACTAAAATGTATTTATTTCTAAAATTTCTGGCTATGTGCTCGTGCACTCTACATCGCCATATTTATTTTTACAACTTATTAATTAAAAGGATGCCTGGATGAAATTATTTTTGTTGATTGTAGTGTACAAAAAATAATCCAGTCTCATTATATACCCATGTATATGGTGCCGATGTATATATCTATATATATATATATATATATATATAGATACACACACACACACACATGTATGTATATATGTATATATATACAAGGTTCACAATGCGCCAGTCATATCCTTGTGTTGTTACGAGCGTCTATAGGCTGCTGTGAAGCTTACTATTACGTGGGCTGAAATAAAAAAGGTATTGGTACTCCCATGATATAATTCATTGTGATGAACGTAATTAGAATATTTATGAATACTTAAATTAATGCCAATTATAAAAATTAAAAAGAAAACTTAGAGAGCTATAGCGGATTATTTTACTTTTAAATTTGGTTTGTTTTTTATTATTTTCAATGTTATAGTCGCTTTTCTCCTAACGTTTACAATTACAGTAAACGAAACCCCGAACATAACATTTTAAGTCGTTTTTTAAAACCGTTGGAAAGTATTTTTATTGTAATTTTCCTGAACCAACATTAGTCAAACTACTGAATTACTGTAATGTATTTTACTAATTTGATAGTTCTGTAAATGCTATCATCCAGTTAGTATTAGTCATAACATTCATGATTAAACTCAAGGTTGTATTGGATGGAGGTTAAATGGAAATAAGTGGCATGTTTATAGGTTGGGCTGTGTGTTCGTGTACCCTTGATATCGAGTTATAACTAACAGTTATGTCTAATCTTTCTAATCTAAATAGCTTAACGGTAGTTATTTTAGACAGTCTATGTAGTAGCAATATAAATTTTTTTTCAATAATAATAAATTCCCACAACACCTTATATATCCTGCCCATCCTGCGCCACCACCGCCCTGTTGCATTTGAGCTACACTGGTTTGAATGGATATAACTGTCGATTTCGGTACAGACGCATTTTACGACTCCTTGAGCAGGTGGTACTCTGTGGGTACCATATAGCTAAATATACGTCTGTAAGTATTAACACATTTTTGTCAATATGTTATTGAATAATCGTTATAGAAACATATCGATTGGATTGAAAACTTTTTGTACTTTATAGTTAGTTTATATAGGTACTTTATAGTTATAACTTTTTATACTTTATAGTTATTTTTAAAAGAGCATGCCCTTTGATAGAATGGTCAAGTGCACAAGACTACTCAAGTTAAATATTTAAAGTCTACAGTCAACATGGCGGCGAACCTGGAGAATTATCGCCTGTTCATGAAACAGACCACGCAATGTGGTGGTGCATATATATATCAAATAAACTCGAAAATAGTAGGCGTATAGCAGCTTCGTAAAAAGGTGTATGTTAAGCGAAGTTTGAGCCCAGTTTCTTATTCTAATTATAATTTTAGCTGTGCTTTTATTGATTGTATTATATGAGAGTCAAAAAGTTGGCATGACGTTAATCTCTATATCTACGCATATATTTATAAATTTTTGTAGAAAACCAACATAATTCTACGGCCAATAGCAAGTTTTCACAGATATGACAACAATATTTCCAGTTATTGGTTTTAAGATAAAATATGAGAAAAAAATTTTAAAAATAGGATTTTTATTATACTAATTTCATATTTTTAATCAACCGTTAATCATTAAAACTATAAATGTAATTTTTTACCCTTATATATATTTATTACTCTGAAAATGTTATGGTAAAATATGTTTAGGGATAAAAGCGTTATGATACAATACAACAGGAGTTTAAATATATTAACATAGCTGACCCGGCGAACTTCGTACCGCCTTAGCGTAGCTTTGATGCACTACTTTATTTTGTATAGTTGACCTATCTTAGGTATGAGTACCTATTCAATTTAAACTGGAATCTATAATATCCTCCATATATCAATTAATCCCTATTTCCCTGGTCTCGCCATATCTGAAAAGGACCTAATTTTATTAAATACAAAACAAAATATATATTTTCATAATAGTGTTTATTCCATAGGATTCAATAATTCCACTTATATTTTTACAAATCGCTATTGAACAACTTGGCATTTTGAAGTAAATACTGAGCTTAACACCACGCGCGCTCTAGAAAACAACTAATAGCCTCTATACCCTTCACTGTTTCTCTCTATTCTAATGCTGCTGTTTCTTTAATCTAATGCTTTTTGGTACACTATATTTTTAGTTTTATGTTCTGGCGCGTAAATAAATAATGCTGATGGTTTTCCGACACGGGAACAGGCAACATATAATTGGCCATGTGAAAAACATGGATTTTCTAGATTGATGCCTATGTGGCTTAACTTAGCGACTGCCCTTGTGATTTATTTATTGACATTGCAAATGCAAGCCGCACTGGAAACTGTAAACGCTTAAAGCTGAATGGCATATCGTTCGGTATCATAGGGATGCGTGGGATTAAAACATCTTCGCCTTTGTACTTCCCTTTCAAAATTGTGGCTTCGATGACGTTGTTTAATAATTTCTTCACCGCAAGCCGGGTGCCATTACACAGACGTAGCTGGTTTATGTTCCGTAACATAATAATTACTGATCCCATTTTTAATTGCAGATTATGAGGTGGTAACCCGGGCAATTCCAGCGAATTTAAAAGTTCTGTTGGATAATTCACAACTTCATCTTCATTAGTAACGGAATCAACTGATTTGTAATTCTTCAATTCGCCAGCTATTTTCTCTTGAATCTGAAAATTCATTTCGTTCACATCAACATTTTTTGCGGCCAATATAACACGTTCGCTTAACCAAACGTGATTTACGTAATTTTGTGCAATGTTTGGGAAAACCTTCTCCATGAGTTCGGTCTTTGATTCACAAAAGTTACAAAAATTGGTAGGGAATGTAATGTATCCAGATGATCTATTAACAGCAATATTACCATTACCAATATCGAGTAGTTGTTTGGAAAACACTTCTCCTGACTGGTCTTCCTGCAATTCGACTCTCATGTTTATACTCAATTTAAGTGTTTTAATGTATTTCCATAAAATGGACGACTTCAAATATGCATTCAGTTCATCAGCTGGCGTTGAGCGTGGAACAACTGGCAATATTTGTCGAAAATCACCTGCAACACAATCCAGGGCCTTCATTTTTGAATTTCAATGCCTTGCAATGTGGACACACAATTATATAATATTCATTAGTCCAATAGCAACAATTCGCTCTGAACTTTAATCAATTGCCACATTATAACTGAATGCAGCTCTGTGGGGATTAAACACAACATTTCTATGTTTATTTCGATTCCTTTGAAGTTCATTTCGCGCTTCGCGTTGCTCATCAGTTTGATTTGCTCGTAGATTTCTTTGACTTGCCGTATTTCGAGTTCTGCGGCCTAAATTTGTACGTCTGGTTGGTGGCATTGTTAAAAACTGAAAATAAAAAGCTCTCATATATTTTCTGTATAACCAAATTGTAATATTATGTAGTCACCAAAAGTTACCAAAAATCGATATGAAGCTGTCAACTTACCGTAATTATCAAACAAAAGCGGTTATGTATGTGATGCCACAGATTACCACAGTTTTTTTTTTTAACTGGCTTGGCTGTTCAGCCATTCGCCAATGACGCCAATGTCAAGTTAGGGAAACAGATACTACCACAGATTACTAAATAGGATATGCGAAATTTGTATAGGTTTACTATTTGTATTATTTTCAA
Source organism: Heortia vitessoides (assembly GCA_020976665.1). Classification (NCBI taxonomy): domain Eukaryota; kingdom Metazoa; phylum Arthropoda; class Insecta; order Lepidoptera; family Crambidae; genus Heortia; species Heortia vitessoides. Next base: position 6,768,200 of record JACJUM010002496.1, read on the forward strand.
AAAATTATAAAATAGTGCAATAGAATTTAATTAAGTAACCACGTTTCCGAACAAACTTAATTAAGTAACCACGTTTCCGAACAAACGATGCTCTTTTAATATAGTCTATGGCTGTGAATGACGTTGACATTCGTATAAAAAAAAAATTGACATTCGTAACGCGCGTTTTTTAAAATATGCAAAATTAAATGTATACTTTTCAATATTTCTCAGAGATTTTCTTAATATTTTTTTCCGTAAGAACCATCCTTGGACTTCCACAAACATTTAAAAAAAAGAATTATCGAAATCGGTTCAGCCGTTCACACGTGATGCCGTGACAACGCGAAACGGGTTTCATTTTTATATATATAGATTAATGATCATCGCTAGTAGCACCACAAATAGTATGAATAATAACTTTAGGAAGACAATTTTTAAGAAGAGTGATCATTCGATTACAAATTATTAGGAAGAACAATTTTGGGTACATAACTTTCAGTGAGCCAATATGGACTCGATTACGTATCTTGTTCTTTTTTCAATATTTTTACTTCTCTTGAAAGATCGTTACGTAACAAGATTATCAGGATAATAATAAATACCTCGACGATGTCAGAGCGAGCCGTAATTTGTCAATATAAACAATAATTAAAACATGATTTATTTATCTGCAGAATGACGTGATTGATGACAAATTTCTTTCAGTTATTTTCAGCTATTTGATGTGAAAGAGTGATATCCATACATATCTATCCGTGAAAACTTTTACGTTTGTAAAATAAGTAAATAAATTTTATTTTATTAGGTATTTATGTGTATAAATAAATATAATAATATATTATTTTCATATTATTTAATTATTTTTGTACTCATCTCCTAGATTACCGCCTAGTTTATATTACATTTAATTATGGATATTGGAGGCCGTAAGGTACCTAGGGAGGTAGTATTCTACTCTGCCGAGGTACTATGCTAGTCGCCTCGTACGACACCTGGTACAGTGCACTGTACCAGGTATCGTATGAGCTGACATAGGTACCAGAACCGACAGATGGCGGCATATCCATCCGGAACGGTGCAGCTCAAATATACAGGGTCGGGATGGGCATCAGTATCACCGTCGCAAAAGCTACGCTCTGCAAATGCCAACACCAAGAGTGTTGGCATTTGCAGAGCCAAGGGGGAATTTTGCCCATAATTGCTCAGTGCGGCAATTATGGGCGAAATTCCCCCTTTCTTGGGGAGGCCTACGCCCAGCAGTGAACTTCCAATGGCTGGTACGACGATTAGTATGTATGACAATCGTCTGTTAATGTACCGTTACTTAATAAATAAATAAATACATTAAAAGCATTACAAAAATAATATGCAGCATTTATATGAAAATTTAACTCTCAATCAAAATAATGCTTCACAATTTAACAATAACCGACCTGTTCGTGACATCGTAACGTCACGATGACGCCATTGGGGGTTACGGGCATTTTAGCATTAAATTATTTATTTGTATGCCGTTCAACATGGTTGTTTATTTTATTGGAACATGCTTGTTACCTGTGTTTGTTATTTAAAATGTAAATTGATGAATATTTAAAAAACACTTATATCTCATATTACATGTAATACATAATTTTTTAAATCGTTTGTTGGTAATTAGCGTTATACGTCGCTCGAATATTCATCATGATCAAATCAACCATAGTACGTCCACTGATGGACATAGGAAGATGCACAAGTGATTTAATTAAAGGTTTTGTCCACAATTGCTAAGCTGTGTATGTGATTCACGTGACGTGTTACGAGTTTGTTCCTACATATCCCCGTCCTCTCTGTATTTGAGATAAGCCAATAAGAATGGTTATTCCGCCGTCTTTTTGGTATCTCAGCAGCCTCTAACGATATTATTCTATTCAGCCCCCACGGCTAAAGTCTAAGTAAAAATTAATCAATAGATATCAAATAGAGATACTTTATAGTGTAATTTAATTTGTTTACTCAATCATTTTTCATTATATGCGCACACACACAAACTATATTAGAAGTCTATTGCGGATCTGCTGCGCTGGGTAAGCATGTTGTCAATTGCAGGACGCAGCTTTCGCGACGAGGATGGTGCTGCCTATACCTAACCTGTGCATTGGAGTTGCGCTATCTTGGATTAATATACCAGCCATCTATCGGTTCTGTCACCTTAGTCGCCTTAACGATATCTGGTACAGGGGGAATTACTATTCTACTTTGCCGGTACCTCACGGCTTTCATACATGTACAATTTGTATCATTGTGTATTTATATAAATAATTACATATGCCTGTGGGCAACACAAACTAATCTACTTATGTTTTATTTCCATGAATGGTTGTAAGTAATTATTTCAAGTTTATTCGACAATTCACAATTATTCGAAAAGGCTTCTCATTTTTGTTTTCTTTAAATTCTTATGTGTTTTATATGTTCAATTCTGGCAATAATATTTATTAGATACAACAACAACTTTTTGGGTTTGCAAAGCGGTTTATTTAAGTTTATACATATTTTGTTTTGAGTTTACGATTACCTTACCGCAACAGTTTTTTAGATTGACAAAATATATTGCGATCAAGGTAGTAGTAGTAATTGTGTGATGAAAGTAGAATGAGTCGTTTTTTATAAGCTTAAATTGAAAAGTCAACGCGTAAACTAAAAAAATATTATAACATTTATTATTAAATATTTATTTAATTGACAATTTTAGAACTGTCCGGGAGCGGTTAGAAATAAATGTGTAAACATTTCGTTTCTACAAGGCATAATTTAGAGGCTTGTCGTAAAGAAGGGACGGCCGGGCCTCACTACACGCCATGCTTGTCTTGTCCTCGTGATATATCGGACATTACGGAGTCATTTTGACTGATCAATTACTGGGGACCCTTCCAAACGACCCCTTGGTTGTTACATTGTGAGTTATACATGTAATAGGTGTAAAAGTGTATTTCTTATAATTAATTTAAAAAATGTTAACCGTTACACCGGTTTATATTTATTTATTTATGCAGAATAAACATTGACTTACAGTAAAATCCAAATCCTTAGAATGCTAGTCACACTAGTTAGATACAATAAATTTTATCAGAAAATTTAATAGTACAAATAATTGATATTAATACATTGTATATAAGCCAAAAAGAAAATGTTACATTAGTTTATAATATGTCAAATTGTAATAAAATGACAAAAACTGTCACTATTGAGGTATAAAAGGGCTATTGAGGTAAAAAATTGACACTATTGGGGTATAAAAGGGCTATTGACGTAAAATATTGTCACTATTGAGATATAACACAATTGACTAAAGCTGTCAGCAAAAATTTCAATATCTCAGTCACGGCAGAGCATATCTGTTTTTTGATAGAATTAACGACTATAACCATTAATAGTTAGTTTTAGATCTTAATCTTCCGTTACTTTAGATTTGTGCCGATGTTCTTGCAAAAAAGCCATGAGTGGTAGGTGCTTGCACGGCGTAACTAAGGGGGCTGGGAGGGAGGGTTGGGGACACCACAAAATGCGCGGGCGCCGCCAGGAGTCCGGCTTTGCTCACGATGTATAACAATACCAATTGCATATCCATCTAAAAGAATCCTATGCTAACATTTCTGATACAAACAACGATCCATATAAGTAAGTGTAATATCCATGTGTCCTCTTATACAGCCAAATTTACGTTGTATCCTTTCAATCATGCAGACATATTTTTTCTTATAAGAATAAGATATATTTTATAGATAGATTTTCTTATAGGCATTGTAGAGTACCAAAGCAACCTCGACCCCGAACTGTAAAAAAATAAAAGTAAATTCAAGCATTTTGCAGGCTTTAAAACCGATAATATTTACATAATTATATGAAATTACTTTTAATTTTAATGAAAGACAAATTTAGGGTCTAATATTATTTAATTTACCCAGGTCACTCACTTATTTTACTTACCCTCACCAGACAAGATAAGTTAGTAATATTACAATGTGCATCAATCTGAATTCCATAAACTAATAGATTGCCACTCAACAGAATTCTGTATATTTAAATAATTTAGTAAAATACTAGAGGATAATAATACTTTAAATTTAAGATTTAATAAGAAAATATATTTGAAATTAATTAATTTCAATTAGTAAAATTGAAAAATTACATAAAAAATAACAATATGCGTGATAAAAGCACTAAGTATACTAAACTGCTTCTTCTTGTTTCCTTTATAATAGAAGATCAATTAATTCTTAATAATTGTCTGTTAATGTAAATATAAAATTCTCGTGTCACCGTGTACGTTATTGAAATTTTCTGAAACGGATAGACCGATTTTCGTGAGGGCATATCGGCGAGGGTAGAGAATCAGACAACATCTAGTTTTATGCCCCGAAATGTTAATGTTCCACACTAAAATTGTTTTTTTTATACAAAATTTTTGGATTTCGTTTTTTATGATTCAGCATACACAAATATATACAAGCCTAAACTTTCACCCATCTGTCACAAACCCCTATTTTTTCATAGAAATTTGAGTAATTTTATATAATTTTAATTGGCGGTTAAAAGTTCTATAAATTTATTTTGCTGTTAACAAGTATCTTTGAGTAAATATAACATAAGTAAAACTTTGTTTTGTTTATTTGACCTTTACCAACACCTTATCAAAATTTAAAGGACCACCTTGTGAGAAACCGCCACCTGATCTTTTGTTTTTTTTGATAACCTACGTTTGTCCTTGATAAGTTTCTATTGAACTTGATTGAACCATTAAGCAAAAAAAAGAAATAACAATTGTGGATTATTAATAATTTATGTAATTGATATTCAGTGACAATCTATTTAATAGAGTTAATAAGAAATTACCACACTTCTTGTGGTTGCTTGTAAACCACTTCCTGGGGTTGGTTTACAACCAACCACAGGAATATAGTATATAGTATAAGTATATTATTCCCAAGAGTACTTAACAATGGAATACAATTTAAAAGTTATTCCTGCTATATTTGTAGAAGTACGCCTATTAGTGTCATAAAATAAGTTGAAGGCCAAATTTCGTTAAGTGTGCTCCGAAGGTCCATAATTCAGTGTCATAAAAATCGACGCGTCCCTCACGCATGTGCCGACGAGACGCGCGAAGTTCGCGCAGACGGGGCGCCGCCGGCACCGATAGCTGCCGACAACAGCCGATTAGTTCCGAACGGGCCGTTAGCGGGTATCCACGCTCGCGTGAATCACACATTATTGACCATTTCTTACGACATTCCTACAAAAACACATTGCCTGCCGAGTAAAACTGCCCCAAAATTTAAATTATAAGTGACAATACAGTGATTTAGTGACAAATATTATACTTAGCTGTAAGCACTAACGTAACAAAGAGTTGTGTAATGGAAACGTGCGTAATAAGTTCATCGCTAGCCGCTAATAGATCACGATAATTATCATAGGAAACTAAACAAAACTGAGCGGTTGACTCGTTGTTGTTTACTTGTTGTAGAAGACCGTCGATTGTTAAAAGTTAAAAATTGTGAACGTACAATAATATATTAAAATGCCCACATCGATACAGGAGAACATGTCTCTACTCAATATGATGTCGTCTGATAATCTAGAAGACGATTTGAAGAGCGTTCAGTTGCATTATCCATCGGATAGAAGGTTGCAGAGCGATGGCGCATGCGTGGAAGAGAGGGTGAGGACCTCCCGCGGGGACATTCTGGTGGCGGTCCGCGGGGACCGGAATAAGCGCGCCATAATCACTTACCATGACCTTGGCCTGAATTATGCCGCCAACTTCCAAGCATTCTTCAACTTTGTTGACATGAGGTCCATTTTGGACAAATTTTGCATCTACCATGTGAATGCTCCCGGCCAAGAGGAAGGGGCTCCACCACTACCAGAGGATTTCACCTATCCAAGCATGGATGCATTAGCGTCCCAAATAGATTTCGTGCTTGGCCATTTTGGAATTAGATCTTTCATAGGGTTCGGGGTGGGGGCTGGTGCGAACATTTTGGCGCGCTACGCTCTAGTAAACCCGCAGAAAGTGGATGGCTTAGTTTTGATCAACTGCACGTCCACCCAAGCCGGCTGGAGCGAATGGCTGTACCAAAAGATAAATACTAGACAACTACGCTCAAGTGGCATGACTCAGGGCGCCCTCGATTACCTAATGTGGCACCACTTCGGTCGCAGTACTGATGATCGGAACCACGATCTAGCTCATGTCTACAAGGATTGCTTTTCCCATGTGAATCCGATCAATCTGTCGATGTTCATCGACTCGTACCTGCGTCGCAACGACTTGGGTATATCTCGAGACAATAGCACAGTCAAGGTGCCTGTTCTGAACGTGACCGGAGGTTTGTCCCCCCATGTGGAGGACACAGTAACTTTCAATGGCAGATTGAATCCCACTAAGACGTCGTGGTTGAGCATTTCCGATTGCGGCATGGTCCTGGAAGAGCAGCCGAACAAAATTGCGGAGGCGTTCAAGTTGTTTTTACAAGGAGAAGGTTACTTCAGGTAGTCATGTTGCTGAATGGAAAAAGCGCAGCGCAGCTATTCATAGAATGCACATGATGCTTACACGCGAGCTTTAACAACACTGTTGTAGGCACTGGACGACGTAGAAACAAAACTGTTGTACCTTATTTAAAGAAATTTATCTGAATAAAATTTATTTTATGGCTTATATTTATTTCTCCTTTAAATTACACTGATATTATAATTATATAATCTGAATGTCTTCTCTCTCTTTATTTGGTAAATTATGATATTAATTACCCCACTTAGCAACACTACTGTAGGGTTTCAAAACAAGGACGGCCTCATTTCCATATTCAATTAAATCAAATTTAGGGCTGCAATAATCCAAATTGAGTTTGGGGAGCGTAAAATTATGAACCATTTCCAATTAGAGGTTCAAAAGATGTTTAAATTCCGCTATTAATTTTGGGGGCGCCATGCGGCGATCGATTTGGTTGCTCATTTATGATGTTGACGGCATTACGTAATTAAATTGTGTCTACTATTAGTCTTAGTTAATTTCAGCCAGCATATTCTTGTTTTCGTAGGTTTTCAAATCAAGGCTAATACAATTTAGATTTTTGTTATAACATACACCATGTTATAAGAAAATTATAAATTGTATCATATTTGTGTAGAAGTACTATTTGTGATTTTGACTAAGAATTCTATTTGTGATTCCTCTGTTATCGGATATATATATATATTTACACCAATAACACACAAATTATATTTTTCTTATAACATGTACCATGCTTCGACTACGTACCTACGACACTGAATAAAATCACGCCATCGGGCCCGTCATATAATGAATAATTAATACATATTAACCAAATTTTACATTTTTATGAGCATAATAAATATATATTTTTAAGTACTTACAGAAATGTAAGAACTGTATTTGAATCATTATTCCCAATTATTCTTAGCGGTATTTTTATGGATTCGTAAATTTGGTTCATAATGGTTTCCAACAAATACAACGTCTTTAAAATTAAGACGTGAATTGGTATACTCGAAGTGAGAGTTCAAAATCTAAAAAGATTTCACTAGAATATTATTATAGTGATTACTTAATGACTTTTTTCTAATGATAATAGCCTTTTATATATTCTACGTGCTTAGTTAAGTATTTTTCCTAATACTTAACTAAGCACGGCTTCATTTTATTTTTAAAAATGCTGGATCTGCATTTTTGTACTTATGTAACGAATAAAGTTAAAAGCTACTGAACGTATGCCAAATTTTTAAATTAATTAGTAGAAAATTATATTATCAGCGAGTAACTTAAGTTTTATTTTATCTCCATGTCGTCACGAGAACAGAAACTACACGGCTTAAACTGGGGCTAGTTTATAAATGATGTTTTACATACACGTGTGGAACTGTAAAAAGAATACTAAAAAAAATTCAACATGTGGAATAAGGTCTCGGTAGCATAACGGTTGTGCAGTCCTCCAGTATTGGAAAGTTGCAAGTTTGAGTCCTGCCTGAGACAACTTGATTTATTTTTAGTAAATATCTTTAAATATAATCCAGCATTTTCTATGCCTAAACCACTAAAAGTAATTATGGAATAAAGTACATATTGTTTTTTTCATTTCAATGTTGCCGATCTGGATATTCTTTTAGCTGGCAAACGTAAATACAAATGTTTGAGGGTGATACAACTAATACAAGAATAATTAAAATAAATCTTATTTTATTTAATGTCACACATTCTGACAACATTTGTCACTCTTGAGAACGTTTCCCGTAATGTAATCGAAACGTCGATATGAAATGAAAATCAAGATATATATATATGTATCTATATCTTGATTCTTGATTTTCAAATTAAATGAGTCTATATATATATATAGACTCATTTAATTTATTCTCGTGTATTGTTGTTTTATGATCTTTTGTAGTGTTTTAGTTAAGTTGTAAGTGTAGTGTTAACTGTAAGAAGAAGTATGTGAATATTTTAAAATAATAATTGAAGAAAAGGAGGTACCAAGATCGGCAAGAAGAATAGGTGGAGATCCATAGTCTCTGCCTACCCCGTTGGATTGGACACAGGCGTGACGCATGTGTGTAAGTATTAGTTAATATGTTTTTATTTTTTATTTCTGTATGTTGTGTTCTTAAGCGTTGTAAATTGTACTACTGCCTTGATGAACCTAAATAAATAAATATACAGCGTTTAAAACTGGTTTAATTATGCCATTAGCTTTATATCAATAATGACAATAATACAACAAATATAATCCTACAATAATTCTAGACCAGTTGGAACAATATAAAAGTGCTCAGTACCTCTGCATCCCCAACTAAAGTTAATACCGACCTATTTATCGAAAACTATACTCAACAGCCATTGTCTTAGTTTGTAGGTTGTTCCTAACAGCCTGCGAGCACCGACCAAGTTTATTCTACGGAAATAACGACGGCACCACAATATTCCTACCTTTTTTAAACCCACTTACGTTCCCGGAGAGCCGTTTTAAATTTAATTTCCCTCTCACATTTGCGTAAAAACGTACTAAATGGCTGTTTCCATTAGAACTACACAGTAGTTCTTGTACATTTTTCGTGTGCACTTTAATCTGTTCAGTATTTTAGTGTTTGCTATGTTTTTTTTTGGTTAGAATTAATGTGTAAATGGTTGGACAAGGAATAGCGGAGAATTGAGGCTGACTACGTAAAATGCATTGTTATTTTATTTCTTACACTTACTCTTTATTAGATATATATTATCTGAAGGTTTTGTTTACATGTAAGCTAGTAGGTACATAAAACAAGTCTTAAAATAAATAGTCTAAATAAATATTCATTAATTTATGTTTGTAAGTACAATTTAAAATCACTTATTTATTATCAAGTTAATCTTTCCCCGGTGACGCTGGAACTGACGTCAGAGTCAGCCAGCATTAAGTTAGTCCGAATACAATCAAGTTATAAAAATTCATTTAGGTTTAAAATTATAAAATAAGAATGCACTCAGCTGCTTCGTCAATCGAGCGGAAATATTGATTCTAATAAAACTTAAGCCCACTCAAAGATCCTTACTCGGGGCGTTGCACAAACTATGCAAGCGCGATCCAGGTGCTGTGGAAGGTATTGTTTATTAAGTTTTTTTTGTGTGGCATCACAAATTAATTGATCTGGAGTCGCAGTCATTGTCAAACGATCTTGTTGTTGTCTTCTATCTAAATAACACAAGTAAATGTATCGCTTTCTATAGAATCAATATAAAAATGCCGTGAGGTACCGGCAGTGCAGTTAGATACTGGCGGAATAGAATAGTACCTCCCACTGCACCAGGTGTGGTAAGAGTCGACTAAGGTACCAGAACCAACAGATGGCGGTATATCTATCCGAAACAATGCAGCTCAAATGAACAGGGTGGGAATGGGCAGCAGCATCCTCGTCGCGATAGCTGCGCTCTGCGTTTGCTAATACGCTTGCCCAGCGCAGCAATTGTGGGCAATAAACCTCCTTTCTTGGAGAGGCTTGTGTCCAGCAGTTGACTTTCAATGGCTGGTAATATGATGAATATTAAAATTTAGTTATCTACTTCCATCTCAATCTGAGTAGCGCCACCGGCTATAGAGAACACGACCAGTGACGTTCGAAGATGCAGATGGATACACAAATAATAATAAATTTGGTAAGCGATTTAAAAGATTCAAAAGTAATGCAAGAAACTTTATATGAAGATAACTTATTCCTAAGCATATCTAAGTTCTACTAATTATTTTTGTATTCCTCGACGCCAGTCGTCGATTAGCCACTATATGTTTAGACACTAAGTCATGTTAGCAAGCGTACTAACTTCACTTGCTAGTTTTTAGTATTAAGGAGACTTTAAGAGGTTCCTAACCCTATCTCCCTTAGTCATTCTATAATATTGCGCTCACAAACATTTTTGTCGGAAAAAAGAACTCAAATAAAAAGAAATGATAATCACTTTGTAGTAATTCATGCATGTTCATATTAAACTAATGTAAATTGTTGTTACAGCGCGCTATTAACACGATTCCCTCCTGGCTGAATTTTAAATAGCGATAATTTTAACGAAATTCACTTTGATAAAATTACAACACGTGTGCGGTAAGATTAATTAAATTTGTTAATAATTTCGAAAATAAATCAAGCCTGAGTAAAAACAGGAGATGTCATGCACATTATAGAAATAATACTTCTTAATTTTGGTGTTATTAAGTTGGCGTTCTACAAAGTCATATACTGAGTCAGTAATGCCAGTTCTTATGTTTATATAGATTTTTATAAGAGGTAGAACTCAAGTCAGAACAAAAGTCGTCTGCTTTAGTACCACCCTCTCACCTATAGCAGTGTTTTCATTACTATGTTCCGGTTTGATGGGTGAGAGCGGGAGTCAAATTACTGGGTAAACGTGTAACAGTATCTTCTACATTGATACTTCACTCTCACTTATTTCTACCGACAAATAGTAAAGTTCCGGTTTAAAGAGTGAGAGAGGCAGTGAAATGATTGGATAATGTGACATGTCTTCAGTTCTCTAGGTCGGTTATACGTTGATGATATCTTTGTGATGGCACGAGTCTATAGTGTATATAGTCTATAGACTGCGGTCACGTACCATGAAGCGGACCGTATGTTTGTTAGCTATCTTCATAATATATTAAAAATAGATGCAAAGTTTTCGCAACGTAACGTTTGTAATTTTTTGATTAATCCTGGTAAGTCATTGACAGTGTTTACTTGAACCCACATGGAACCGCATTAGTAAAAATATAATATTAATAAATAGTAATATCTAATTTATATTGTAACAGTGGGGTCATTAGATCTGTATTGTTTGTAAATAATTCATTTAATGAAATTTTGGTTTTTACAATCGTGAGTAGACCCCCCAGATGTCACATCTTACTGGCATTCTAAACCACATCGCTTTTAAGGCCTATAAAGTAAATCTAGAATGTTATTTTATTTATGAAAAATACAACGAATTAAAGACCTTTATTTTATCCATAAAATAACATGGCAGCGTATTATTTCAAATCTACATCCCACAGAGCAATAAAAACACGAAACTCATAATAATAATAATGCATCACACGCGTTCGCTTCCACCAAAGAACAATGGTCCTGGAAAAACTCCGATACCGACAACAAAGAGTTCCATTTTCATAAAAAAAAACATTCAAAGCTGTAATTAATTTTCGATTCTCGCTCAACTCCCAATTCATGGTTTTATTGGGAACCGTTTTTCCTAGACAAACGTGCATGCAGCCGGGCGCATGCGGGTGGGGTAAATGTACTAAAGGGGGGTTCTGTCGAGGGTCTCTCCCCTTGTATCTCCACAACCCCACTGACCATTGGATGAACGGATTATGAAATATTTCATTGGAAGACTGAAATATAAGAGTGTGATGAGTTATCTGTGGTGGGATTGTAAATCAATGATTTGGTTTTCTAACGTTTATGACTCTAGTGTATTCAAAAAAATGGTTTGTAAACCTCTGCAAATAATTACTGAAGTGTATGTATAACACACATATTTTTATTTAAAAAAAACTATATATATGTATATTGTTTTTCTCTATTCTTTTATTCTTTCTCTATTCTCCGTATTCTATTTTCTCCATTTTACGAAAACTCTATAGACTACATAACTTAAACAAAATCATTTCAGGTAATAAATACTAACATGTAATTTTCAGAAACCATGCTTATATTTGACTTTGAAATTGTCTATTAGACAATAAGAGATTTTTTCTCGCTATAAAACGGTGACAGCAAATAAACTAAAATATCAATAGTAAAAATAAACATTTATTTTTAAATTGCTATTGAATCCATTATAGTTGCATCAGTGTACTTAATATGTAAAATATGTATAGCTAAGAGATTTACCTACAGCTATGTTTAATCATTCAATATTGATTGTGTTTAAGACCTGCCATTTCATTTGAAATAATATTAAAATTACCTACTTATTTATTAGCTTCTACTTCGAAATAATATCAAAATCAGTCCACAAAATAAGTGAAATAAGCCAGCACTGAGTTTCGAAAAATTTGAACAATGATAAAAGGCTTGATTCGCGCTTCCAGGTAATACCGAACCATCCCTGACTCCAGGATGCCAGACGCTGCGATTCCGGAATGTCGGCATTGGAATTTTAACGGAATGGCACATTGATTTTTTCATCAACCCGCTCTCTACTATACGGGAACTGTTTTATTTTTGATATTTTCTCCTTTGATGATCAGATTAGTTTGTTTTTATTGCTGAAACAATCTTCATTTGATATTTTTATTTTATACCCAACGATCAATCAAGCCAACGTCTTAGAGGCATGTGAGTGATCCCATTAGTCTTGTATAAATTTAGTGGATTTTGCAGTGGTTTAACTGTTTTGAAGAGGGTTTCAAAAGTTTATTCCCCTTGAGGGTACATATGGCATTAAATAAAACGCAGTTTGCGTTAAATGTTCTTATATTACATTAACCCGGTTCTCACAATCATACTTAGACTAGGTTATGTACACATACATTACAATCATATTGTCATAAAAACATTCAATAAAAATTGACTAGAGTTCTGATGGTATCTACAAAATTTATTTACAAATTTAAGCTCCAAATTAGAGTAGATATTAAATATCAGTCTAACTAAGATAATTATTTACATTATTCTCTAAGTTTTCACAATGACTAAATGTTTTAGTTATTCAGACAGTATTATACAATGTGATCGGGAAACACACGTACCAATATGAATACAACTGTTTTCGCGTTTATAGTTGATAGCAATTAAAGTTGGAAACTCTTTTAATGCGAAAAGTATTTAATGCGTTTGTATAAGTGTTAGCAAGTAATGTTTGTTTTTCCAAACCAATATCAAAAGAAACGCATCTCTCAATGAGGGATTCTTTAAAGATCGAGAATTTTTGTTAATTTGATCAAAATTTTACAAAGTGATTTTAGTAATGACTTTGAACAATTCCTGACAACTTGGAATGTTTTCTTGAATGTTATCGGTAACTTTTCCGAAGAAAACGGAATTTAATAAACTAATATTAGCAAAAAAACAACCTCCATGAGAGGACATTGTTATCAGAGGAAAAAATGTTTTTTTTTAATTCGTCAAAAGGTGGAAAACCAATTTACAAATTCGTTAAAATGTAGGTTTATTACGACCAGTCAACGAGTAAATGAAAAATAATTCAACCGGTAAAGAATTAAACTAAAGCACAATTAAAAACCACGTAAAAAATATTCACAGAAATTCCTCAACTTATTTTAATCACACTCAACTATCAAGTGATAGAGTAAGTACACTATGAAGATATGAACGATTTTAATAGATTTGCCTAGATTAATTTATGTTTCATTCCATACGCTTCTGCAGCGTGGAATATTATTTTCGGGGCACATTAAAGAAATAAAAAAAAAGTTATAATCTCTAATCATAAATACATTTGTTTATTGAGTTAGAATTAAAACTATATACGATGTAAGATGTAGTACAAACTTCATGAATTAATTGCTGTAACAAGCACTTGTATTTATATTTGTAATGTTGTCGGATAACTATTTCTTATTGTGTATATTTTCTAGATTATTATGTGTTAGGATATTTTTTATAGGTCTTATATTTAACTCTTATACACTATATGGCAGTCAAGGTAGATAAATAATAACAAGTCGTAGTATGGAAGATAATGTATGCTTTAAATTACTTCAAGTATAAATATGGTATAATGTGATACATAAAATGTTTTATAGTCATTTTAATAGAAAAATGTCTTATTTGAGATTTTACAAACGTCAAAATTAAACTCTTAAATTGTTTTTTATTATGAGATCTATCTTGAATATTTGGGATATGAGTGAGGTTTGAAATCTGTTTTATTTATCACTAGAAGTAATTCTGGTTATTATTATTCTACTAATAGACATATGCTATATTTTTCTTTTAAGAACAAAGAACGGAGGCGTCATAAACGAGATATTACGGCCTTAATCCATGGCGGTAACAAAGTAAATAATCCCAAAATAAAAGCAAACATTTGATTTTTATTTTTATTTTCAATTAAGGTGGATTATAACTTTATTATTTTGTAAGAGACGAAATAATCGTATCGAAAGATCGTAAGGTCTTACCTGTGTAGAATGAACTACCTGTACTAGGTGTCGTAAAAGGCTATACAGCACAGGAACCTACGCATGGCATTATATACCCGAAACAACATTATTTTTAATTTCTGCATCTTTGTGGAGACCTATGGCTAGCAGTCGACGTTATATGGCGGCTGTAATGATAACAGTGAAATACATTTCCTTTATAAATTAAAGTTTAGACTTAGTACTAGATCGACTGACGTAGTAGAACACGTTTGCCACCATTACAATTTTAGAATAAGACGTCATGTATAGTATAAAATTCAATATTTATCACCATCCTAACAGCCGTAGTAGTAGTACGTCCATTGCTATAGGCCTCCCTGAGTGCTTTCCTTTAGGACCGGTTGTATTCGGCCTGCATCTAGTGCGATTCTGTAGCTTTAGTCAGATCATCTATGCGGCTTGAAGTTAGGCGTCCTTAGCTGCGATTTCCGGTATGTGGTTTCCATTACAGAATCTTACCCGTTCTAAATAAGAAACTAAATTTAAATCAAATGCTGTTTAAACAACATAATATATACTTAATTTATATATAATAAACCAACTGTTATGAGAATAAACGTGATCCATTACACTTTGCCACGTAATTTTTAGTTTAAGCTGATGGAAAATTAATTTCATTTACGACGAATCGAGTTATTAAACAAACCGGAAAGCCAATGATCGGAAATTCAGTTCCCGCAGCCAACATTTCATGACACGGGAAATTGGAGCATTCGACGTTTTATCAAAAATTTTTGAACAATTTTATTTGCATTGATAGAATTGGCTCAGTGCACCTTCATATTGGTTAAAAGGTATGACTCACCTTATTCTGATAATAATTCAAATACAATAATTATTTGGCTACTTCTTGTTGCTTTTTGGTACTAATTTTTTTCAATATTATAATTGGAATATAAACATGATTCAATTAAGCAGTGATATGGTATACTTGGCATATTGTTCTCAATGATAAATATTCTGACAAATATTTGTGTTTATTTTATGACGCGGTCTTGAATATGTATTTAAATCGTGCTTTTATATCTCGACTGAGGTCAATATGAGTCAAATGAAAATAAATCAAATTTTCTTTAGGATATTTATATCTTGTTTAATCTTCTAATATTGTTCGGCTGTTTTATTCACTCACTTTTTCATTCTTTAAGAATAATAAAGTACCCTTCTGAAAAAGTCGTGAGCATCTACATTGACTGTAATAGAGAGGGTTTGCGTTAATTTTGTCAATAAAAAAATAGAAATAGAATACAAAAATCTATTTGCTTTTTAGTACGTAAAAGCTTTATATCTTAAAGCTTTAAAGAATCATTCTTGTATTATTTATTGGCAAATAAAACCAAGCAGGAAATACTCAGGCTTTGTTTCATTGTAATCGGATGACAGTGAAAATAACGTGCATGTAATTACGGGTACAAGTTCATTCGGTCTCTAATTTAGGTGATTCCAAGCTCGCTTTAATAACGAGACGTTAAAAAATTAAGAATCAGTCAAGCTCTTCAGAATTGGTGTTTTTTTCTGTTTGTATAATAATATATTGACGATATAATAGACGTCAATGACACTTCCCATTTTAATACTCGAGTTGACTCTTATTACTGATGGTTACAACATTTGACACATTAAATTCCCTCCGTTTGTGAGAATAGTTATCAAAAACTACAAGTTTAATGACGCAGCTCCCGCGCTTTTCCGAACAAACGATTTCTATTAAAATGTGGCATTCTGTTAGGGCACGTATGCACAATTGAGTGTGGCCGATTGCTTCAACATTGAATCGATTTAATACTTTCCGCGATTCTGATTTCATAATATTCTTTTTTTATTATATCGAGATTCTGGAAGTTTTTTAGCGTTATGTTTGTTTTTGAAGAACTTTCATTAGAAATATATAAAAAATTATAACTTATTTGAGTAAATTGTATAAATGGAAATATAAAAAAAATATAATGAATCGTGAAATTATTGCTCTTAGCTATGTCTTTGGCAATTATTTTAGCACGTGGTCTCTTGTAAAATGTGTCAGTCATGTCTTTCTAAATAATTGTACATTTATGTTCTCAATTTATCTATAGACATTAAAGACTACTGAAGATGTTTTGTTAATAATAACACAAATTCATTGTGTAGATTTATCAAAACATTAAAGTGGCAGTAGACAGCATTTGTTCAATCCCAAACGTCCGTGTTAAGTCCAGTCTATGAGTTAGTCCCGTCGGATGGGGTTCGGGTGCGGGCGGGCTTCCGACGCTAGCTGTGTTCGTGGTGAGTCCGTGGGGACAGCGAGCCAGGGCCTGACTCCGCGCTGGAGTCGCCTGCGTAAACTTCAGAGAAACCGCCTCCACTACCGCCCCCGCCTCCGCTTCCACCACCACCACCTGCATGGCGATTTTGGTGTATTTGTTTGGGTAGTGATCTTAACGAAGGGAACGTAAAAAATCCTTAAAATAATATTTCAAATGGATGTTTAACCGCTTTACATGTCTTCTGAAAACTTTTATCGATGCTTCTCATAATTATGTATTTGGTATCTGTATATATAAAAAAAGAGAATTTGACTGACTGACTGACATACAAATTCAGGGCCTAAACTTTATAGTTTATACTCTACCCTTATGGGTTAGAGCACTAAAAGGATTTTTTAAATTCATTCATTAAAGTTTGTCTGAAACTTTGCTGTTTTTGAAGTCATTCGAATGAAATTCAGTATGAAGGTTTTCTATTTAAAGTCTTGAGATATGTGTAAAATATTTATTTAAAAATCATCCTCTAAAGATGGTAAACGGGGGTGCAAAGTTAGCATTAAAGTTCTATGATTTTTAAAATTAATAAATTTTTATGTAAATTTATCTAAAAGAAAAATCTGACTCATTGACATATCGACGTAGGGCCTAAACTATAAGGTCATAAATTCGTTATTGCATAGCATATCATATATTATCACACTAGAACCATTAACAGCGGAACAAAAATTATACAAAGTTTGTTCTATTAATTAACGCAGGTGAAACCGCAGGGCGATGTTAGTTAATAATAAAGTGTTAAAAGTATATATAAATAAAAACAAAAAAAGTGGATCAATCATTTAAAAAGTTCTTACCATGATGTGACAGCGGCACGCAATATGAGGTACCAGGACAGTGGCGCGGACGCACCTTCTCGTACCGGCTTAATTGCTGCAGCTCACAGTCCGAATGATGCTTTTCCACTATACAGAGACAATAATATATTAGTATTAAAAGTAAATGAAAAAATTTCACCGGTAAGAATTAAAATCTAATAGAAAATAAATGGGTTCGGCGGGTTGATTGCGGTGGACGATTTCAATTAAATTGAAATGTACTGCTTTAAAGTTATTTAAGTATAATAATAAAACTGTGTGTAGTTAATATCAATTTTTTTTAATTAAAATACGTATTAAAACTTTTTGTCTTTTTATGTTCTCTATATGTCAAGATAACCAAGAAGCTCGCGTTTATTAAATCCACAGTACAATAAAAATACCAAAGATTCAGTTTAAAATACTTTTAGCATATTACCTTCAGCTCTTTCCCGATGTCTCTGCGGATGTTTTCTGCAAGGTCTATGAGGCGGCGCGTCGTTGTCTCGATGACCGAAGGTTCTAAACTGCAGGGTATGGTCCAGAGTGGCAGCAGTTGCTTCTCCCCCCACAGCAAACGTCGCGTACGGACTTATCTCATACACGTCTATTACAACCATAAAATTGAACTAGTCAATTATCATTGGATTCAAAGTCTAGCAACCTTTTAAAGATATATACGTTCCGGTGCATTTGTTATCATAGACGAGTGTCTTGTGGTACTATAAAATATACTAAACACTTAAAATGTAACCAATAGATATTCTTTTTTATATTTTAAAGTTACTTACTTAAGTACTAGATTTACTATTTTCTTGTTACTGTATAATAATTAGCATGCTTAAATTATTTACTAATGTTATTCCTTTGACACCATAGTTACTGTAATTGTAGTAAGTACATAAATTTGAATATCATAAACATTTAAAAAGTCAGAAATCCAAAAATAGATTGGTCAAAATATCAAAAAATCAAGGTATCCCAAATTTAATCAAAAATCGTCGCCGCTATAGAGACCACAGCTTACCGGACGCCGGCGACAACTTGTCATGTTTGTAATCGTGTTGGCAGTTCCTTATATTCTGCTGCTCGGGGCAGACCGATTTGTCCGTGCTGGCCACTGAGTGGCTACATCGACGAGTCTCTTCGTCCGGCTGGCCTCCACAAGGCCATAGCGTGCTAGAATAATTTATTATTTACGCTATTGCTCCACCTTCATTTGCGTAGACGGTAATATTAACGTCAAACTATGCGTTAATTAACACATTAAAATAGAGCTACATAAAGGTGCTAGTGTAACTTTTGTTAAACACATGTATCAAAATAAAATGACACTTAAGGTATCGCTTATTCATGACGTTATTAATAAATTAACATTGTAAAATGTTGATTTGGCTTTTATGCTGAACACAATTTCTTTTTTGCAATCGTTCGTATATTTGTGCATAAATTTTACGCCAATTTAGTATCTCTGTAACTCTTAATAGCATATTGTTTCTATTTGCTTATATTTAAGATATGAAAATTAGTTTAATTTATAATTTTATGAGTTTTATATGTAAAAATTTTAGGCCACGTTGTTTGTCTAAGATGCATTTCTAAACTACTGACATTTTTATAAATTTTTGCAAACTATATACAGTTTGATCCAACTTGAGAGATACGGAGTTAAATAGGCAAGTTTATATTTTAAATAATAGTCGCGTTGCAGTACTTTTGTGATAATAAACACATATAGTTAAGACAGGCCAATGCCTGTAGGGTTAGCTAGTCGTTTATAAAATGAAAACCGAACAAAAATATAATCCATCTCTACCATGAGACGTGGCTTCCACTTGAGGCCTATCGATACTAATCTTCATAAACGATCGTCGGATATATAGAATTTCTTAAAATGAGAAAACTGTGTAAACACTTTCGTTACAAACATTATCTTTCTGATTACTTACATCTTTCTCTTTTTATCGTCTTACTCTGTTAATTATTTTGTCATTTAATTTTGATCCACACTGCGCAAAAATCTTAATAAATCCTTTTATGTTTCTTATACCATACTCCATAGTTACTACGTAACGTTAAGTATATTATACTTCAGTGGAGATATCAGGAATTTATTGTAAACAAATATTATTATTTATACTTATTTATGTAACCTGCACACGTCTTAATATTAAGCCCATTTAGCATGTTGCAATGATTTAAATAATAAAGGTGAACCTAAAACCGTTTCACTGTCGCTCTTGAAGAGGCAATTCATATTTCAACAATTCGTATATCTATCTGAAGAAAAGCACAAATGCCAAGCACCTAATCTTGTCACAAGTCTCAATTTTTTATATATTTTA
This sequence comes from Heortia vitessoides, assembly GCA_020976665.1. Lineage (NCBI taxonomy): Eukaryota > Metazoa > Arthropoda > Insecta > Lepidoptera > Crambidae > Heortia > Heortia vitessoides. Next base: position 6,788,329 of record JACJUM010002496.1, read on the forward strand.
TATATTTAATAGCTTTAATTTCATTGAAAAAACACCTAATTAATATTTCGTAGATGTCAGTCTAGAAGTAGGAAATTAATTTTATTTAGACGAAGTCAGCGAAGGCTAGACTCAAACTGCCCAATCATATAATAAACAATGGCAAATCGATGTTTGTTATTTTTCAAGGCTAAACGTCTGTTTTAATTTTACGAGTAATTTGACTCCAAAGAGGATTATAATCGCGGTACGCGGTACGCTACGCGGTAGTAGCTACTTGTTTACATAAAGATGTACCGTACCTTCTTTTTGCCAGTAATACCAACAAAAGCGCTGTGACAGCTAAAGCAGCCAATGCTGCGAATGCTAAAGAAACAGCACCCAGCACTCGGTCAGCATCCGCGTTGCCACCAGCAGTCAAAATCGGGCCTCCCTCGGATTGGAAAGCCACGGGTCGTCGGAGACGTTCTGTTAGAAATATTATTCCATTGTTTACCTTGCTGGATTGAAACTTTTGATAGCCGCATACCTGTCACTTTGTAACAAGTGATCCAGGGAATCATCAATCTTCATAGAAACTTTGGACATTTGCCCATGACCTTTTATAGAACAAAAATACATTCACAACGTATTCATAAGTTGTGTGACGACCTATTCACAACCAATCTTCAGGATTCGATTAATGAAATAATCAAGCAGATCCGTTAAGTATGTATGTAAAGTTAGTCTATAAGTAATATATCTTTGTATATATACTTTTATATATATTTTTGTTTATATTTTGGAATTCGTACCTCCAGAATGAGTAGTGGTAGCAGCATAAACCACGGCCTGATGGCGAGCTGATTCTGTTGCCGTCCACAATCGCAAGCCGTACCATGCGCCAGCTGCTAAACCTCCAATCAATACCTGTTTATCGTTATCAATGCTTGTAATCAGTTGTAAAATAAACCAACTGGATAAACACAGGTATTTCGTTAAAGCCTTGATATGAAATTGCGAAAATCAACATTATACTTCCAACAACCACTTGATATTATTAGTGGGGCTAGCTTAACAGTCGAAATTGGCAGTGTATTATTTAAAAATCTATAATAACATATTTTTGCTGAGAACCGCACTGAAAAGTAGAAAATAATTGTTAATAAATAAAATTTAAGGACTAGGATAGTGTGTAGTACTTCTCTCTGTACCAGGTGTCGTAAGTGGCCACTTAGATTGCAAACCAAAAGATGGCAGTATATCCATCCGAAATAGCGCAGCTTAAATACTACAGAGTGAGGATAGGCAGCAGCTTCCTCGTCGCGAGGAAGCGCCCAGCGCAGCAATTACAGGCAAAAATCCCCCTATCTTGTGGAGGCCTATGTCCAACAGTGGACTTTCTATGATATTAAAATATAGTGTGTTTCATAAAGATTGTTTTTTTATTCTTGATCCTAATTGTTATAAATTTGCTTTGAATTTTTAACCTTGTAGCAGAAACAATATTCATCTTTTTTGTATACAGAGTGAATTTACAAGGATAACATTATAATGTAATTAATATGTTGAAATATAAAATAAGTTCTAATTATTAGATTGCTTCACTAATGTATTGGTATATATCTGTAATAGTATCATATGATGCTTATATAAATAACTAAATAGTACTAAATAATATAAAAATAGGTATTAGTAAAGGTATTGAGTTATTATTAAATCTTATAAAAAGCACTTTTTTCTGCGGCGAGTATGTCCTTCTTTCCTGGTGACGGTGGTACCCTTCGTAGCAAAGAATTTCGACTCTTATAGGAATTAAGTAAAAATTTAAAATTAACCCCGTCATTTTTATTGTAATAAATGTTGTCTTTACAAATATGTAACCGTACTAACTGATGCACGTTAAACAGACAATTCAAGAAAAAAAATCCCAGAGCGAGTTTATGGAACTCCACCCTCGTTTCTCACCTGCGCTTGGAGTTAACAGCAAACTTGCTGATTATTTACACAAAAGTTACACAATTTGACGCCTCGGGCCCAAGTTCGTATGGAATTGTAATAAAGGTTTCAATTTGTGCCTTGTTTTCGTGGGACCGGAATGTGGCCCTTGCTTAATTTAGGAATTCCTTCGCTCTGAATGAAAAAATCTGTATAATTTTTGTTTTTCATTTCTCCTGAAGGTAAGCATTTCGGTGTTGAATTGAATGTCATTCACACATAATTCAACAGCGGAAAGCGATTTGTTTTTATAAAATACGTCACAATTTCAAACTCGTTTTTAATCCAAAATTCAAGACAAAATGTTACCGTCCTATTTAATAACTACTCTTACCTCTCTATGATGATGCAGGGACGTTAGATCCGCATCTCTCCAAGAGGTTGTTCCACCCGCATCGACTCGTCTCCACTGTAGACGCACCAATCTAGCCCCACAACGGATTGCTCTTCTGGCGTCTATAGCCAATGAACTGCTGTTGCTCCATACAGCAGCTTCCGCACCTTCCTCTTGAGTATCAGGGTCTCCTCCACCCTCCCAGACCATGACTATTGAGTATTGAAATGGCATTTGTAAAATGTGATAATTTTTGTAAACAAGAATTTTTCTAACAACGCCAACATGACAGGCGATTTATGCTTCTTAGATCAACTACTGGTATTGGCAGTAATAATAGCTCTATTCTTGAATGTCTGTTAAATGAGTTGCGCTTACCTGGAGGTTTGGTCCTGACCAGTAAAGGTACTGAAGGAGGAGAGGGTCCTGCCCTACTATGAGCCACGGCTCTTACAGAATACGTGGCACCACATGCCAGAGCTCGAAGGACCACACCAGCCGCTTCCCCACCGGTTTCCAGCCTTCTTTCCTCATCTCTTAAGTTATTTGGCTCTATACCTTCGCCTGTGTCGTCTCGAACTCGCACCCACCAGATCGTGAATCCTGTGAGTTATTACAGATTTATTACATTACAGATATATATAGTTCCGATTAAAATTGTATTTAGCTAAACCTTTACTAATATAAAACGTATTGTAATATGTAAATAGGCATACAATGCCGGTGCAATTAAATGAAATACAGCGAAAATGAGCAGCGGCATTCCAGTTGCAAAGCTAAAAGCCTTTTCTTAAAAAGGTAATATCCAGCAGCGGACGTTCTAGGGCTTTTATGATGATGATTGTCTCTTGTAATTTTAATTAATTCTAAATTATTACTTCGTAGTTGTCACTTTAGTATCGCTTTCTATTTTTAAATAGGTATTTCTTAAGAACATGAAATACAAATAATATACGATTATATGGGTACGATCTTGAGAAGCGTGACGTGTTTTTAAATTGAAATGTGTTGTTGTTGTACCGTAGGAAATTTATGATGCAGGTTAAGACTTTGAAAAGTTAAATGCATGTTGCAGAATATTGAAATTTACACGTTTTCGCTTTTATTTCTGGTGGAAGCTGTCATAATTCATAAGAGCCGTGATTTAGTACTCGTACTAAAATACGCGCAACAAATGATTTATTGTTATAAGTCTATCTTACTTACTATGGCTGAGAACCGTAAAATAATGTGTATATTCCTTTCTTTCTGGTGTATGGCCTAAGAGTTATAGGCATATAAAGCCATTAAAAATATGTTTGTTTTTTTTATATTCATTTCAAGTTTAAGACTATGACGATTTATTTTGCATAGGGAGTTCAAAATATTTATTTAATATTATTGAATGAAATAAAATTAAGTTAAGTTCTAAAATGGAAACTAGAAATAGATCAGAAAAGAGCAGTTCTAATAAAATATACTTAAGAAGACTTATGTCCAGCTGTGGACGTCCTACCGCTGATGTGACGATAAATAAAAGAGTGATTTTTAGTTTAAAGAATTATTACCGTGTGGAGGCGCAGCAGGATGATGTGTTGTTCTCCAAGTGAGCCTGGCTTCCTTATGTGCTGCGTGGTCCAAGGAAAGCGCGGGAGCGGCTGGCGGCGCAGCGCACTCAACACGGTAAGTTACTTCTTCAGATCCGAAAGCGTTTCGAGCCGAACACGTATAGTTTCCGCTAGTTGATGCATCTACTTCTGTTGTAGAAATGAAGTATATAACTTAAAAATTATATATCTTAAAAGTAATGTATATTAAATGAATATCTTAAAAATAATATATATGTAAATATTTTATCTGTTTTTAAAAAGAATATTGGTATGATGTACCTATGAAAATAACACATATGGCAAATAACATATACTGTTTACGGCTTTCTACATTCACTAGATATAGAAGATTAAATTAAATTTTGTTAGTAAGTATTAGTACTTCTTTTATAAAAACTTCTTAGGAAAAAAGGGGCCACTATAACTTGTTAATAGTATCCAAATAAATACTTAATACTAGAATCGCAGCTGTAGCAAAAACTCGAAAAAAATATATACCTATAACAACAACAAAATTTATATACTTTACTTTCATAATTTTTAATCTCAATCTTAATAAAATTTACAAGGATAATGACAAAAGGAATAAAATATATCTTATAAACATGACCGTATTAGCACCTTCATAAAAAATTACCATTAGCCAGTGCATCATATTTTAGTTCTCACCATGGATTGCCAGGTGTCCGTGTGGAGTGAGATGTGTCCTAGGGTCATGTGTAACGGGGCGGTCACCACGCAGCCATCTCGCTCTCGGTGCTGGGTCACCTCGCCAAACGCATGCCAATTTAAGGCCGTGCCCACATTGAACACGTGCCCACACACCAAACGATAGTAACCGGGCACCAGCTAAAGATGATCAACAATTGGAAATCAACAAATATATAAACTTCAACATATGCAATCCAGTATTTTTTATATTAGGCTGAAAGCAATATCATAACGAAATGGTCGATATGATAGTTAAATGTATAAAAATAACTTCACACTATCAAAAGTAACTTCCTTATTCATTACCTCTTGGCGTGGTTGTCGCTGGTTGTGGTGCTGAGGGTTCACCTTCTCCAACAAGGGAGTGTGCAGCCACCCACGCTTCATAAGTAGCGCCTTCCGAAAGTGATCGAAGTTCTGTTGAACCTCCTAGCCCAACAGAAGGTTCACCGTCTTCTGGTTGAACAGTTGTAGTTTGTGGTGGTCTATCCCTGTAAACGTAAAGTTATAAACATAAAAAAATCAAAGAATTTGTGTCTATCAGTGTTAAACACGAAATTAAAACGTACCTTCCGAGTTCTCTGTAGAAAACGGTATAATAAAGAATTGGTCCATTTGGTCTACTTGGCGGTAGCCAGCTTACAGCCAATGACGTCACTGAGGTTGCTACCACTTTGACTGCTGCCGGGGGACCTGGTGCTGAAAAAATACCCACAAGGTAGTGACGTTTCCAATTGTAAAAAAAAATATATTATTATTTGGACTCACCATCTTGTTGCGTAGTGCAATGAATAGGATGCGCTGGCACACCATCACCTGCTGCGGTATACGCAAGCGCCTGGATCGTATAATTTGTGTGTGGTCTAAGTGCAAGCAAAAGCGTTTCAACACCCGCTACCCGCTTCACCTCTGCACCCGCGGCGGCGTTTAAACCACCCCCTCCCCGTACCTCCCACTCCAGCCAATCTGCCGCTGCCGACAAACAACTGCCATCACTCAGCTTGGAATTGGTAATCCATTTTACAGCCTTGCAAAAACTTATTAGCTTACTAAATATTATTAGCATAACATTCTCTATTAGTTAAACTAGCACAGTGTCATTGTATTCGTAAGCCAATTCATTACTAGGTATAGAATACAAAATGAAAATTATTTAGAATTTCTCATCCCTACTAATATTATAAATGCAAAAGTAACTCTGTCTGTCTGTCTGTCTGTCTGTTACGCTTTCCCGCTTAAACCTCTCAACCGATTTTGATGATATTTGGCACGGACAATCTTTAGACCCTGAGCAAGGACAGAGATTATTTTTTATTCCTAATAAGGGGTTGAAAGAGGGATGAAAAGTTGCATGGAAGTATTACTATTTTTAGAGCAAGAAACTTGAAACTTATTTTTCAGGCCATTATATAAATAAACATGACATTCATAGTTTTATATATGTTAAGGTAAGGTATGGTACCCAAAAAAACTAATCCACGCGGACGAAGTCGCTGGCACAGGTAGTTTAAAATATGGGTTTGTTTGTTTAAATTCTTTTATTATTTATTTAAGTTTGTCCATGAATGTTACAAAATTATAAGTTTTCACTAACTCACGGAACAATTTATTAGAGGCTGCCATTACTCACTATGTTCAGGTCGATAAAGCAACTTGTATCCTAGCAAGGCTCCGTGATGAGCATGAGCTGGCGGTGGTGACCATTCTACCTTTAGACTTTGCGGCGACACGGCGCGACACCTTACTGCTCTGGGACCTTCGGAAGGAACTAAAGGAAGAGGAACAAAATTAACTCATAATAATCGGAACTTCCTCCTGCTCACGCTATTTACCCATAGTCTCTAATTTGCTATAAAAATATCTAGACATTCGTATTAATAGTAAAAGTTAATAAGTATTTACGTCGATAGATACATATTAATGTTTGGTAATGATTAAAAGTACTTAACTAATAATATCTTACCGCTTTCTTGCGTCAACGTGTTCACTGGAGCTGTAGCTGGTCCGGCACCAGCACTATTAAATGCTCTTACGCTTATAGAATATCTAAAAATCAATCAAATTAAATAGTGTCTACTTCAAAATCACTTAGAGAATATTTCTTACAGTTATACCTTACCTAGTATAATGTTCTAAGCTCTCAATTGTATATTTGTTAATTTGTCCTCGAACCGTAGCAAATTCCATTCCCACGCCCGCACCCCCTGCCATGGTGCCATCAGCTGATGGCCACCACCAAACGGTATATCCAAGAAGTTCTCCATTCCAAGATAAAGCTGGTGGTGCCTAGAAGAATAAACAATATATAATATCAAAAGTATTTTTAGTCAGTGTTTCTACTTTAATACATTCCTGACAAATTTCTTAAGACCTGGATTTCAATTACCTGCCAAGCTAGTTCAATAGTCGTAGGTCTAGGAGCAGAAGCTCGAATGCTTAAAGGAGCTCGCGATGGCGGCTCATGTAACGTCAAGGCTAAAAGCGCTCGAGTGTGAGTCGACGCAAACTGGGCTGTTACCGTACGAGCCCTTACGAGATATGCTGTAGCTGGTTCAAGTCCTGTTATTGTGGCACCTTCAGTTCTAAAAAAAATATAAGTAATGTTTTTAATTAAAGAATTAATTAGGTAATTGTTTGTAAGGCTTTTATTAAAACTTACTCTGAATAAGAGTCAATGGGGTGGCTTGACACTGACACATTATGGGTATCAGCATCCCTCCAAGATTCCGGATTAGTTGAATCATGTTTCTTGTATTGAACAACGTAGCCCATGACTGGCGAATTTCCATCGTACGGTCGTCGCCACTGTAATCTTACGGATCTTGATGTAGACTCCAGTACACGGAAATTTGCTGGTGGTTCAGGGGGTTCTTTAAAAAAAGGAAACAATTAGAATGAATAGTTTATTTTACGAAAACGATGTGTAATCGACAATCCTTACCTTGTACAGCTAGATGGACAAAATGATCAGACCTTCCATAGGGATTAGATGCTTGACATCTATATACGCCAGAATCCCTGCGGTCTGCTCTATCGATTGCCAATTCGCTTCTTAGCCCTTCTGCACTCCTGGTTTCTGATATACTCATTCTAAAAAAACGAACAAATGTAACTTTCATATTTTGGATAAGTTATTGTAAAACTGATCATTGTTTAGAATTTAATTTTTGTATACCTATAATCCGAATTTGGTAACGCTCTGCCGGAGTGACTCCAAGTTGTCGTGAGCGGAGTGTCACCTCTTGCTACACAAGCTAATCTCACTGTATCTCCAAGTTTTGCCGTCACATTTGCTGATGGCGTTTCAAATCTTGCTGGCTCTGCACATTTAAAATAATTATTATTACTGTCAGCTTCAGATAAAAAGTTACAAAACCAGTTTCAAATTTTTAGAGTAATTTCATTAAATTTGATGGAATGATATGTGGATGGATGGCGATATGTGACGGCAATATAAGGCTTAAGTCTACTAAGAATGACGTTCATACATGATTATAGCAAAGCGAAGAGAAAAAGTAGTAAATTAGTTTTACATGAATATGGTAAGATATACTTATATATTTACCATCAAAACTGTTAGTCCATCAGAAAATACTTTTTTTTTAAACTATTGTTAGTTCTTACATAATTTTAAACTCACCGTTAACATGTATGATTAGTGTTTTTGATAAAGCTGGTGGTACGCCATTGTCTGCTCTGCATCGATACTTTCCAGAATGTTCAGCTCGAGCGCTTTCCAGTCGAAGCGATCCATTTGTTAGCACCACTGGATCCGATACTCCTCCTAATGTTGTTTCTGTGTTGCCTGTGATGAAAATGTTTCCATAATAACCATTCTCTGTTATTTATACTAAAACATTTTTTGTATTATTTATTGTTTGAAATTAGGCTAAATATTGTTTCATTTTTTTATACAAGTAAAAAGATAAAACAAGTAGTTACATATAGTTTTTTTTACATAAATTTCACTACTCTTTAGATAAGATTTTAATAATGAAGAAAGTAATTCAAGGATCTTAAGAATAAGCCTTAATACAAAATTAATAATACAAAATTAATAAGTGCGTTAAGCTGTAAAGTTGACACAATTACATAAATATAATAATATAGGGCAACGTAAATGTCTACTATAAAATATATATGCTTGCTATACAGTAACAGATACATCTCGTGGGAAATCACATATCAAGGAAGGATCTAAGCACGAGTGGTTTGATATTTATGTACGATCTTACCTGAAAATTTAGTCCAATAAATAGCAGGCGACGGATGTCCTCTGGCTTCACAACTGACTGTGAGAGATCCATTTAGTAGAACAGCTGCGTCTGTGGGCTCAATTTGCCAGTACGGGGGCACTGAAATAACATCACTAGTTAAGTAGCTCTCTGTATAATTGACGTTAGTTAACGTTGTTATTACTTTTCACTTATATTTCATACACATTTCGTTTATTATTTATTAGTCTTATTTTATTTACAAATTACGCAAATGTTGTACTCTTAAAAATTTTAAATACCGTAAGGTGGCTTATAGATCGAAAATGTAAATAATAATTAGTAATAATTCACCCAACATCTTTAACATTGACCTGACTCCATGATAAGTATTTTAAACGACTTGTGTTATGGACATCAGACATCAGAGAAATCACAAATATAATGCTTAAATACACATTATAACACACAGATAAAAAGCAAACACAATTTTTTGTCATGGGGGGGGATCAAACCTTCTGACCCTTGAAGCACAAGATAGGGAGACTACCGTCTGTATAATTAAAAAGAAGTCTTTTTATGTCTATTTATCTATTTATTAATGTTACTGCTTACTTTATTTGTTATAATTTGTCATGTTTAATGGTGAAATCGATAAATACGGAGCAAATCCGTCGACAAACAAACCAAAATGGAAGGCAATCAAATATTTCCATCTAGATAGCGTCTATTCCCTTCCCTCTTAACATGGATTAGTTAATAAAACTCTCGCAATCAGACGTTTGTGCGGACGATACTATTGGATAATCTTGTCGAATGAGTTAATTGGATCGCTACGACTTACCTTTGATGGCCAGTTCCGCGGAAGTATTGGCTTTGCCGGCTGTGTTTGTGACCACACACGTGTACACGCCGCTGTGTGCCGCTGTGAGGGTCTTGAAGATTAGCATGCTGTAGAATTCCGCACCTCTTTCGTCAACCTGCCGATATCCATAGTTTCAGACTGATGTTGTACACGTATAGGCTGTTATTACTATTATGAAACGTACGAATGTATATAGAAATTTTTTAGAATTAGAAAGCGAAATTTTCGTGTAGACATCTGAATATAGGAATCCTCTTACGTTATGAGAGCTTAATAAAATTATCCGTAAGTCTATACATTATCTGTCTGCTACATTTTCACTAAAAAACCAATTTTCTTGAAAGATATTTAGTTTAATATATGGTTTCGTATTGCTCCAATCCAAAATGCGAACGCATACAAAATGGGGATTTTATAAGGTTGCAGTTTGTATAGAAAATCTTGAAAATAGCAACGGTACTTGAATATCAAGCTCTTTAAAACATTTTATTGATTGTTTCATAAAATAAGGGTGGAAGGTTTGAAAAATATTTAAAATTCTACTGTTATTTAAAATAAGAAATAAAAAAGAATAATATAATCGTTAAAAAAATCATTAAAACAAAAAATATTTAAACTTAGAAATAAAATATATTCAAAAATATAAACTTTATGATTAAACTCTTTTTTTATAATCCATTTTAAGAAGTAATTTATGCATATGAATTTATATATAATAAAGGGATTTTGATTAAATAACCGGAACCCGGTGCGGGTCGCTAGTCTTTTGTATATAGTTGATAATAATTAGATACTTTTGGAAGTGAATATTTGATTAGTCATTAGCGGTTTGAATAGGAAATTGAATTGGTTACCTACACAGATGCGAATGCGTTTTCATTTACAATAAATATCAATACATTATCAGTAAGTACATACACTATATTTATCCCTGGAAAACGAGAAGAGACCACGCAAGCAAAAGTGCGGGGTGCTGCTTGCACGTAACAATTATAACAATGGACATAAATCACCCCACAATAAGGTCTTCTACAATAAAAATAATCTTTGTTAAACGCTATAATTCCTAATTACAATTTATCTATATATCGCAACTATAAATTAAGATAGAAACTATCCTATCTCCCAAAATGGATACAGTACTTTGTATGTAAAAAAATAAAAAATGACAAAAAATAAAAAAATGGTCCTTCAGTTTAAGAGTTTATCCCTGACTAATACCACGACACGTAATTTTTATATATTAAGTTTTTGGTGGCATAAAAGTGGATTCTTTTTAAACTATTATATATTTAACTAATCACATTTTTTTTAGTTTTAAAACGATAATAATTCCGTGGCATCGAAAAATATTTTTTTTTCATTATAAAAATAAAAGTTACAACTATATAAATTTATGCATTCTTATCGGTTCTAGATATTTGTGCAATATATATTCAAACCGACGTTTTAAAACCCGTGAAATTACAATTACATACAATCAAAAAACGAAACCCAAAATTCCGTTACATAAAAAACCTAGTTAACGTTAAAAAGCATGTATAAAAAGTCAGACTCACTTATAAATAACCATAACTTACAACTTATTTTATTCCACATTTATACAAAGACACTAAAATTTAATAATGTTACTACAATATTCTATTAACGCTACATTGACACCATTCTGTAAATAACGGAAATCTTAAATATTTTAAACAGGGCCGGTACAGTTTATTATAATGAAACGGTACGTGCTCGGGCGCAAAAGTACGTCTATCTAAGCGGGAATAAGGAGGGTTACGCTAACAAGTAATGGGATTTTGTACATTTGGAATACTCTCATATTATTTCTATTTTATGTGTTTCCTTGGATAACGGTTATATCCTTCTGATATTGAATGATGTTATCTTGTTTTATGAATGCTCGTCAAGCTTTTTGAGTAAATTGGTATAAGAAATATACAAGAATAAATATATATAAGAAATAATGTTGGAGGAATATCGGTGACAAACCAAAGAGTAAACACATGAATTATAAAAGTATTACAGAATAAGTACAGAAGGAGTAAAGTATGAGTACTGAAAGAGTACAGAAAGAGTCCAGTAAGAGTACAGAAAGAGTCTAGAAAAAGTCCAGAAAGAGTCCAAAAAGGGTCCAGAAAGAGTCTAGAAAGAGTCCAGAAAAAGACCAGAAGGAGACTAGAAAGATTCCAGAAAGAGTCCAGAAAGGGTTCAGACGGTGGTGTACAGAATGAGCACAGAAGGGTAGAAAAGAAGTACAGGACGAGCACAGAAGGAGTACAAAAGGAATATTTTATTAAAATTACACATTTAATATCTCATTAAAGAACAAAACTTGTAAACTATTTACTTTTGTATCAATACTTCTCAATTTTCAATATCTTTATTATTATTATAATAAACATAATTTACATTACTAGAGGTAGACCTTACACAAATGTTATATCTGTTACATATATAAGCCTATCTTACAACAGATATATCCCTAGCGCATAGCCTTGACATTATGCCTTACAAAATATGAGTATAGGTTAGGTGAACACATCCTTTATAAGAGGTTTTTTTTTCAGATATTTATAAGATTACTTAAATCCTTTACTAAAAAAATACTAAATACTGGATAATGGTCAGGAGGGTATTAGTCTCATCTAATTTACCTGTAATATACTGGATACTGGCATCTGATCCTTCAACCATGAAAAGTAAACTGGCATATCACCCGAAGTGACGCTGCAAGTCAACTGAGCACGGTCTCCGGCCCTCAACCCTGGTGGGAATACCACTGGCGAGAGCACTGGTGGGGATACCACCGTTACTTGCACCTGGTAAGTTTGATTAGCCTTATGTATTATATAATTGCTAGAAAGAGTTTAAATGTTTAAAAAATAAAAGCACAAACTTGCTGAATAATTTTGATCATATCTGATTACAAAAAACATGGTATTTTAAAAATACGATGTTATTTTTTTCTTTAAAACTTCTTGTCTTAATAATTTTTTATCATTCGTTTAACTTGAATCACAACGTACTGCAAACATAGAATATTATTGTTTCATAATTATTATTGTGCTAAATTCTAATAAGGTTTCAAATGTTAAATATTAAATATAAATCATAGTATTTTATAAGTTTATGAAGTATTTATTTGAAGAAAACACAACCATATATTTTACTTTATATTTTGTGCAGTCTTTAAAACTTGTAAACTAACTAGAAATTAAAATAAAGAACTTAGAATTCCTAAATATCGCAATGCTTAGTCTTAAAGTATATCCGCTCCATTTATTTAAAATATTAATAAAAAGTCTTTCCACTACATTATTGTAGCATAAATTTACGAAAAATCTATACGAAAATAACTGCGTAGGCCTTCTTTATTTGTTTACTATATATAACTTAAATCTGATAATTTACCCCTGACAATTAATTTAACTTGATAATAAAAATTAACTTAACTAAACAATTGACAGAGATAATTATGTGTATCCAGGAAATACCCACCTCTCTCTTTGCAAGCTCTCCACCGGGAGTAAGAACCGAGCATGTCCAAGTGCCTTTGTCTCTATTCCTGTCGACATTGGCGATCGTCAACTGACCATCCACTTGCTGGTAACGGGGATCCAATCCTGCACCGCCCTCCCATTTCACGGACCTAATAAATTGCGTAGGTTTAACATTATTTTTTTAATAGGCCGTGCTTTAAAAGTTTGGAGAAGAAATATTTCTGTAATTAACGTAAAACAATTGTAATTGCGAAGGCCTACAAAGTAACATGATCTTTGTTGATTTTTTAAAACCTTGGTTACTGCCTTTCCGATAAACCCTATAAAGTCCTTTAGAAAAACTTCGACAGGTTTCGCTCTGTAGTTTAGAAGCATTCGCGAGAAAAAAATTGTCTGCAACTGCAGTTTGCTATATCATATATTTTCCAAGCTATGAGGAAAAATTAACTAATTTGTGTTAACTAATTTATGCATAGCATATGCTGCAATATGTTACGAAAGCTAACAACAATGTCTAAATGAAATATACAGTTTCATAAACATAATTACAGTTCGCTCACTTTGAAAGGACTATATAATACTTCATGATTAATTTTGATTAGCAATTATTAATGTTATTTGGGAATCAATGTAATTAGCATTGATTTCCAAATAATATAAATATAAAAATAATATAAATAAAATATATATATATCCAAAAAAATATTAAAAACAGTAAAAAATACAAAATGGATATTTTTTTTAAATAATAAACATTTACGTTACGACAAATTTCCAAGCCTTGATATTTTCCGACTTATGAATTGTGATAAATCAAATCCTACGTAACTTTACGTATTATTTAAAAGTAGTTTCCCGACCTTTACGCAAAAAATAAAACGGTTAAAAAGTTAGCCTCGGAAATTGAACAACTTTCTATACGTCCTTTAGGAAAGTTTAAATGTAATGTTATTCCATGTATTGTGGCGCAATTGACGGACGAAAAAATTTCTATAAACATAACAATCTCTGATTGTTTCTTGATTTAAAAGGCCGTGAAATATCAAGGTTTGCCACCAGCTTTCAAATTGGATTACGTTATTACATAGATTATATAACTTTTAGTTTCTAATTATATAAAACCCAATTTTTGTTCCTTTATTTACAATTTGCATTACATTAAGTATGCCATATATACTTAAAAGGATATATGGCATACTTAATGCCAAGTAGTATTTTCTACCTGTCAGTGTTTTAATAAATTAAATATGAAAAAGACGATAGCTAAAATAAATTTATTTAGATAAATAAACTAAATTTATTGATATATAATACCTTTATAACAGAAAGCAAAACGGTTGCTTATATACAATTATAATACGTTGGACATAATAATCTAACCATATACAGAAGTAAAGAAAATTAAAATGGCAATTTAAATTGACAATGTCTCAAACGCTGTAGCCCTCCGCTAGAGTCCTTGTCAAGTAATTTTTAGATAGTTAGATTGACATCGATCTAATTTGAAAATGTTTCCTGTTTAAAATGAGTAAACTAGAAACATTTGGTGAATCGTAATATAACGTAAATATAAACTCTTGTATATATGTATATATAGACTAAATACTTATCATGAAATTAATGGAGTCTATTCGTAGAGATATAACAAAGATAATGATATTATATTACTGCGCTCTAAGAAATTAATAATGAATAATTTAGTAATAATTTCCAATTTACAGTATATTACTTTTAAAGTATTGTGTCTTAAACTAGTTGGTTAAAGGTTTTTCTTTTACTATTTTAGTATTTAATACATTTTCTTAATTATACTATTATTGTATGATGTTATTCTTCATTTGGTTACAAATACATTTACCCAAGCATGTATATGTCGTTAATAAATCTGCATTATAAGGTTACCATAAAATTAAAACTTACTCTATAGGAAATCCGTAGTAGGGACACCAGATCGTAACTTCCGATCCAGAAACTGCCTTCACAGGTGCTAGGGCTCGGATGTAAGGAGGTCCTGCACAAGCAAAAGTTGAAAGCTGATAGTTTATCATTTAATTTTTAATGTTAAAACCATGTTTATATTTTTCATGTGTTATGTTTCTTATGCAAAATCTGTTGATCACAATACTGCTAGTATGTTGTGAGTAAGATTTTTGTCAGTCTAATATTAATTATTTTCTAATATTAATATTTAATCAAACAAGTCAAATACATATATATATATATATATATGTTTCTAAATATTCTAATATACTATTAAAATATTTCAAATGCTTTTTTATATGGTCTTAAAACTATTATTAAGTATCACAGCATAGAAAAAATAGCTGATCTGCATATTAATATAAAAATTTACAAAAACATGTACCAGTTTATTACGCAAACAATATATTTGCATTGTTTTATTCGCACACACGAGCTGTATTCACTTATCAGAATGTTGCATGCACGTTTAATACTTAATATTTTGGCAATGCCAGAGTGCTCCATACTTTTGGCCGTAGTTCAAATTTCCAATATTGGAATTTATTATTCTGAAAATATTCTGCGAACACATACAACGGTGATTTCTATACTCGCTTCAAAACGAGTGTGATATTTCGATATTTTGTTGGCTGTAATGCAAATGTAATTTTCCTACATTTGGAACTTTGAGATATGGTTTCAACCATTCTTTGTTGTGGTATTCATATTAAATACATATTAGGGGGTGGAATAAAGGTAAGTTACCTTTATTCCACCCCCTAATATTTACCCCCTTTATAAGTCTATTGCTTATAAGTTACCTTTATTCCACCCCCATTACTTTTACCAAGATTTTGGATAAAGTAGGTAAAATAGATATGGGCCTATAGTATTGACATAACCTTTATCACCATTTTTATAAATTGGTAGCATTTCAGCCAACTTTAAATCCTTTGGAAATGTGCCGGTTTTAAGGGCAAGATAAATATGTTATCGATAGGACAAGTAATGAGCTATATAATCATATAATCGGCAGCATATAATCAGGATAATGAGTACAGATATATATATATACAGAGAAAATAGTATTTTATTGGTAAAAACTGTAGAATTAGCGGCTCAATCAAAATGGAGCAATTTTATCAAAATAATTTTTTTTTAAATAAGAAGGTAACTGTAAAACACGTTTTAAAATAGAGCGGTCGTCACAATGGGGTTCAACCGTCGGTAGTAAAATGTAATTGTTAATTACTTTAGAGGTTTTATGCATTGAAAGATCCTAAATTATATATTTTCAATAACATTTAGTAGAATAAAAATCAAGTTGTCTCAAGCTTTAGACGGTACTTCAACTTGCGTATTTTCCTTGCCGGAGGACTGCATTAACGATGTGCTGCCAAGACCTTAGTCGAGTCGTTGAAATTTATTTAAAAAAAGTAGCATTTGGAAGAATTTGACAGAAGGAAGATGCAAGTTCGAGTTTCAGGTAAAGCGTAAGACAATTTTTGTTTTTTAATAAATATTAAATTTAATGTACGCATTAAATTAAGGCACATTTTGAATCCGATTTATATGACACGTTTGTAAAATAAGGTGGTCAGTAAATTTTCAAATATCGTTGCTTTACACACTAAACTAATGTATATCTGTTTATTATTGTAACAACAACAGTACCCTTGTTGTCTGCGCTATTCAGCTCTGGAGCTACATGTTCGACGAGCTGGGCTTATCAAAGCACGCCAGTGGCTTCAACCAAGTGTTCGGTGCAATGTCAACATTCCTGTTGTCATCATTTAGTCATGATGCCCGTACAATAGATAGTTTTATCTATTCATAAGGACTACTACCCTAATGACATTAAGAATACTGCAGGAATGTTAAAAAAATTAGGTTTAAATATAATTATCAATTATTTTTTTTGATAAATGTCGGTTTTTACCACAAAGCATTTTTCCTAATCGAAACATATTAAGGCTTTCCTGAGTTAAAATGGATGTGTGCGTCAAGCTTTTTATTTAGGTTTACACTAGCGGCTTGTCACGACTTTGCACTTGTGGACGATTATTTTGAACATTTGGGTTAAAATTATATGGAATAGCTAAAACTGTTTATAGTCTTGAAAACCTTGTAACCACGGCCTAACCTGAAATCTTTGCCGAATAGCCCGCAAACAAAACCGCGAGCGGCATATTTTGTTTAGATTGATTTTTTTAAACTGGTAGTATCTTTTGAAAGCCATGGGCGATTTTAATTATTCAATAATTTATCTACAGGTACTGAAACTTTTTAATTAAAAAAAGCCACTTACTTGGAAAAGTATTAAAATGTGGCATTTAAACCAAGGTGTGGTTTTTGTTAAGATTTCTTAAAAAAATGTGATTGAAGTGACATAATTACAATTGGTGAACATATGGTAGGAACTACTAGATTTTTTATAGACAATAAAACGTTCTTTAATATTATAAAACATATTTTTATCCGCAGTGTATGCGATGAACATAATTTTATACCTTGGAAATTTTAGGACATAAATTATACTTTTTACTAAAATATAATGGGGACCCCCCATTATATTTTAGTAAAAAGTATAGTTTATGTTACTTAAAAATAATAAAACCTGCCAAACATCAAAAAGATGCAAAAGTACATGGATTACTTTTTATATTATTAGTATGTAAGTAGATGTATATAATGTTAAAAGTTTCTTACAATATTTTATATCTGACAAATTCGGAGTATATTGGCTAATTAATTGGCTAATTCACTGTGATATACAGCTGTAAATTGAATTTATTCAAAGTTTTGATAGAATATTGTATTTGTATATCATACACAAGTAACAAGAATAAAATGTTTGCACATTTTCGATTATTAGTAAACAATCCTTTTTTGGCAGTTATAAGTGGTCCCCCTGATCCATTGCAGGTAAGTTGAGTCGACACATTTGCTTGTCTTACCATACACGTTAAGTCGAGCTGCATGAGCGATGGTTCCATGGGAATTCGTGGCTCGACATTCGTACCGTCCCCCGTGCTCGACCCTAGCACTACTCAGAGAAAGGGTTGACAGCACGTAGTTACTGCTAGAGCCAATTCCTGCTGGACCGCTCTCTCTCCCCTCCGTTATGATAGCCCTAAACATAAAAAAATCAAACATTAAAAAGGAAGCACAGATTATACCTGCATAAACATTCCGTACAATTTTTCAAACAAACTTTTGAACAAACAACAAGTTCTCTGAACAGCGGAGATTTATAGTTTAAGCAAAGTTTACATACAGTATGCGGTGAAAAATGTAGTTAGAAACAATACGCTCGCTAACTATTATTTTGAATAAATGGCTTTTAAAGAATTTCTTTGTTAGTTCTTGAACATTTTTGCGTTGCTACACATAATAAAAATGTTTCAAACTTCTAAATACATAAAATATTTTAGTAACATCATCAGGGTTTCCTAAAATTTATTCCAAACACCTATTATTTTATAGAACATCATAGCAAATTATTACAAACACGAATTGATACGAAATTTATATAAGAAAACTATTTTCGTATTATGTCAAACAATTGGCTAGGTTGAATTCCATGAACTTACGTAAACTTCCTGCCAACCCACATAGAAAAGTAATAAGTTCATTTCCCCATATAACAAAACAATATATGTACATAATCGTAATATAATTTTATAGCCTAAATATCATTTGCGCTAACCTTATTTATATGTGTCTTAACAAAAGTTATAAACTGTATAAAGTAAAAAGGTGAAACAAACATTTTTGCTTTAGTTTACACACAAAATGTGCCTCGGAAGCACCGGGGCTTGCCAACAGTCGGTGTTCGGGCGCACCGCGGCAGAAAACACTGTTTTAGTGCCAAATCAAGATAGATGACGCAACAACACATTGTATATCACTCTGTCACTTTAGAGATAATAAACTAGATGGTCGGTACCTGTCCCATTTTTGTTACTTCGAAACCAACATGTCGCATCGTATACAACGGGCCAGCACTTTGCTCAAAGTATCTATTGTTATCTTGTGTGTGATGCCTATTTCATTATACCAGCTATTAAAAGTCATAAGCCTACTCAAGAAACGGGAAATTTTGCTAATAATCGCCGCGCTGGTCAAGCGTCTTGACAATCACAGAGCATAGCTTGGCAATCGCAGAGCATAACTTTGCGACAGGGATGCTGCTGCAAATCTCTGCCTTGTGTGTTTGAGCTACACTGTTTCGGGTGGTTATACCGCCATCTACTCTGCCCACTATTCTACTCTGTATGTATCACATAAACGTGGTATACATATTTGTATATATATATGTATAATAACGTACATCAGAAATAGGGTTATAAAGTTAGAGAAGCAGCATCAGTAAATAAAGTACGGAGACAGCATTTAGGATAAATTTGTTTGGGGATTGCTTAATATTCAACGGAAGCTCGTTCCAGAGTCGTATAGCTGTCACTGTAAAAGAGTTTGTCAAAAAACTAGTGTGATGAGAAGGAGTTAAGACCGAGAGAGTATTAAAAGAACGGAGATTACGTTCGTGAGAGGAAGATAGGAATTGGAATCTGTCCTTTAAGTAAATTGATGCGTACGAATCAAAAAGTATTGAAAATAGTGTGGTGAATATATTAAGTATTACTAATTTATGTATTATTCTTGTCTTGGGTCTGGATTTCTAAGAGATACGCTTAGTTTCACTGTAGTTTTAGGTTTTAAGTAAATGTAGTCTGAGACCAAACAGCTGGTATTATATCCAAACAATTTACTTACATCTAAGGATCTACTATATTCGTTTGAAGTTATATACCTCTTATAAAAGCGGCAGTATACGTTTTAGTATTACAAGTCAATACCTCGATTTAAGATTCTATTCGTCCATTGATAACACTTTTATTTAACTTAAGTACAGATTTTGGATCTAATTAACAATCTTGCCGCGATAACAATTTATATTGCAAGCAATAAGCACTAAACATGAGGTAAATCTCTTACAAAGGTCATCTGCATTGGTACCTCGCTCTTACCTTTTTCTACCGCCAAATAGTAATGTTCACATTACTGCGGACCGCAGGTTTGAAGAGTGAGAGGTAAAAATAATGGGTAACAGGGTTGGTGACACGCTAATGATATTCTTGTGATGACACGGGCGTCTATAGGCTGCGGTCACGTCTACCATCAAGCGGACTGTATGCTTGTTTTTTGACTTCATAATATAAAGAAAAAAGAACTCAAATATACTGTCCACAATTACTCAGCTAAATTGTTGTTTGCTAAAAGGTTTACCTCTTTTTCTAACCTAGATTTATTATAATATATTTATTGTAAAGTTCTTTTGAAGTTTGTATTGGTGTATAATAAAAAGTAGTATAACAACACTAGTACACGTATCTCGATTTACATTTATACATACTAGGATGGATATTAGGACGATATACTTTAATGTTCTGTATAAAATCCTTAGTAAAGTTTGTAAATATGAATGTGTGGATTTATGTTTGTGTACTCTTTCACACCGTAAAGATAAAAAATATTTATGATATTTGGAAATCATGTCTCCGTGAGAAATATTTGGCTTCTTATTTGTGAAATCGTGACGATTTTTTGCATGATGTTCAGCTGTCACGAACCGATGTATATTTATCCAAGGAATAACAATAATTCCTCAGAGATGCGATAAAGGTGTTGCAGATAAAGTTGCGGGCGGAAATCTAATAGTTCATCCTACGTCACATTCGATGATTTAACTCCGAGTTTTGTTTTGCGCGGGAATCGAACCTACGATCCTTCACTCAGAAGGTTTTATTTTATAAAGATACTACGGAATGCGCGATCTGCTCCGCGAAGTCCATTAAATGTACTATTTAAAATTAGATGTTTAAATTTAAATTATAATAATGTAATAGGGTTGAAGTAACAGTGTAATGATAATGTGAGAATACACTTTTTGTTCCAAGAATATATAAATAAATATTGACTTACCCATGATGGGATGGTATCGGCTGTCCATCCAGTGCCCACCTGAAGCGGGGCGGTGGTTCCCCCACAGCAGAGCATTTGAGGGCGACCTGGGCGCCCGGCTGCACGGCTTGCTCGATAAATGTGTACACCAATTCGGGTCTCGAATCTGGGTAAATGTCTAAATTAGTCTAGAGATTTGTAAAGAGTTCTGCTTGCATACAGAGAGCCTTACAAATTTTTAAAACAGCTTCATGTTAAAGTACATGTACATGAGATGATATTAAAATTAAAAATGGTTTAGATGCCTTCTGCATAGACAAATAGATAACAATTACAAGTGATTACTTTGTAAATTATCTGTATTAATTTCTGAAATATTGACTTTGTAATCATTTAAATTCATTTTTAAATTAAAACAGTGTATGCATACGCTTAGTAAAAATACTATAGATGAATATCATAACAAAAAAAGACAAACAGCACATAATTATTTTTTAGTTATTACCTAATCTAGACTTTACGAAAATTTAAAATAATAATAATTCTCTATCTATGATTTTTTTATGTTATAACTATAACATAAATAAACCTAATACTGTTATATTTAAGCCATAATTAGCATCTTTTGTTTTGCGAAGTCCAAGAATTGCATTTGTCTTACATCTATTATTTTAAATGTTAAACAAGGTCGTGACATAAAACAGCGAGTAGGCAACTAACCATCTCAGTAAAATTTTTAATTGCAAGCAAAACTGCAAAACATTTATAATCAACTGATTTAATATTTCATGATAAAGTAATATTATAAATTATAATTTGCAATAAGATGGAATAAGAAGTAATAAGATGATAGAACTTCTTTTAAATCCTCTGGTACCTTTGCTATAATATAAAACCTTCAAGCTTTATAATAAAAAACATTTAAGCACTGTATATTTTTTTTCTTATGCAAAATATAAAAAAGCTAAGTAGACACGAGGCGATATATAATATATAATAAACATAAAAATAT
The DNA here is from genome assembly GCA_020976665.1 of Heortia vitessoides. Classification (NCBI taxonomy): domain Eukaryota; kingdom Metazoa; phylum Arthropoda; class Insecta; order Lepidoptera; family Crambidae; genus Heortia; species Heortia vitessoides. The sequence continues at coordinate 6,810,442 of JACJUM010002496.1, forward strand.
TTTTGTATACATAATTCTGTCAAGACATGCAAATAAAATTAATCCCGCAACAAAGTAAGCCTGTAAAAAGGAAACACCCACCTGAAGACCGTTTTAACCGTTTTCGTTTGAGCGAGTTGAACCCGCCCGTTTTCTCCCCTAATGAGCACCACATAGCTGGAAATATAAGGACTTTTAACAAAATACTCGCGTTCACACAGCTATATGACACGTCAAGATGTTTGCCTCGACGATTTTGTTTCTTATGATTCACAAACGACGTGTACATTCAAATGAATAAACATGAAACAATAAAACACGCGGCTTTGGTCGCAAATTTTAAAATAAGATTTCTTGTATTGTAGAAATTAGAAACAAAAATACACAGCCAAATCCAATATTTATTCTTTTTTTGTATAGGTGTGGGAATCGAATTGGTGGCCTTTGCTTCTGAACCAGCGTTTTGACAGTTCACTGAGAGAGATACTGAGAGTTACAGGTCGTGAAAATAATCAGTCTTTCTAGGATCACCAATACTTACATTTTTTTCTTTTGTGCTATTTACGGCAAGACCAGCTGTCTTGCCATAAATAGCACAAAAAAGTTATCAATTATTATTACCTCCCCTTTCGCCTTCTTACAACCCGTAAGAAGTCGAAAGGGGGGGTCTTTTAATAAACATTCTTAGTTTATTAAAGAAGATTAGATTTGAAAATAACAAAGAAGAGATTATTGCTTTTTGAATGCATTGCTTAGATCATAATATTAGATTCCTTACTACATACCTAAACATTATTTTTATCTTTTCTTGAGAGTCAGCTACACGTCAACCGTACCGGTACGGTGTGGTAAATGCCTTCAATGTGATCGTTTTGTGGCTATGTATGTACTATACTTTTCTTTACCATTATCAATCAATCACTCCTTGTGTGTGTTGGAATGTTAAGGTGTACCAGTCGTGTAGTAATTCGTCGTGTAGTAGTCGTGTAGTACGTCCTGAACTGGTATAATGAACCATTCATCCATCCACGCATTATCTAACGTGGCCAAAAAACAAAAAATTGCAGGGAAAAAATCTTCTTTTCTACGGGAGGCCTACATCCAGCGATAGACTTCTAATGGTTAATATGATGTTGATAAACCGCTTGTCAGCCTTTTCTATATTTTTAAACCTAGCCTAACCTATCCTAACCTTACCTTACCTTTTTTTAACCTCCATAAAATGCTGTTACTAAAAGCATTTTATGGAGGTTAGATTAGGCTAGATATTTATGCCCCGTCTGAGATGTTGTTCGGCGAGGGTATGTGAGACTCGCTTTGGGTGTCGTGGAGGCAGCAGATGATACCCTCATTCTCTAACAGAACCGCCTCCTGTGACCTCACCCTGCTCTTTCCTCTATTTATTCACATTCCTCTATTTGCAGACAAACTCAAATTTACCACTAGCGAGATATATTGATTGCCTACAGTATAAATAGCTCCATTCACTGAACACATTCCGTTAATATTTAATGAATCGTCAAATGATATCAAGTACTAATGACCTTCAAGCGTGAGGTACCAGCAGAGTAGAACAGTACCTCCCGCTGTAACAGGTGACTAAGAGACGGGGACCGACAGATGGCGGTATATCCATCCGATATAGTGCAGCTTAAAAGCACAAGGTAGGAATGGGCCCGCCTTGTGCTTTTAAGCCGATACCCGTCGTGCAAGCTGCCATCTGTAATTGCCAACACGCTTGACCAGCACGGCCTTTATGGACAAAAATCCCTCTTTCTTGGGGAGGCCTATATCCAGCAGCTGACATGAAATGGCTGATATAGTGATAGATTATCTTGTGATCACCTTGTATACGGACATCGACATATAGATGGAACATTATGGTTAAAACATTTCAGAACGTTGTGAATAAGAAACATGTTACAAATATTCAGGATGTTTAATATAATATTACTTGAGGAACCAGATCAATACTCTATATACCCAGCGTTTGTACATGAAGTATGAAAAAATCGCATCTATGTATTTTACGAGCGTGCAATAAAATCACTGTGCCTTTCATACCGAACCACATACATAGTGAGTACATAGTAGGAATATACCGAATTGAGGTCTGGTTGAAGAATTCACTCAGCTTTCGTTTTACTATTCGTATTCGTTCGGAATTTATAACGCAGTAAATCGTAAAAAGCAGACAAAAAATTTACAGCCATCCTGCGCTGGATCGGTGGATAAAACCGGGTTTGATAGCTTGGATTATCTTTTCACGTAAACAAGATACATTATGTTTATATTTACACGGCTTTGATGTTTTTGGGGTTCTTAGCCAGTTTTTAATGTTGAACGAATAATTACAAATTTCGTAAATGCAAATGGATCGTTCTGTGAATTTATTCGACAGGCTTGGTGGCGCATTCAGTAATATCTTATAGTAAAAGAGTGTATATATATATGTATATACCCAGACATAATTTAAATACTATATTAGGAATTTCTCTGTTGTTTGATTTGGGATGGTGACAATTTATGTATTTGTTTACTGATGTTTTTGTTATATTCATGCATGGATTCAATCTGATTCTTTCATTTGTTATTAAACTAACTTGTTAGTGTCCGTATTTTCGTTTACGTTCATTTTTATTAATACTGCCTTCTTTACTACATTAGCTGTAGAAAGTCCACGGTTATCATAATAAACGTTATCAGAGCAGATCATCGCAGAACGCAGCTTTGCGTATATTTGAGCTGCGCTGTTTCCGGTTCGCTTTTGAATTTGTTTTTTACAGCAATATTTTTACATTTGACTGTAAGTATAATCGTCATCATGGTAGCCGCAATGTTGCTTGACATAAGCGGAGGCTCATAGAAGGGGGGGGGGGGTATTTGTCCATAATTGCCGCGCTGGGTAAGTGTGATGGCAATCGTAGATTGTAGCTCAGGAAGGGAATGCTGTTGCCAATGTACATCCTGCTACATTTAAGCTACTATGTTTTGGAGTGGATAGGGAGGTACTATTCTACTCTGCCAGTACTGCATGATAAGTGAGTATAATCTTATACTTATATCAATAGTTTAGAAAATCGTGCCATTGGGTACCGGCAGAGTATATTAATGCCTCCCTTGTACCAGGTGTTGTATAAGCAACTAACGTAACGTAGTCGACAGATGGCGGTAAATCCATCCGATACAGTGTAGCTCGAATGGTGATAGGCAATAGCTTAAAAGCGTTTGAGGTAAAACTCAATCAAGTATAGTAATAGTACTTCCCTCCTACCTATTTCTACCCTAAATAAAAAAAACGTTATCAATGTTTTGTCCCGTTTTGAAGAGTACGAAAAACAGTAAAATTACTAGGTAATGTGACATAATATCTTCAAGTCAAGGTTGGCAACTCCATATTGATTGTTTGTCGACTTAATCATATAAATAAATGTTTCAGCGTAGTATTTGAATGCCAAGATCTCTCTGTCTCCGCGAGGCCAAGCAGCTGTTATGATGACGATAACTGATTTGATTTTAAGGAGTTACTAAATCTATATTTGGTATAGGAATGTGTCCAACAATATGATTTTGGTATTTTTCTATCATAATATGAGCCAAAAGATGCCCCAGCTTGGGAAGCGTAAGTCTGTAGTAAGTCTGTAGACTTAGGCTTTACCAAGGCCACAGTTTGCGATTTTGTACCGCCTAGAACCAACATGAAAACACCATTTTATTTTTTTACTTTCCTTACTATTTCGATTTGTTATTTACATGAATGTTTAATATATTTTGGCAAATGTTACCATAAATTTAAATAACTAAATATAATTTAAAAATATTTTGTGTATAAATTCAAATTAAATAAATAAAAATTAGTTATGCAGAAATATCATTCATACTATATTTAAAGTTTGTATTCAACTTACTTTCTCTTAAACTTTTTCTTAAATTTTTACTGAAATGTCATTAAAATTGAACATGATATAAATAAAATTTGATGATGGCTTAAATTCCAGAACTTTGGAAGTAGTTGGAAAATATATATTACATTACGTTATATCTTTTTTTGTTAACTAGTGTTCCTGTAGTAAGATCGGTTGAGAAATAACGAACAATAAAATTCAACGACGCGAAAAACGGTATCGGCATATGGGTATAAAAAAATGTAAAACCTACAAAGGCTTTTCAACAACCCTCCCCCCCTCTCCTCCCTCAAAGATGGATGCCGGGGCGGGAAATAGCCGGGAACTATTCCAATTTGGGAAGTTTCCTTTGGCCGGGCAACCGCACTTGGTTATCCTGGAAATGGACTCGAAAAATTGATTTCCCAAGTCCCTGATCAACACTTCCAAAGTTGGCTTTAAGCTTTCGTACCATTTCTAGACTAATTGATCTGAGTTTGATGGAAGCTCTTGAAAATTCCACGAATTTTATTATTGGAAAATCTTTTTAAATTCAGTAAAACTTATTTCAAAAACAATATAATTTTAACTGAATGGGAAAGCTTTTTAAGGAAAGCTTTTAAGGTATATTTCTTTATAGTCATACAAATAACAGCAATGTATAAACCAATAAACTTAAACCTGATAGAAAATTTCCATTTAGACTTACACTTTCTATGTCAATCTTAATAAGGGCTGTTTTTGTTAAATAAATAATATACATTATTTCAGATAAAAGCCATATAACTTTACATTACATCTCATACTCTGGTAAGTCGTGAAAAACACTCGTGTTACAGGATTTAGACAAAGGAATTACAAAAATATATTTATACTAAAATACATATTTATCTTCACCTAGACACAGAACAAACACAAATATTCATAATATAAACGTTTGTCTTGGCACACGCAAACAATAGATAGAATCACTACTATTTTCGCCAAAGGGTCCGTCAAAGTAGAATATGAACATCTCATATAGTGTTCTGTATAATGTGCAGTTACTCAATCCTTTATAAAAACAATGAAAACGACTCCGCAAAGTAGACAGAACCCACTGAAATTCCATTCAGTTTCTTGGAGAGAAAACGAAACAAAAATGTGAATTGAACTCGTTCGTCTGCTATTGCAAACTAAATTAGGTTCACAAAATATATTGTAAAATTCACTGTAAGAGAAAAAGACAATTTTTATGGAAGTGCATAGTGAAGTTACATTGGTTTTAAAAAAACAACTTTAGATATTACAAAGGTTTTGTTCTGCTGTAGTTATGATTTTAAATGATTCAAAACTACAGTAGAATGAACTATTTTTTAAATTAACGAGAGTACGTAGAAATATGGTATAAAAATGGACTTTATTGAAACATTTTTTGTTTTTTTCACATAATATTTCAAAAAAAATAATTTTGTCTTAGTTATGAGGAGGGTCGCGAATCTATATTATTATTATTATATTACTATGGTATTATACTTAATATATATTTGACTGTGTACTGGCCCTTTACATATACATATATATTTCGTTTTTTATATATATACGCAGCTACTAAAACGTTCTTTAAGAATGGCTATATTCATTTAGCTATCGAATAGTTTAATTTAAGGATGCAGAAGAAGATGCTCCAACTATAGAAGCTATAAATGCATATCAAACTAAAGAAACTTGCAGTCCTATATTAGTTGGGTAACGAAGAATTAGGAAAAAAAATCATTCACAAGTGCTTCACCATATTATCTTGATTCATATCAGGATATCAGGCTTGACTTTTTCAGTATTGAGTGTATTTTTTGGTGTTCATAGAATTTTAAAAACTGCCAATTTAGTATTTGAGCCTGATAAACCTACTTAGTTAATTACGTGGGCTCGTATTAAGTAGCTCAGGCCATTATATCGCAGTTCTTCCACATTTCTTACATGCTCAGCTAATACTAATTTATTGCCTTTTATCTCAGTTTGTGGTTGAAAACTAATATTATGTGTAATAGTTTCAAACCAGATTTTTATTATTATATTCATTTTACAATAAAACTATTGAATAAGTTGCACTTAAATAATGTCAACAATACTATTTAATCTTTGGTTTTATTTATATTTGCAAAGAAAACTAACAATATTTACATTTTTATTTTTTGACAGCTTCCGCAAATGATGTAAACGCTACGCGGCACCACAGTCGTGCACATAGCTTATACATATATATTTACAAAGAGACAGTAGAAAATATTTTTAATACACAGTACAGCTAATAGGAAAATTTCGTTTCGTCCGCAAATAAAGAAATGTGTTTGTAAAACAGTAACATTGAAACCACAGGGAATTATTTATTGCCCATGATTGGATTGGACATTGGATATGTCAAACATGTAGCGTTCGCGACTATTTATTCAGTGGACGCATTTGATTTTAAACTTACACGTATTTGAAATACTGTTAATAATTAAGTGCATCGGGCATTGTACCGAGTAATGTCAACACACACGTGATTAATTTATATAAGACTGGCTATCGCCCGCTGCTTTACTCGATAGGGATGTTATCAGAGAAAGTAATAGCTTATTGCATATTATAAAGGCATCTCTTTGATGTAAGGAACTAATTTATAACTTTGACCTAATATCGGATTCGGTAGTGAACCTATCATGGTTCGGACCCCTCCCAGGATAAACATTTGTGGTGAAGGTTTATGTTTGTTCTTTACTTGGGTTCTTTATATTTAAGTATAATATTATTTGTCTGGTATACTTTAATCAGATCATTATGTATGAGATTATTATAAAATTGTTTCTATATAATTAAGCTGACTACTGGATAAAGAATAAATCGATTCAGTTATTACAGATTATCTGTTACCTACACACAAACCAATCTTTCAGCATTTTATGATATTAAAATATTGCTCGCTTCTTTGATGCAAACATAAACTGATCTCCGAGATATCCAATCCCCTTAAAGTAAACAGCATACAAACCTCCCTTATTTTTATAATTGAATTGTCAAATGCAAAAATGAAATAAGTTTCGATATAGTATAGAATTTATATTAAACCTTTAGATTTGTTATAGCATATTAAACATGTATATAATTAGATCAACTTTAAACAAACTTTTGTCCAATGGACATTTAACCTATTTATTATTATTGACTAGCCGTGTTTCATTAATCCATTAGTAACACAAACGTTTGCAGCAATTATGTGTATAATTTTTCCTTTCCTGGGGCTTTGTCCGGTAGAGGTAATTTATTTATTGTTTTATTTTCGTATTAATTATAGTTTTATAGTCGTATTTTTAGAGATGCTATGATCATCACATCAGTTATTAAAAGTCCACTGCTAGACATAATTCCGCGCTAGACAAACGGATTGGCAATCGCAGAGCGTAGTTTTGCGACGGGGATGCAGCTGCTCATCTCCGTTCTGTGCATTTGAGATACACTGCAACGGATTGATATACCGCGATCAGTCGGTTCTGGTACCTAAGTCGTCTCTTACAACGGCTGGTACATGGTGAGGTACTATTTTACTTTGCCGACATAATTTGTTACACAGCAAAACGGCTGCTATAATGATGATGATATATTTTCTACGCTCGTTTAACTAAACTTAAGCTATAAAAAATATCATATTCCACCATTCGAAGAATTTCCGTACTAAGCATATACGATCGATCGATTTATTCATGACAACATGGCAGAACATGAACTCACATGCACCAATTTGCACAGTATTTGAACGGAACCTCTGTGCATAAAAGATTTCGCGTCTGGTTGGCTGTTTGTAGGTTGGTTGTAAACTCGGTACAGTTTGCCGGGGGTGGACTAAGATCTAACCTTACAAGAATAAATTTAAAAAGAATTTTTTCTAAGCCCGCATAGAAAATTCATATATTTTATAACAAAAAAACCTCTTTTCTTTGGATCATTTTTTTTCTTAGAATGTCGAAGAAAAATGAAAGAAAGTTGCGGGGAGCACTAGATTTTATAATCTTAAAACAATTTCTAATGTGACCTTTGGCATTTGACATAGCTGTCAGTCATTCGACAGTTGGCGCGATAGACAGAATGCGCGCTGCAATAAGGTAGGTACTTACAACGTTTGTCATGTCTGCTAGTTATAGTATAGTTTTATCAGAACTAAAACTCTAACGTGTGTGTACATACAGTCTGTATGTAGTTTTGGTCAGTTAATTTAATAAAAGGTAACTGAAAATGTTAAATTTTTAATTAGTAAATGAAATGTGGAGTAATGGCGGAGTGATAGTAAAGAATTCGAATCGGCGGGCCCGATAGCGCAGTGGTGATTCTATCTTAAGTGAAAAGTGGTCGTAGATTCGATTCCCACATAGGACAAACATTTTTATGATGATATTTATGTTCGTTTTGTGTCTGGGTAATAAAATAATGTATTTAAGTATTTTTATTATATTTAAGATTACTGTGTTGTCTGAAGATAATGATGATTTAAGTATTATATTTGAGAATCCTCCGCAGTCTCACAATTTATTAGGCGAAATGCCTCCAGACTAGATCAATTTATGAGAGGTTGTATGTGAATATTATTATTTTATACTATTAGTACAATAGTACTTCTCGCTGTACCAGGCCTTGTATGAGGCGTTTAAGATGCCAATACCAGCAGATGGTGTTATATCCATTGCCACTACGCCTGCCCATTGCGGCAATTACGGGTTAAAACCCACCCTAGGAAAAGTGTATGTCTTACAGTGGACTTTTTATGCATGAGAAATGAAATGAGTGTAATTTTATTATTTTACAAAATATCAAACAGTTCAATCAGTTTTCATTAAAACAGTTAATTTAATTTAACTTACTGAACATCAGTAAATCTGAACAATTATCTAATTATCATTCCAGAGAACAAATGTTTGTAAACACTTCCCGTGGGATAGATCTGGCTTAATATTTTTCTATTTTCACCAGTTTAACTGTCAGGGCGCGGCATTCCTTTCGAAGTAACAAACATTTCTCGGGGATGCGGACGAAGTCGGGGGCGGATAGCTAGTAAGCACTAAACAGGAATAAAAATAACTACAATTTCAATCGCTCTGAGTCCATCTCTGTTAGTTCCCTCAGATCACACATATTTAGAGAGGGCCGACCCACTACGTCCGCATATCGATCAAGAGTGCGCAGCCAGGGGCTTGCACTCTATTGCGTCGATATATCCGAAACAAATTGGTGTTTACATAAACTATACGACAAAATAGCCTAAATAAACATAATATTTAACAGTATAGAAATACATAATTGTTACCTATATGTTTTTAAAAAGTAAATATATATAGGTAACAATTATGTATTATTTAAAATTTACAGGAAAAAATATCCTTTTTGATTACTTGACGAAAAATCTCGAGTCACCATTTTTTAGAACTAATATTTGATAAGTAATATTAACGAATATAAAGTAAAAATAATAAAAGAACCTGTAAAATTAATTATATGCAAAATTTATTAAGCAATAAATTTTCTTTTTATATTTCATGTCTTAAATAACTTTTCTATACAGATTTTAAAATGAGGTTAAGTTTATAAGTTTCTATTCAAACGAAGACAACTACAGATTCGATTTACAATAAAACTGATTGAGTTACGACATCTTCAACTTTTTGTAAGTCTTAAAAACTTTCAGCTTAAAAATGTACTCATTGCATAAAATTTGACGAGTCTCTCATAAGTATTATTAATACTAATAATTATAAACGCTGTTAGATTTTAATTTAATATTTGTTACATTCCTACTAATATTTTAAATGCGAAAGTAACTCTGTCTGTCTGTCTGTTACGCTTTCATATTTAAACCTATCAACCGATTTTGATAAAATTTGGCACAGACAATCTCTAGACCCTGAGAAAGGATATAGGCTATATTTTAATTCAAAATAAGGTTTGTACGGGTTCGCAAAGGGGATGAAAAATTGTATGGAAGTATCTCTATTTTTAAAGCTAGAAACTTGAAACTTATTTATCAGGTCATTAATTCAAAGTTTAAATCAAGGTAAAGAGGTATGGTATCCAAAAATACTATTCCACGCGGAAGTCGCGGGCACACAGCTAGTTTTTGTATAAATTATGCTATTAACGTTATGTTTAAGTAATTAATGGCATATTTAGGTTGTTACAATAAGCATAAATTAAAACACATTGTAATAAGACTTAGTGTCGTTGTAATTTGATTTTGGTTAGACATTTTTTTGGGTTAGATTAAATAAATAAATACTTTCAATGAGTAAAACAAAAAAAAATAAGCTTAGGAAATATACATCAGCCCAGTAGATTTAGTCTAGCTTTATTGAACCGATCAGAAAGCAAAGAAAGGCCTTGCGCAATCAGTACCATCTGTTGGAACAGCAGGCAGCTGGAAACGTTTGGAGAATAAGAAAATAGTATAAATCTAAATTTTAAATTTTCATACACAATATTGGCAGCGTGCACAAGTCGTGCTAACAAATAGAAGACGACCTCATTCTTCTTGTAAAGTAAAGCTTAAAAAATCAATATTTACATGAAGTAGACCATATTTAATGGTTAATTGATACCTATTTCTACTGCCATATCACATTGCTGTGTTCAGGTTTGCAGGATGAGAGAGGCTGTAAAATTACTGGGTAATGTGACATAATATCTTAAAGTCATTGACGCTTACTATCACGATAACTGTATGCTTGTTTGCCGACCTGGTATAATGAAAAAAATGTATCTAGCTACGTCAATTATTCCGCCTCAAATACAAAACCTCGTAGTTTCGGTGGATAGAGTGGGAGAAGAAAGAAGGAGAAGGAAACTTCTTCCGAAATAGTCAGTCCGAGACGCGTAGATAGGTATTAGTAGTCAGAAACTATTGAAACCAGAGGCATTGTATTTCTTTTGCTTTGAAGCATCTTTAACGTCGTATTCAGTAAGACTTGACTCACCACAAAGAGCCCAATGCGATTTACTGGGACTGCAAGTATAGCAAGTACGGCTTAGCCTGCCTTCCGAAGCTAGAAGGAGCTCGAAGTAATAAAATTTGAATCACCCATCCTGATATACTGATATATCCTGATAAACTTGCGGTGGGTATTACCACTGCACCATATACTTTTGAATATATATGTAGACTATCAAACTTTATTTTAGAAAATACACTAATTTCACCACTCTGTCTCAAATATATTTCACAGGATAATATTTTTCTTTCTTCGTGGTCGTTTGTTAATGAGCGAAGATCCCTTGCCTGATGGCCCATTTAAGTCTGGACTTTGACGTGAGCAGCCATTATTGGGAGCAATTACGAAATGAGAGAACTGACAAAATTAATGTGCGTGTATTTTTGATAGTGTAGTTTCAGTGATAGGGCGACTGAATTATATAAAGATGTTACGTTCTGCGATCACCACCATTGCGGAAATTATGAGCAAAACTCCCTCTCTTTTGATACTATGTTAAAAAATACTTTTAATTTTGCTTATCCGCGTGTTTCGATACTAACTTTTTTTTTAATTACTTCTATATTGATATTAATCTATAATACATATGAAAGAAAATAGGAGTAGTAGGTATATACACTATTTTAGTAAACCATTTCGGTATAAAGCCTTAAAACTCTTGGTTTATATTTGACGCGGATAATTATTTGTTGCCGGTATAGTTTCCCAACTAAATTATTATTTCTGAACGCCTAAATTAGAATCGTAAGCTATTTCAAAGTTAGCCCGACTCTAATTCGTGTAACTAACTCGAGTTTGATTGGCTCTATTTACACTACAAACTTTGTTGTCACACCAAAGACATACAGTAAAGTCCAAGACCACTATAAAATTCTATACGAGTCTTGAGCAGAAATTATAACGGGCTGAGGAATTTATACAAAAGTATTATCTACATCCAGTAAAAAATTAAAACAACAATAATGTGTGAGAATTTTAAGCCAATTTTAATATCATGAATTGATCAATAGTCGTATGGAGCTGCTAATTTTATATAGTTAAAATTATATCGAAAGTATTTGTATGGTTAGACATTGGTTATTAAAAACATCAGATCATATTAGTCTAGATCTGTTGTCTATTAATTAGTCCCTCGCTGAATCTATTTATTTGATCGCGATGGGCTCAAAAAGCTACGAAACCAATTCTCAAAAAATAATTATGATTGTTTATGAACGTTCATTTTACGTACGTGCACGCACCTACGTAAAATACACATAGTACTACTATTTTGACCGTATTTTTAAAACGTTGGACGTGAATATTCGTACACAAGTAAAATTTGTGTTCTTAACATCATATTTTTCCTCTCTTCCCCTCCCCTTTTTTCAATGTACACATTCTCACTCTTCTTTAATAGGAATACTTCTTTTTATTTTAATACGCTTTATATATTAAGTAAACAGAAAATAATAAATAAAATATACTCCTAGTGTTCTAAACAAAGCACCCCGTGGTGTGGTGTGGTGAAATTTTGTGAAATTTTGAAACAATTGTAATCGTAGTATTTTATGCAAGGTAAGACAAGAAAGCAGCAGAATATCATAGAAAGCAACAGATCAACCTGCATAAATCTATACAAAAATATACCGTCAATTTGGTTGCCGCATGCCTTTGTTGTATCGGGGTAGGCAAAAAGTATGGATCTCATCGCACACAGCGCGTATTAAAGGGCTAGGTACTCGAACACGCTCGTTTATATTTAGTACTTCTGACCTGATCCTTCTTTAGTACCTCTTCTACTTGGTATTTTCGCATAGATCGTCCTATACCAACTCTTCCATTCACTTTTGCTGTATATATTTGTGCAGTAATTCTACTTTTTATCCACCCTTTCTACATATCCAAACCATCTCAAGATTTCTGTGACTGTGTTATAGCAACATCATTTTTTAACACATCATTTCATAATCTATCACTTAAACTTATGAACTAAACACCTAAGCATTGAAAGACTATTAGATACTATTATCTAATGCGAAATATTGACACTTGTGTAAGGAGTTGCTGTGTGTACAAAACAAATACTATATACAACTTAAACTTATATAAGCACAAATGAATATAACGCAATTATTTGCTGATTAAACGTAGCATAAGTATAAAGCAACACAAGCATATAATTATTGCTCTAATACCATGAGAATAAACGGAAGCGCTTGTATTTGATTCCTTAAGGAGTTTACAGACATATATTTTTATACAACGATATTTAAGAACCTTTTAAAAATGAAGATAGTAAATTTAAAACATGAATGAACCTGTTCAGAATTTCTGTTCATAATAAATGATAGAAGCAATACAAAACAAGAATTTATAAGAAAGAAAGATATTATGTACAAAACACTAACCTCTACTACATTTTGTATGCATTTTAACATATAAAATTTAAAGTGTAGTCGCCAAGAAAATTCGTGCTGCAGAACAAAATCTAATTTCGAGCAATTTTCCAGGGTCTTATTGAAATCTAACTACAAATTGACACTCGAAAGCGCAGGTGGTCCCGTGGGAAATATCACCCTCTTTGAACTCGCCAGACCCTCACCAGGAGAGAAAGGTGAAAGGATCTGACGCTTTCTATACGACAGTTACGTTCACAGCATCAAATCTATCGATACTGCGGATAGGACACGATTTAAAAATTGAAGTATGTTTAGGTGTAATTTTGTGAACAATCAACATATCATGAAAAAAATTAAATTTGATGTTTTGTAAATCACCGAATCACGTAAGCTGCAGTTCATTTTAGTGATTTAAAGGTGTAAAGATTACCAAAATAAAGTATTTAGAGTTATTTTTTAATAATTAGATAATAGACATATTTAATAATAGATTTTAATAATAGACATATTTAATAAAGTTATTAAATATGTCTTTCAATATAAAGAAGAAAAATATTTTCGCAAAAAAAAGGTTATTCTTTAATTTACTCAACAATATAGTAAGTAAAATTTCATAAACTTTATTATATTTATAATTATTTATTGTATTTAATGTTAATTGCTGCCGTAGATTTATAATATATACTATTTTATCGGTATTAATGTTATATTGAAAATTTTTAAAATTAACAATATTGATATAAATTACCATGTGTATATATAATTGACGGACCCGATGGCGCAGATCGGTACCGTGATTTGGTTCATTACCTATTTATTTATTAATTAATACGTCATATTTTGTTTTGGAAGTTAACTACGGGTGCGCTAATGTATTACTCGGATTCAAACAATTTGAACTTTTAAGCCATCAGTCATAAAATAAGTTTTTCTTGATGACAATGTTTAGGTTTAGGTATTATTTTCGTACTAAATAAATATAGTTCTTTACTTAAACAACAAACTTGCTAGCTCGACGTTAGATAGCACAATATGTTATATGTAATATATTTTTATAGATATTAAATATTTTTCTTTAAATCAGCTAATTAATAGTTTTAATGTCACATAAACAGTGAAATATGTGGATAATAAAGATATTTTCGGAAAATACTAAAACCAGCACAATAATTGCACTTCGTGAAATAATCAAGTCGGTCAGAATCGCCATTGATGTTGGACGATCGATTTTCAGTGGCAAAATTAATATCATAGAAAACGTATATGAAAGCGATAATTTGAATCGAATCAGAATTCAAAACGAGATATGTAGGAAGTCCAAATGATACGGGTGTATGATAAGAGCAAACTAATAAGAAATTTTCGCACCAATTTCTCGGGATCCGAGTAGACCTTATTTTTCTCTTTGAGTGAGTAAGGAATTTATGAGAGACCCCAAAGCAATAAAATACCTTGCGAGAAAATGAAGGAGCAAATCGCAATATATTTGTTTCTTCGTGGCTAGAGGAAAACCATTTCAGCCATCTGCGGATAAAAAGTATTTTATGGTTAGAATGTTCGTTTTATGAAGTCCATTCATTATTTTATATCAAATGGAAACGGTTTTGGGTCAGCAGTTCGGGTTATAGATTTTGTGGCAGTACTTGTAACTCTCACATCCACGTAACTAAATTAAATGAAGTTGTGTGTTTGAATATGAAAATAACACCTTTTTGTTAAGCCATCATCATATCAGCCATTGGAAGTTCACTACTGAAAATAGGCTACCCCAAGTAATGGGGATTATTGCCCAAAATGGCCACGCTAGGCAAGCGTTCGCGAAGGGAATGCTGCTGCCTGTTCCCACTCTGTGCATTTGACCTACACCTTACGACAACTAGTACAGGGGGAGGTACTATTCTGCATTACCGGCACCTCACGGCCTAATGAGTAGCTATTGTATAATTTCAAATAATTATACAACATCTATGTCAATCTTGAAAAAAAGCCGTCGATAAAGTAGTTTTACGCGTGAAGGTCTTAAAAATATTTTAATAAATCATTCGATTTCCTAGATAACTAGATAGATTTAATTAAACGGACATTTATCATTAAACTACCAATGAGAAAGAAACGTATCAAGTTATAATATCCATTTTATATCAGGTTTTAAACTTATTTTGACACAATTACTGTATTATATTATACTATAACGATTCTATAAACATATAAATAAATAAATCACAAATTTTGTAATACCCACCCCACAAATTCTTTTTCCTCATACAAGTTCTTTCAGAGACTTAGCTCGGTAAAGTTAATGAATGAGATGATGTATAAATATTATTATTATTATAATAACTTTTATGCGTTTATATTTTTTTAAACATAATAAACCCTGATTCTAACAAATTCATACGTTTAAAATATTACTTTAGTATGTGTTATGATATCTTGATGACTTATTATAAAATTTTTGGCAGGAAGGTTCTTTATAAGTCAACGATAACCTATAGATTCACAAGCAAAAACAAAGTTTCGAGTGGATATCCCTAGGGGAGGCCGTATATTAGCTATTCGAAGCCTAGCACTGGTTTTTGCTTATTTAGTACATTGAAGTTCACACGCAAAAATCAAGTAATGTCACTAAAACAACGTGTATCAATTTTGTTTAACACCTATACCCGCTCTCCGACATCCGCTTACAAATGATTGCTGTAAATATAACTTCATCTAAGTATATTGGCCCTTACCTAGGTTTTGGATTTTTTACTCATTTTCCAATGCTCCTTTACCACGTTTCATTCAATTTTATTTACAAGTTCATTATAACGTTAAAATATGTAATTGGTTAAAAAAGAAGTGGTTACAAAAACAATCTTAATTTCAATAATATATATAATTGACGATATTCTTTTGTCCTCTAATATTATCATTGCAGTACTGAAATATTCCAACACGGTATCCCAGGGATTGACTTAGGTAAATAATTTATTTTTCCCAAGAAAGAGAGAAGTGTTGCGGATACGGTCCATTCGTCTGAAATAATAAAACATGCTGGGATTTAATAATGCACATATACTCGGGTATTGAGGAAAGGCTGGTCTGCAAGAAGACCTTAAATATTATACAAATATTTTTCTACTTGTATTGAATTCTGTTACTGGACAAATAAATGAAAGGACTTTCGTTATTATGTGTCTTATCTGATATGAATCTTACGTTGTTTAATAAAGTCCAATGTCCCTAATTAAGTGAAAAGAGAAATTCTCCTGCGAATGACGCTGATCAGACTCCAGGGTCAACGAATTTACCTGTGTTTGTTTTGTTTATATACGAAGCGTCAGAAAAAACGTGGTAATGCAGAATTACTATAGAAACCATTATCATCAGAGCCGCCATAGAACACCCACTGCTGGACACAAGCCTCTCTAAGGAAGGAACATTTTTCTCATAATTGCTACGCTGGGCAAGTGTGATAGCAATCGTAGAGCATAGCTTCGCAACGGGAATGTTGATAACCATCCTCGTCCTGTTGCTTTGGTCACTGTTTTGAGTGAATTAACCGTCTTTTGGCCTCGTGCAGGTACCTTAGTTGCCCCTTACGACACCTGGTACAAAGAGATGAGATATTCTACTCTACCGGTACCCCATGGCAAACAAAGACAGCTAATAGAGAAATTATGTGTAATTTATTATACCGCCAACTGTGCACCTTATAAAGAAGGTCATTGTTGCTAAGCAGGCCATGGAAAGAGCGAGCTCTGCTTAGAGTTTCCCTGTGTAATCGAATTTGAATTGAGAAAATACGGATCTTGGATAACGAAAGTTGACATAACTCACTGCATCGCAAAATCGAAGTGGCAGTGCGTCAGTCACTAGGTCAACGAACCGATGACCGATGTGAGAGAAAGGTTCTAAGTTCTTAAGTGACAGTACCGGTAAGCGCAGCCTAGAACGACCCCACGCCAGAACGTACGATCTGATGAACTTACGGGGAGTCATTGGGTCCAGGCGGCGTAGAACCGCTCGCTTAAATTTATTGAGGCCTATGTCCAACAGTGGACGTCTGCAGGAAGGTATATTTCGTTCATAGCGTAATAGTTTTACTAGCTCGGAGTTTCTGTTACATACCACAGGCTTTTTATTACCTTGATTGGCATACCGCTTTGGTTAGGATACGCAGTTATCATCGTTTACGTGTACTAGCCTGTCATAAGTATGTACGTTGCATACCTTGACCAGAGGAAATTATGTCACATTTTACATCTTGAATCATCGTGAAAGTATACCCGTCAGTATCTTTCGACGCCGTGACAGTTCCCACGAAATCCTTACTAATATAATAAACGCAAAAGATTGTAAATATGACTGTATGTATATTTTTACGCCGGAACTGCTTAACAGATGTAGATAAAATTTGGCACAGAAGATTTTATTTAAAGCCTGAAATACTAGTTTGAAGCTTTATTTTTAGCTAACTTGAAGACTAGTATTTATCGCTAAAAATCTTCCCGTAAGATAAAACTGGATTTTTATTTTTCTCTATGGAATCGGCACAACTTTAGTTCAGCTGTCAGGAAGCGACAAAGAATTATTCTCAAAATAACAATGGCTCCTAAGGGATGCGATAAAAGCCTCGCTGACAATAACGCAGGCAAAAAGTAGTGCAATATAAAGTGATATCTACGCAGACTAGGAAAACTAGTAACCCATATTTTAATACCAGCTTGAAGGGATTCAAGACGCTTGATGTCAGAAATAGGTCAGAGGTATATGTTACATCGATCTTAGAACATGGTCTAGATAAACTTCAAATATTTCATGTTTACTACAACATATTTTATCCTATTTTTGAATCTCCTAATGTAATTATTAAAATATATAATTTTAAATATCGGTGTTTGTTTGCTTTTTCTTATTTCGTTGTTCAATATATTTATTTGTTATGTCTAAGACGAAACGAGGAAGTGTTGAGAAATTATATCAAACCTTGAAGATGTCTTGATGCTTTTTGGGAACAACCATTGCTACTTAGTTGTGGATAAGTATAGCTTAGATCATAATCTTTATCTTTAAATTATTGAAATTGGGCGAGCGTGGTAGCAATTTCAGAGCATTGCGCCGTCGCAACAACGATGCTGCTAACCGCCCTGTTTTATCTGCTGGTTCCAGTAACTTTTTCGTCTTTTACTCGGTCTTTAATTGGCCTATAACCCGGACAATATTTGTACGAAGATTTTTTTAAGTAATCCTAATAATATTCTTAAAAATAAGTCCCAAGAGATGGATATACCGACATCTGTCAGCTCCAGTACCCCAGTGGCCTTATGACACCTGGTACATAGAAAAAGAAGGTGGAGTTTTATAGGGTTTCCTGTTTCTGATTGCTACACTCCTATTTGTCAGTTTCAGCACTGCAGTCGCTGTTTACGGTAACAGGTGACTCCTACAGCAGCTTACATATAAAATTGGCAAACTTAACTGTTAAAACACAACCCGGCTGAAAATAGAGCTTTTGAAGGAGAGGTTGTAATTTATCTCACAATGAGAACAGTCAGATATAAGTAAATAGTAAAGACAACATAAATATTAATTCTTTGTAGAATTTATTGTTACGTATGAATGCGTTTACCTAATTGTACCATATTCGTGTACACTGCGAGGTTGGTCTTATTTCACTGCAATTGCTTTATCAACATTATAATATCAGCTATTGGGAGTCCACTGCTGGACATAAGCCTCTCCAAGATAAGGGAAATTTGCCCATAATTGCCGCGCTGGGCAAGCGTGTTGGCAATTGCAGAGCGCACCATTTGTGACGAGAATGCTGCTGCCCGTCCCCACCCTGTGCATTTGAGCTACACTGTCTTGATATTGATATACCGCCATCTGTCGATTATTTTGCCATATTCGCCTCTTACGACACCTGGTAGAGGGAGAGGTACTATTTAACTCTGCCGGTACCTCACGGTTTCGAAATATATTAAATGTTAAATCTGAATATAAATGGTACCTAAGCTTTTTATTTTCAATTATGATTGTAAGAAAAGGCTATTAAGTATTTTTAACTCAATCACGTTTAATAAGATGTATGGTGATTCTGATAAAATGGATTATTACGATACAATTTGTATACATACAATGATAGGGGACGAGTGTTTATTAGCATTTGGATAATATTACTTGAATTACAGACCCGAACCAAATTGTTTTACGACGGAAAAATAGCAATTCTCATTTTGTAAAATACGCAATGAAATACCTCATCGCTGTTTCTCCATTAAAGTCTTCAGGTTGAAGAGGGAAGGACCCAGAAATGTATTTCCAGGATTATTTCCACCCTCATAAAAGTAAATTAAGTTCTTTTGTGTGAGAACACGAATGCTGTTATCTCGAGCGGTGAGCCTTCTTTTGTAATAATCTCTGATACGAGTATGAATGTGGCTCGTAATGTGCGTAAGTGAATCTTTATTAATATTATTTAGCGTTTTTCCAAACTTCACGGACATTGAAAGTTTCTTATTTGATGGTGGAACAATGTTTTGCTATTTTTACTAATTCAATTGCCTCAGTCAGTATCAAAATAAAAGTCGATTTTTATTTGATGTTTTTTGCTTATTTGTCTTTTATAGTCTTTTTGTTTTCTTTCGACCACTCATAAACCAAACAATTGTTTACTTTATTTTTTTTTGGTATCAATTAGGTACTTGTATCATATACATATGACCAATAGTCGACCTGTGCAAATCTGCCACTGCCATCTGCCCAATGGCGCAGATATCGATCCCCACCCAGGACAAATATTTATATGATCATCAGGTCAATGTGTGAGTGTGTGTGTGAATATTAAATTACTTTTTTGTTGAAATGTAGTACGTAATCGTTAGTTTAATGGATATTTTTATAAAATATTAATGGATAACTAAATATTTCCATTAAAAATGCATAGAGAATAAAAGTACAAAAATTCAATTTGTATTACCGATCCTCCTATTACTTTCAGATAGTAAAATGAAATTAAACACAGAAACTTAAACCAAATAATCAAACTACTGACTTACCATATTTTTTCCTCTCCGTGTTGGAATTTTCCAGCACGTCACACCCGAACTTTCGATTTAGTTTGCCGTCGCGGAGAACGAGATAAAACCTGTCCCTGTAAAAAAAAATACATTTACTCATCGCAAAGCAATATCTCAGACGAAAGTGATAGATCGGGCTCTCAGTCGATCGAATCATCTATTACGCAATGGAGTTCAATTTAGAAGAATCAATTGTGCGAGTATTTACGAATCGAAACGTTATTTGATACGAGATAGATATATATTATTTCAAGGGCATTTAAACGTTTATAATTGACTAATGTAATAATGTGCATTCAGTTCAGCTTCTTATTCATAATGCAAGTTGGGGGATAGTTGCGTCTAAATCTATATAATAAAAATAAGAATTGATTCTCAGTGAGCTACAGACAATAAAATCTTTAATATACAAATATACATATTTAAATGGTTATTTAAAAGGCAACGCCCTGAAATAGGAGAAACTTACTGACAGCGCATAGCTTATTAATAAACATATAAATGAAATTGGAGTGTCTGTTTATAATATTAAGATACATTTTTATTAATGGGTGTAATGTATACACAAACATATAACAAAATATATTTTTTGTAATTTTAGTCTGTCTGTCTGTCTGTTTGTTTGAGGTAATCTTGGAAACGGCTGGAATAATTGTAATAAGACTGGCAGATAGTTCATTTAATAAGGAATATCTTATACTGTATAAGCATCAGTCAAATATGTGGCAAAAACGAGCGAAAATGAAAGTTTATAGTTTGAAAGAAAATATGCTACTTACGTATACTAAAATAAATATAATATTAAAGTGCTTTATATGTTTAAAACCAAGACTAGTCGAAGAAGAAAAGTAGTCACACCAAATACATGAGGCTTGCGAACTCACTCTAATGAAAAAGTGTGCATGAAAGGTTTTTACTAATGAACGCTGTAATTTTTACTCTTTTAAGAAGTCTATTTGTACACATAAATGGCGTTTATTGCCTAAAATATTATTGAGCATATCGGATGGCGACTTTTCCAATGACAAAGAGATGCTTAATACGCCTGTCCGAAATAAAAATGAGTATATTAATGCTCTGCAGACAACGATTGACGAAATATATGTTAGCGGAAAAACCTTAGCAATGGAGTACCCGTGGAGTATATAGTACTACCCTCTGTACCTGGTATCGTAAGAGGCAAATACGGCGGTAAATTCATCCGAAACAGCGTTATTTCAATACAACAGGATGACAAGAGATCAGCAGCAGCAGCAACTCTTTCTTTATTGGGGAGTCTTATGTCCAACAGTGAAGTTTCTACGGATGATATAATTAAATTGACGGGTACATAATCAGTTTAGTGTTAGTTTGCTGCCTAAATCTGTTTTTTGGCTCGCCTTGGGGTTCCGGCAAAATCAAATAGTACCTCCCTCGGTACCAGCGTAGCTCAAATGCAACAAGGCTACTTTCTGCAAATGCTACGGTTCGCACGCGTCTAAATCCAAACTCTTCAGAACTTAATCTGTGAAAACAAATAAAAAACTTTTATCAGAATATTGCACACCGTCTAATAAACATTTTCGATACAAATGGTAAACAAAAGCGGCCTGTCAATTTGGCATTTTTGTACAGCACACAAGAACCGTTTCAATTTATTAATTGTTTGAAATTAAAAGCCAGTATTTGCCTGTTTCGCGTATGTACGCAGGAATGGGACACAAGCCAATTATCTGGTTGTGTTGTGTCTCTCTTTTTATTATGGCGCGGGATAATATTTGTTTTATTTTATGGTATATATAAAACGAATATATAGTATAAAAAAACCATTATTATCATTGCGTTGTTTTGTCTGCTGATAATGTTTAGAGTCCCTTTAAGTGGATATCCGTCGAAGAAATAAACCAAAGACTTTTATGGTATACAGTCAAAAGGAGAATAGTACCTCCACAGTTGAATGTGTCGTAAATGGCGCTTGAGGTTCAGAAACTGACAGGTGTCGGTATCCTTCCAATGCAAAGGAATGTAATTATTAATTTCATATAAACAAGTATTTTGATTCATTTATAGTCTTTGTAGTTTACAATTAATAAAAACGCTAATTCTTTGTTTTGTCTACAGTAAAAGCCCCATACTTATATCGTTAAGACATATCAGCCCCATTAAACGTTACTTATAACAAGTTAACGTTTGCCAAACACAGTTAATTGAAATTTTACATTAATGTTCGTAACGAGGACTTTCTTTTTACGAGACACGAATTTACTTTATTCATGATCCATCCTATTTATTAACATATTTGGCTTGTTGAAAAGTACCCTCTTCTGTACATTATAATAGAACTAGTGAACAAGGCAAACTTTGTTCTGCCATTTAAATTATTTATAATCATTAAATAAATATTGTTTTTAAAACTAGGGTCTGTGGTAAAACGGTGAAATTTTGAAATAAATTAAAGTAAATTTTTAATGGTACATAATAAAATTTTAGGCCAATAAATAAAGAAAAAAAAATGATTTGGAATCCTTTTCCCTTAAGGTTACAAAAATATATTACAATCGATTTTCAGACCTACCGAGTACATATAACTTCAACTTCCAAAATCGGAGTAGTATGGTAACTTAATAATAATAATAATATATTCTAAATTATGACGGCGTGAAGCTGCTAAGACTTTTCATATAAAAATAAATAAAGCTGGTGTAAATATTGAACTACAACAAAGGCACACTAAATCAAAGTGTCATTTCCTATTTTGTAATATTTCTTTGTATATTAAAAACGTGGGATCCAACCCGCGGTTGATCGATGGTGTTAAATTATTCTCACCTACATGACCCACTTTCGGGACCCGTGTTAATTGCGTTGATATGCGTTATAAAATAATTAACGACACTCTTAAAATTAAAAGCTACGAGTACTTATGTAAAATGAGATTAGGATAATATTTTCTTAAAATTTTCCTTGAAATTAATATATCGAATTATATTACGATATAGGCAAACAGCAATTTATTATATTTTTTTTGTATAATAACAAGGATATCACTAGCGCGTAGCCAATTTTGTTACGATAGATTACATACATAGTAATTTCACTGCCTCTTTCACCCCTCAAACCCGAGGACAGCAATGTGAACGCTACTGCTTGGCGGTAGAAAAGATGAGAGTGAAGTACGCATACGACTTTAGTATGAGATCTATTTTGTATGCTTATTTTTGTTTGTGATTAACTTTTGTTGTAAAGTACTGAAAGGGTCACATTTAAAAAAACACATTTTTGTTATTAGAAAGCTCTTATTCATGCTGCATAGTTCCAGGAGAATGTTACTCCTACTAAGAGTTCTCGAAAAACACGTCGATTCCATGGGAAAATCTCATAACAGGTCTATACATTTCTCCTATATAAACATACAGATAGAAAAATCCATGAATTTCATATTAATTGAAAGTACTTTTGAAACACGAGTAGCATAAATAAATTTTCAATATCCTCATTCTTAATATAGTTAACAATTTATTTTTTATGTGTCAAATGCATTATTACCTTTAATGTGCACTATATAATATTATACGCAGAATAAATTAGGTATCCAAAGGAAAATGCTTTAAAAGCAATATTCATTCGCTGACATACGAACTATTGCATTTGTATTACGTTTCCTCGAGTACGTTATTGTAGCATAGAATATTCTAATAACTTACGTATAGCGCTGCATCACGTTCCGTTTCGCGGAGTATTGGAGTAGATGTAAGTAGGTACTCTCGTGCCCACATATACTCTAATACGCCGTGAAACGAAACGTGATGGGATAAAGTGCAGGCTAGATATTTACGGCGCCAGTGTTCGCGGCGTATGCAAATTAGAAGTACATCGCACCGTATCACCACGCTGCGCCGTAGAAAAAACTGGATTAAATTTCAAATTGAATTTAAATTTATTGCTATCTTTAACCGAGGACAGCTGATAGAATATTGCAAAAGTACTTATTGAAATTTAAAACTTCAACGTTTTAACAATTGTGTCCAAACTATTATTGTAAAATACGTTTCAACCTTTACATGAGGTAGATGTCATACAAAGGAAGTCTGCATTGGTACCTCACTCTCAGCTATTTCTACCGCCAAATAGCAGTGTTTGTATTGCTATGTTACGATTTGATAGGTGAGAGAGGCAGTGAAATTATTGGGTAATGTAATGATGAATGTAATATCCCGGCGATATTACAAGCGTCTATAGCCTAAGCTCACTATCATGCGGTCTGTATGCTTGTTTGTCGAACGGGTTTAATAAAAAAAACACCTCTGGGTGTCTTGACACTCAGTTTTTTAACGCATTTTTTTAAATTACTTGTAATAACCTTTTAAACTATTTTTAAACACAAACTGAAACTAATTAATTTTACTAATCAATTATATTTTCGTCGTGGTTGTAGTCATGTGAAGCCTTGCCTAAACATGTACCTGCATATATCTTAAGTTTATCGAAAAACTCAATTTCAGTAATCGGATCGAAGGCTCTTAAAACCCGCGAGTGGGTGAACTTATTTTTCATAGCCTGTTAAATTGTCGGTGCCAAGTATGTAGATGGAATAAGTTTCTCCAACCTCCCTCCAATTTACGGCGAACTCCGAAGCCTCCCAGCGAACGAAAACTTTCATTGTGATTTTATTCTAAATAAATGAGGAATGCCAACTTTTTTGGATTGTTTGTAAAGTAAATAAGGTTTTTAACTTTCGGGTCCTGTAAATGAGGTAGAATATTTCGATGAAAACACGTTTACCAGAATATAATTTGACGGGCCCGATGGCGCAGATGGTAGTAATCCTATTGCCGGTATGCCAAAGGTCGTGAGTTCGATTCCCACCCAGAGCAAATATTTATATGATATGTTCAGTGTCTGGGTGTTAAATATATGTAGTATATTTGTAATTTCTCTATTGTCTGGGGTCTGTAACACAAGTGCTTTAAGCAATTTAATTTGGAGTCAAGAATATATATGTATATATTAAGGGCCAACCTAGCCTATATATCATCACGCTAAGACTAATAGGAGCAAGGCCTCAATCAAAAATGTGGCAAAAACGGGTGAAAAATATACATTTTGAGAGCTTTCGTTACGTACGCTGCATGAACGGTTGAAATTATGCAAGAATAATGTAAGAGGGTACGCCGTGAGGTACCGGCAGAATATAATAGTACCTCCCCCTGCACCAGGTGTCGTAAGAGATGACTAAGGAACCAGAACCTACAAATGGCGGTATATCCATCTGAAACGTGCAGCTCCAATGCACATGAGTGGGTATGGGCAGCAACATCCCCATCGCGATAACTGCACTCTGCGATTGCCAACACGCAAATATGGGAAATAACCTCCATACTTGGAGAGGCTTATGTCAAGCTGTGGACTTCCAATAGCTGGTATAATGATGATGATGAAAGGAAATAATTTTAAGCATAAGCCTACCTCTTTACAATCATTCACTATGATCCTTTTTATGATAATGAAATAAATACCAGTCTACTATACTGCCATCACTATACCTTGCGGATGAAGTCGCGGGCACAGCTAGTCCTTTTGCATTTATAACATTACTACATTTTCACGTTACTTTGACCGCAAGGTTTTTCTTTATATGTCATCCCTAAGGATCTAATTTTGTTACGGGAAGAAGTCTATGTCGCTCTCGGACAGTTAAACAATGCAAATGTCGTGGCAATTCCATAGAAAAAAAATCTTAATCTCTCCTACGGAATATTTTGGAAAGTTATCGGTATAAAAAGTAGCCTCTGTATTAATTTAGACTATGAATATAGACTTCAGATTATAATAACTTCAGTGCTATAATTCATGCAGATCAAATGAGCTGTTCCGGCGCGAAAAACTAACAAACATAGATCCACACTTACAAACTTTTATGTTTATAATATGTATTAGTAAGGATTTTAGATACAGTCATTTAAAAATCACTTAAGAGCATAGTCCCTGAGGTACCAGCAGAGTAGATAGTACCTCTCCCAGTACCAGGTGTCGTATAAGGCGAGGAAGTTACCAGAACCGCCAAATGGCGGTATGTCCATTCGAAACAGAGCAGCTCAAAAGCACAGGGCGAGGACGGGCAGCAGTATCCCGGTTGTAAAAGATGCGATATACAATTGCCTGCACGCTTGCCCAGCGCGGCAATAGTGGGCAAAATTCCTCTTTTCTTGGATAGGCATATGTCTAGCTATGAACTTCCAATTGCTGGTATGAAAATTAATT
The DNA here is from genome assembly GCA_020976665.1 of Heortia vitessoides. NCBI lineage: Eukaryota > Metazoa > Arthropoda > Insecta > Lepidoptera > Crambidae > Heortia > Heortia vitessoides. The sequence continues at coordinate 6,836,982 of JACJUM010002496.1, forward strand.
AATATTACAATAATAATGCATTTTTGATTCTATAACCCAATTGTCATAAAATTACGGTCATAACTCACTGGAACTACCAGCTCAAAGAAATTCTACTATCGACTTTGAATGCACTCAAGTTTTCCAGCGAATATACGAAAGAGTTGGCTTTAACTCACCCCGGGCAATATAAACTAATGGGATCAGTTCTCATTCCTCCATTACTCCGGAATAATGTAGTATTATATTCATAGGTCACTTAAGATAATGGTCGAGTAATATAACACGACACAACACCCACAAACTCAAATCGTAAAAATTAAAATTTTCCTATCAACGCTCTGGCATCGTTAAACACAAAAAGGTAATCACACCTCTTGGGGATTGGCTATTATGAAAACCTTTTCCCTTTAACGTTCCATGTTATTTTATTCAACCCTTTTGGAAACTCTCCAAATCGTAGGTAATGGAATCAAAACATAACTCGGGGTAAAACTTTGCGATGGAAAATATAAACATTTAAAAGTGCCAACTGTGGTGATGCTTGTTTTATTTTAACTTATGAAAAACATGGTTTCTCTTGAATTTAAGACTACGTAAATAATGTAAATTTGCTTCAACTAATTATTTTGATAATGTTATGTAATTAATCTCCGGGAAACCAAAGGTTTGAACACAGTGGTGATATGTTAATACATATAATTTTGCACAAGCCTTAATGTATATTCAAACTCAAATATGCTTTATTCAAGTAGCCAGTAGGTATTTTCGAATCGTCAATAAAATAATAATAATAACATTTAAAAAAATGAAATGATCAAATAAATAATTATGAGTAATACAGACGACCCTGATGTCCCAAAGAAACATAAGAGTCATCTAATACGCAGATTGAATTAGGCCCACCATTAAGTAGTCTGCCGCCACCGACGGATCTTAAAACTAAGTTTACTGCAGGTATATTACGTAAACCACCAGAATAAAACCTGCAAGAAAAAGTGGTGGTGTACAACAGGGTAGGGATAGGTAGGAGCTTTCTCGATGCAAAGCAAAGCTCTGCGACCACGCCTACCCAATGCGGAAATTATGGGTACCCCTTTTTTATCGACCCTCAAGTTATACTTAACAGTGGAATTCTTATGGCTGATATGGTGACGTTATAAAAGCTAAAAAAATATGTTAAGATTGAACCAGTTAAAAGTTAATAGTTTCTTCTGAATTCCCAAGATCAAAAAATATCAAACGTTACAATAACATCTTAATTCAAGCCGAAGGACAATATAAACCTCCTCGAGAGATCCATTACATTGGAATATTTTTGCTTGTAGCTGGCATAATTTAAATCGCAAAGCGTAGATTTGCAACTGAGATTCTGTTGTCCATCCCTGGCCCGTGGCATAACTAAAAGAAGTCACACAAAAATCGCCTGCATTGGTTCCAAACTTTCACCACATTCTACCGCAAAATAGCAGTATTAGCATTACTGTGTTTCGGTTTGAAGGGTAAGGAAGGCAGTGGAATAACTCGGTAAAGTGACAAAATATCTTCAACTCCTAAAATTGGTACCACGCTAGTGATATCATTGTACGTGCGTCGATAGGCTGCAGTGACGCTTCCTACCACTGCCAATAATCAGATTGTAAAATTATTTGTCGACCTTGTCTAATAAAAAATGACTATGCCATTTTAGTAAACTATATATATTGTGTTTCAGTGGGTCCATAGTTTATAAATAATTCCATTGGCTCTGCAATTTATTACAAGGCAACGTATAACGATAGTATACAGGAAAATATGAAAATATAGCCTACTTTATTTAACAATACGTTGAGTTTGACAATGTTACTCAACAATATCGATCTCATTCTTTCAGTTTGAGCATGATAGTAGAAGTAACCATTCTGATTTTATATTTATTATCATTATTAAATATTATTACTTGAGTTTGTATGTTTGTCACAAACCAGGATAACAAAAAGGTCATATTCTTGGTCAGATTAATACTAAATTCACAAATCGACACAAATCCTTATTATGAAATCCTTATACTAGATAATCAAAAATTCAAAAAAAAATAAGGGCGTTTAGTCCTTGTTTATCTGTATCCGTACTACAAGGGACATCCTTTAATTAAGACGGAAACAATGTATGTGTTGTATGTACTGTATAGCCTTAATATGAACAGTTTACGACGACATCGGCAATCAAACAATAGGATGGGGCCGAGCAGCATACAATTGATCTTCTTGGAAATCCTATAGGCCTCTGATACCCTATGATATGGTGATGACATTACAATAGAATATGTTAAATGTTCATACATCCATTCTTTTAACACAAAACCTTAAACCTTAAGGATTAATTTTGTGACTAAACTATGAGAAATTTATTTCCTTTGTCCTTACATAATTAAATATTGTGATTTAATAACTTAGAATCCGTTGAAAATAATATGTCATTGTAGGCGATTCTAGTAATAACTTTATTAAGGCACTTTATTGCTTTCTAAGATGCTTACCATCAGCTCCAGACCACCTTATGCTTGTTAACGGAATTAGTAATTTAAAATAACCGGTTGTCTCTTATCTAGGAAAAACTATAGAGAATCATAGAGAGTAACTTTATACTTTCCTTTTAGTTTTTGTTATTAGGGCCATACACTAATTCCGTCCCATTGTACCTACAGTATCAGTGAAATACAAAAAAGTAATGACAATATTTAATTGAATACATATCTTAAGCAATAGTCGTATCCAACATCTTATTTATTTCCACCATTTACCATTATTTTATTTTATTTATTCAAATGTCAATTTGAATTTCTTGTCAATGTCAATTTTTATTTATTCAAATTTATCACACATTTTGCAAAAAATTAAATATGATCAATGTATGGACCTATTACAATTTCTTTGTGCTGTCGCAGTAAATCGAATGCTTGCACAATAGCAGGCGCTTTTAACAATTAAATTTGTTAAATTTAAGTTACCCAAGTATACTACAAAAATATCGACGCTATCCTCATAAACTTATATTCAATAATAATAATGTATGAAAATATATCAATGATCTTTTCCTTACTGTCGACGTGCATAGCCGATAACTGCACAGAAATCCCATTTATAAACTAATGAAAAAAATAAAAGAATCCATTGAAATCCTCACAGAGCTTTTACGGTATTTCTTCAGTGCACTTCCATCGGAATCCATTCAGTTATTGCCAAAGAAAGATGTAAAGAATATACATCAAAGAAGCGTCGGTTCCTCCTTTGAAGGAATTAATTCTGCCTTTTGCATTGAATTGCATTAAATGACCTGGGAATTCATACCTTACCTTACTTATACGTACCTTACTTATTTATCCGTACCTTAAAGTCCCGAATATAGTCACAATAACGTAGATATCTATCAGCGGGCTCAATGGCGCATGTGGATGATTTACTATGTGTGCCTAAGAGTCCGCGTTGTGGGTTCGATCCCCACCCAGAAAAATATTTACGTGAAGAATATATGTATTTGTTTTGTGTCTGGGTGTTATTTATATGTAGCTTAGTATTATATTTATAATTACAATGAAAGGGGAAATTTATCCCATAAATGCCGCGGTCGGTAAGCGTGGTAAAAACCTCAGAGCTTAGCAGCGACGAATGCTGCTGCGAATATTCACATTACGGATATGAGTTATGCTGTACCGCATAGATATAGCGCTATCTGTCGGCTCGGTAGCGAGGACACTATTCTACTTTGCCGTTATCCAATGGTTATAGTAAGTTTGGCGATATATTCTTCCAAAACTGCATACCTCAAATTTAACAACGCGCAGTTCCCCGTAAATATAAACGGATGCTATTTAAAACCTCCTGGGGAGGACAATGTTTAGATAATAGAGGCTTAGGGCTAATTTAACGATGACAAGCAAGGGATAGGGCTAAACGACGGCATGCAAGGCCTAAGAGCACTAACTTAAATTGGTGTATAGTTGAATATATCTCCAATAATATTATAAATTTGCACATCAAATTGTCTGCTCCATTATCACGTCAAAACGTCCCTAGTACCCAGTATTTTCATTGCCTTTCTTACCCTTCAAACCAATTCAGCAACGCGAACACTGCTACTTGGCGATAGAAATAGATGAGAGTAAGATATCAATGCAGACGACATTTGGGGTCTACTTCGTAATATATTGCCGTGTGTTCAAAGAGAGAATGTTCCCAAGTGCAGAATATTGATCAAATCCATTTGGTAAAAGCTGGTATGAAATGAACTTATTGGCTGGTATTGTGTAATTTACAAACTGCCGAATAAAACAGTTCCTTCTATTTATGCTGACAGGCATAAATTCTGTTACATCCAAGGTAATGAAAGCCCAGACGGTCCTTGTTTTATCTATGTATATGAAAGAAGAAGCTAACTAACTGACTGACTGCCTGGCTGACATATCAATGTAGGGCCTAAACTATAAGGGAAAGAAACTTAAAATGGTCACAGGGTTTTCTTTTTGAACGTATGGGAGCACTAAGAAACGATTTTTGAAAATCCACACCCTAAGGAGGTGAAACGGTGCAAAGTTAGTATGAATGTTTAGTATTTTTGGAGTTATTCGAATGAAATTTAGTATAAAGGTTCTTCATTAAATGTCATTAAACTTGAGTAAAATGTTTTTTATAAAAATCATCTCTACGGGGGTAAAAGGGAAGTGCAAAGTTATACTAACTTTATATAAATTCCCGTGAGGTCTTTACTTGAAACTCTTGTTATTCCGAGAAGAAGTCTATTTTGTTCTCTAACAACTAAACTATGTTATAAAATAAAAAGTCTACGTGTCTCAAGTTTCATTCAGCTTTCATTCATACGAATTTTCACATTCATGATATTCAGATTGATAGAGTCAAAGAATATGTGTTTAGATATAAGGATACTATAATGCAAACAGTGTATTCCCACATCATCTCATATATTGACCTGACTCCGTGGTAAGTCACTTAAAGTACTTGTGTTACAGACATCCGACAACAAAAGTATCACAAATATAATACTTTAGTATATATTTTTAACACCCAAACAAAAACAAATAGCATCATATAAATATTTGCCCTGGGTGGGGATTGAACACACGACCCTTGGCGCATAAGATAAGATCACTACAATCTGCGCCATCGGGTGCATCGGGCATACGCTGATTAACTTACAGCATCGCTACTAATATTATATAAATGTGAGTGTAACTCTGTCTGTCTGTCTGTTACGCTTTCCCACTCTAACCTCTCAACGAATTTTGATAACAATTTTGAGACCTTGAGAAAGGACATAGGCTATTTTTTAATTCGAAATAAGAGTTGTAAAGGCTACAATGTTGTATAGAAAGGTATATGGTATGGTTGTATCGCTATTTTTAGAGCTAGAAACCTGTAACTTTTTTTATGCCATTGATTCGATACAAATAAACATTCAAAGTTTGTATAAGTTAAGGTAAAGAGGTACGGTACCCAAAAAAAACTATTCCAACCGGACGAAGTCGCGGGCAGAGCTAGTTCCATATAATGTTGTGAGTAAATCAGTGTAAACAAATAAATACAATCTGTGGCTGAGGTTTAACACAACAAGTTCAGTAAAGTAGGTAATGAATCAATTTAAAAGGCGGTTTAGTATGTGGTTTTGTATTTGATATTATTCAGAACAAACTTTAATGAGTTTCCATTATCGTATGTTCAATTTGAGGGAAAGATTTTGGTTTAAGTTACAACGAGGAAAAAGTTGAAGCTGTTTTTGAAGTTATTTAAATAAAATTCAGGTTTTACAATTCAACGCGGGTGTAAAAAAACCCAAAGAAGAATAATTTAATAAAAATACTTTATTTGTACAGCTGTCATCCTAATCAAGCTATATGCAAAGGATTACACATAATTCAACTGAATTACGCGCGAACTTTGATTTCTACGATTACATAAATATGTTGACATTGAAAGTTACAATGTCTAAGTTTATAGGCCATACTTGTATGTTAGTTTGAATTGAAATCTTGTAACGTGTTCCAAACATGTCAAGCCATTGTTTTCCCGCTGCAGCATAACTTAAAACGTACACGTTTAAGTTACACAAAGCTGTTTAGGTAGATAAAGTTGTCTACGGGGTGAGACGCGAAAATTAGAGTAAGAAGTGGGTCAAAGTCGGCTGAGGTCGACGGCCCGGCGGCGGCGTCTAAAGTAATTACGTAACGAGGATGTCGCGACGATGCCATGCGAACAAACCATTCTCTTACCTGCACCAACAGGCATAAAGCACAAAATTGAACAGCAAAATACTCGCTCTTGATAAATTTGATGTTATGACTGTCTGAGCTGTCCTTTACGGCAAAATGCAAAGTTGGACGAAGAAACTTTTTCCCGTCCCAAAACAAATGTCAAGGAAATGTCGTAGTGAGGTAATATATTCACCTCGTGTGCACACATACTTACATCTGGCGTGATTGGAGGAGCTGACATTTGAGCAGAGTCTCGCAAGTGTAGCCAGGCCTCGATTCCTTCATCAGGACGATATCTGCGAATAAGATAAAACATATCAAACTAGTTGACCGTTCAATTTAATTAAGTCGTCGAACTGTGTCCGTAAACACTCGTAAACGAATTAAACTAATTCAATTAACTCGTGTCACACCCAACGGATTGATTTCCACAAGTGTTTGAAAAGGATACCCGTGGGTTTGTATTGAAATAAATTGAAAATGGAATAAGGGCGTTCCCACTACAACTAGTAGGGACATAAATCAATGGCCAATTGCCACACGGGATGGAACCAGATTCCGTTTATATTTTCGGGCGCGCGCAATAAAATCAATACTGTGAACTTTGGAAGAGTACAGTGACCCAGTGAAGCTTGTTGCAAATAAGGTCGCGTGGTGCATACACTATTTCGTATATGCCGTAAAATGAAACGGCACAGGCGACTAGCGTGTGACTTAGCCTATTAGTTCCCGCAGCAGCTTCTATGCCGTGAGGTAACGGCAGAGTGGAATAGTACCTTTCTCTGTACCAGGTATCATAAGAGGCGACTAAGGTACCAGAACCGACAGATGGCAGTATATCAATGCTAAAAAGTCAGCTTAAATGTACAGGGCGGGGATGTAAGCTGTAAGCGGAAAGCGCGTAAGCTGCGCTCTGCGGTTGCCCCCACATTTGCCCAGTGCGGCAATTATAGGCAACATACTCCCTTTCTTGGCGAGGCCTATGTCCAACAGTAGACTTTTGTTGGCTAGTACGATGAGTACCAGCTTCTAAAAAGAGGAAGGGTTTAAGAAATTTTCGACATTTTATTCATCTCTACCTTTTTTGTATATTTTAACTAGCACAGATATATGTTATCTGTTTAAATAAAATCATGTGTTAGATCTTCTGTTAAAATCATTACAGATGCTGAGAAGAAATAGCTAGACATATAGACAAGCAATGGTTTATACTTTGCAATCCTATCCCATATATACCCTGTATCATATACACGCATGTCATTTTTCTTTACTTGTGTAAATATTGAATTTACTAAAGAAAGTCACCAGTCATCGAATAAATAGATTAAGCGTTAGGAGACCATTGTTTTTTTTATATTCGGTAGAGAAACATCTTTTTTTTGGAAACATATTTTTATCTTATATTTCAAATAGTCTTGGTGTAGATAAAAACATGAATAGCCTTTTTCAATATCTCGATCGTGTACTTGAAAGCATGTAAAATTTGGTACATTAAGTTTCAGTGAATGTTAGAGTAAAAATAATAAAAAGTAATAGTAGATGTATCGAGCAACAAACACAAGGAACTCAAACAAAGGTCGTCTGCATTGGCATCTCACTCTCACTCTTCTTTAAAGGGAAAGAGAGGCAGTGAAATTAATGCGCAATGTTACTTATATATATATAATACACACGGTATTTGTTGTTTGGATTTATTTTTTTATTATTAGACCAGGTTGAGAAATAAGCACACAGTCCGCGTGAAAGTATGTGTCACCGCGACCTATAGCCGCTCGTTATATCACAAGTATATCACGAGCGTGTTCTAACTCGAAGATATAATATAACATTATGCATGAATTTCCTAACCTCTCTTACCTTTTAAAAAAGAGTGAGAGTGAGGTGCCAATGCAGATGACCTTTGTTTGAGTTCGTTGTATTTGTTGCTCAATACATTTAAAGCCTAAGACATTCTAATAAGAAGTGATTTTGTATATTATCACAAATATTCAAGTGCAATCAGTATAAATAAATTAAAATTAAGTGTCTGTGAGGTACCGGCAGAGTAGAATAGTATCTCCCCCTGTACCAGGTGTCACAGGAGGCGACTAAGGTACCAGAACCGACAGATAGCGGTATATCCATGCAAAAAAGTCGTTTCGGGGATGGGCAGCAGCTTTCCCGTCGCGAAAGCTGCGCTCTGCAATTGCTAACAGGCTTGCCCAACGCAACATACCCCCTTTCTTGGTGAGGCCTATGTCCAACAGTGGACTTTTAATGGCTGATATGATAAAGTGTCTGTTTGCATTGTCCAAACAATATTTTTTATTACATGCACTTGCAGGATAGAACAGTATCTACAACGTAAAAAGCAACTGAAAGACCGACTCGAAGCCCAGATTTTCCTGGTTCTCCATTCGATGGACCGTACGATCTGTCACTGTGATACATGGAAGAGTTTGTAAGTCACTCATCAAGGGCGATATTTGACCGTGTAGACTCATTTATAGACTTGCGCAACTACTCTACACGCCGTTCTACGCCGTTACTCTAGTTCCGTTTTTCCCTACTTGAACTCGATGGGGTAGAATCCACAACCCTATGTCTAACTGGTCATCAAAGTAAAACACATTATTTGTTAAGTTTGCCCGCTACTCCCGCCCTTGCCTAAGAAAGCCTATGCTACGAGCAATGTATAAAATAGAGAAGTCGATAACAATAGATAGATAGGACCAAGATAAAAATGTCAGTTACGCAATAGTTTTTAATGTCCTTATCTCCATGACGATATTTTTGTTCACCGTGTAATGTATGTTTCCCATGACCAGACCATGCAAAACTCTATTGTGTTAACCATGCTGCCTTCAGTCTGGTAGAATTGCCAGCTTGAATTTGTAAGATATGCCTAAAGTACTAAAACCGACAGATGGCAGTATATCTATACAAATTGGCAACTAAACCCACAGGGTGGGTATCGGCAACGGGATAACTATCATGCTTAATCGGCATGGCAACTGTGGCCCAATATTTCCCTTTTTTCGGGACGCCTATTTCCAGCAGTAAACATCCTATGGCCAGAGATTATGAAAGTCCATACAGGTCTTGTAACAGAAATAAGTTTTAAAATTTATCTGCGTCTACTTGTTTTAGTTTACTCCAGGTACTTCTGCCAAAATAAGGACACTCACTAAAATATAACAGAAGTGTTAGTAACTTTTATTTGATGTAACATTAGGTACCACGTGCAAAGAAATAAAGCCATTTATTTAGGGCGCCATCTAGTTACAAAATATATTTAGTCTATTTCAAATGCACATATTTCAGTCACGCCTCGGCTGCGAAAGACAGGCCTGCGAAATTACTGTCTTTGTTTGAAGCGCAAGATAAACTAACAAAGCGCTGAAAATTCAAATCTGCCTACTGCTTCTAATATGTTCCGTTGATAGATTACTTCGTCTACAAACAGTAAAGCAAGATCTTTCTTAATAGAGTTACTCAGCAAAACGTCTCAACCCTTATTAATATGCGCAGACGCGACGCGTAGATAGTAGTGGTCCCATCTTGAGCTCCAAAGGTCGTGGATTCGGTTTATCATCATCATATCATCATGATGATGATAAACGTGGGGTACCGACAGAATGGGATTGTATCTCTCTATGTGCCAGGTGTCGTAAGAGGCGACTAAGGTACCGGAACCGACAGATGGCGGTATACCCATCCTATAAGCATGACTCAACTACAAAGAGCTGGGATGGGCAGCAGCATCCTCGTCGTATGGTCGCGCCCTGCAATTGCCACCACGCGTGCCCAGCACGGCAATTATAGGCAAAATTCCCCCTTTTTTGGGGAAACCTATGTCCAGCATTGGACTTTCAATGGCTGTTATGATGAAACGATCATTTTATTTTATTCATTGTACTAGGCACACAAAACAAAAACACAGCACAGTACTCTAAAAACATGGGATATTGGAAAGCTGTGATTCTGCAAGGATGTACGCTCAGTGTAACTAGCAAACACTTCATTTAAAAGTATTCACATTAACATATGATGAATATTTGTATTTGTAATATGTCTGGGTGTTATTTATTTGTAATTTAGTATGATATTTGTAATACTTCTATTGTCTGATGGCTGTTACACAAGTGCTAAAAGCGACTTTTCGTGATGACGTTGCGAGCTGTCGTGTGAATTTGTATAAAAAAACCTATTTTTCATATAAAATGGTTTACCAATATATCAATCAATTACACATAGTTAATTTCACTGCCACCCTCAAATCTTAAACCTATTTACACTAATGCCACCGTGCTGACATTAATGTGTTTCTCGGTAATTTGCGGTGGAAATAAGTGTCAGTACCTATGCAGACGATAAAATCGATGTTGATTACATAATGAGGTAACTGATAAAATAAACATAGAATAATCTATATCACAATTAGGTATAATCTTACCAACATAAAACTTTGTATTACTAGCTGCAAACCATCATAAACTAGATGAATTTTGCAGCCAAACTCAGTACCAGGAATTCAAAAAAGTGATATCTTTACGTTCGTCCCGGATATTGACCAAGCACCTTTCATAGTAAGCTCAGCACAACCAACGAGACATCGAAACAAAAAGAAAACATAGTGCGAAATAACGCCAAATGAAAACAGCCCACGTCAAGGGCACGAGGCACAAAACAGAGAATGCTAAAGCCTACCACTTGAAAAACGATAAAAATCCATTTTGAATGCGCATATTTCCCGCAAGCCGCGGTCGAGACAAAGCCCTGCGAAATTACTGTCTTGCTTTTAAACGCGAGAATGAATCGCAATGTCTCATACCCTCAAAGCTTTGAATCCCGGGCTGCTCTCCCGTTGTTCTTGGATGCCTACCCCTTCCCGATTGTTATTTAAAGAGGAGACATTAATTACTTTTTTCTCGCTTGGCGCAACATTTTATTAAACAAAATAGCGGTAACAAATGTACTAGGTCATGCTTGTTGCTTTTTAACTTAAATGTGTTTGTTTGTGTATGTAACAATGCTCGTTAAAGTTCCTAATTAAAAATCTTATGATTGAGTAGCTCTTTAATCAACTAATATTCTTATTTTTTGACTTTGTGAGTGGTTAAGTGAAATATATACCAGTAAAAGTCTAAAAGAAATTTTTGTATACTTGTCTTTACCTCTAATAAGGCATTGTGGTACCGGCAGAGTAGAATAGTATCTACCCGCTGTACCAGGTGTATTAAAAGGCGACTAAGGTACCAGAACCGACAGATGGCAGTATATCCATCAGAGACAATGCAGCTTGAATTCATAGGGCGGGAATGGGTAGCAGCATCTGTCGCAAAAGCTGCGCTCTACGATTGCTAACACGCTTGCCCAGCGCGGCAATTATGGGCAAAATTCCCCCTTTTTTTGGGGAAGCCTATGTCCAGCAGTGGACTTTCAATGGCTGGTATGATGAATTTGTTTGAATTGCTTCCATAATAAAACCTACTAAAATCTTCTTTCCTTTTATCGTTACAACAATTGGATAAAGGAATGTTATTACGCAGTACTAACTACAGAAAAGAATTACTATAAAAGCAGGTAAGTTTCTGCGCTATAAAATATTTAGAGCAACGGAAACAAAAGGAATCGTAAAAAGCTTAGTGCTGAACAATTTCGAAATAAGTCAGTGAGCAAAAAAAGTTTTGTAATAAATCTTTGGGGATTGCCAGGGGCATGGGGCGGCCAGGAGCCGAGTACAAAATAGTTTTAGTGTCCCAGGAGCGAAATTAAAACTAATCGCAACAAAATCTACTGCGAAAACTACTAACGGTACATCGTGATCGGAATACTTTGGCAAATTCACTCCCCAATGTAAATGCGGTAGGAAAAATGCGCGTTTAAAAAGTCCATTACTTTGCAGTGCCACATGAGTTTTTACTGCGAACGGACTGGCCACTGTAGGCAAATTTAAAAATGCAACAGCTCTCTTTGAACGTCGGCATCTTTCCATTTGTAGGATGTGTTGCCGCAAGACAAAAACCTCCGGGAATTACACTCTTGTTCCTCAAATACGAGAACCGAGCGCAATATCTCTCCCTTTGAGAACTAGAGAAACTCATAAGCAGACAAAACTGGAATGCTGCATCGTTGTTTTTCTTTTAAAGTACGCAGCGAGAAAATTTGTATGTTGGTATTACGTAATTGTTTTATAGCGTTTCTGTTTGTAACATGCGCCCCGTATCTCCCGGGAAAACTCCAGGAAATTACAGTTGAATATTTGGTTTGCTGAAGTGTTATGAAAAACTGGAAATGTAATTCGTAGGAATTAATGTTGTGTTATTGTAACTTTGTTTTTTTTTCCGCTTTTTGGTACATAGTTCGAGATCATGTTAAAGTTAAATAATGAGTTAAGGAACATAGCTTTTGTAATGTTAGCAGTAAGCGCTACACACGCACCCTGCTTATTAAGCAGGTTTTAATTAGGGCAACACTGTAAGAAAGATTTGTTTTTGAAATGTGTTAATAGAATAATTATTATTGCAAATTTAGAAAATTTAAAATATCGTTTCTAATAATGCACTATTCTAGAAAAAAATTAAATATGTTGCTCTTTCATTAAATATTACAGGATATTGTTTGAAAACATTAATTTTGGTAAGATTAAATCTTACTAGCTCTTTTATATATAAGAATTAATTTTAGTTAACGTTTTCTCTACAAAGAATTATAAGAATTCAAATATTAATTCGTAAATTCTAGACCACACGAATATACACAAAAGACAAAGAGTAAATTGTTTTAGATTCTTTTTCCAGAGAGCAGAGAGCATAGAGCGGGGACAAAATAGAGGTAAATTACGAAGAACCCCTAATACGGGGGGTCGGCGCCGGCCATTGTGCGGAGCGTGTTTTATAAGCCCACATTACTCCAATGGATCGAATTTGCCCAGTAATTTGCCATGTTGTGGGATCCTGGAGTCAGCACACTGGTTTCGTGTCGAATACGGGTCGCCAATAAATTTAGCGTTTTCGTATATCTTCTAGTTAAACTAATTTTTGTATACCGCTGTACAAATAAAAAATATGGTTATTTTTTGTCCACCGGTTTATTCCTTCTTATTTCCGAAGGGTATGTAAGTGATGATGAAGAGATATTTGTATAACTTTTAGTTGAGATTATATTTTTTACTCTTCGGCCTAAAATGGGGTTAAATTACAAAATGTTTAACCAATCTAATTAAAAATAGGCTGGAAATAGTCTTGTAATTTGTGATACTGCGGTTAGCGGTTACCGGCGAATTCCCCGTTTGTACGGTCGGTCAAAATGTTCCACCGCGACATTATAATGTGACCCAATTGCCTAATTTCTCTTTCATTTACTCATTTAGCAACACCAATTTAGAGCGTAATTGAATAAACAGAAAATGAAACTTAACTATCCACAATAACCGACAAGAGCAAACTAATTTATTATTGTTTTTATGGGTTTTTATATATTTAATCGATAGTAAGTACTGCCACGTGGTTAGGCTAGTCTCTAAACTTGCCCAATGGTTATATATATTTTAATCCGTGCTATATGCTATACAAAAGCGAAAGTTTATCTGTCTGTTATACTTTTACGTATTACCTGGTGCATTTGGGTTTGTGAAGAGCTTGAATTACCATGGAGAAGACTAGTTACTTTACACAATATCAATTATTGAAAGTCCATTGCTGGGCCATGGCCTCTCCAAGAAAAGAAGTTTTTTGTTCATAATTTTCGCGCTCAGCAAGCGTGTTGGCAATCGCAGAGCGCAGCTTTTGCGACGGGGATGCTGCTGCCCATCCTCGCCCTGTGCATTTGAGCTGTTCCGAATGGATATTCCACCATCTGTCGGTTCTAGTACTTTAGCCGCTAGGAGGTACTATTCTACTCTGCCGGTACCTCACGGCCTTACCTCACTACTTTGCATCACGAGAATATAAAGTGAATAGGAAGCTAGTTTGCTCTATACTCTAGACTCACTATGAAGTCGCAATGTAATTTGGGAATTTTGGTCTGCAAATTATAATCCCACCAAAAAATATATAATGTAAAATTCAAATTCCAAGATGAGGCAATATAATTCGCATATTTATAAAGGTATCATAACTCATGTAGAGCCAAGCTTCTGACTCTACACGCAACTCTTGAAACTCTACACCTTGGTCATTCATTATATTTTTTATAAATTAAACAACCTTAGTCTAAAATATACAAATTGGCCTTTTCTCTGCATGACATGATAGTAAGGTATAAAAATGTATTTACTGTACATTATTTTTTTGTAATGCAATAGTTCTTACAGTAACGCTTCTATAGTCACCCCATGAAATTATAATATCTGACTACAAATAACTATACTTTACAAAAATTTTCAAATTTAAATTTACATATAACGATAAATCCTGGCGCTGTTAGTCAATGGATATATACTCACACACACACACACACACACACACACACACACACACACACACACACACACACACACACACACACACGCACACGCACGCACACACACACACACACACACACACACACACACACGCACACACACACACACGCACGCACGCACACAAACACACACACACACACACACAATATCTCATACATTTACCTGACTCCGTGGTAAGTCGCTTAAAGAACTTGTTCTTGCTGTGGTTCTTCTATTGCTATCACAAATATATTACACATATTTTTAAAACTCAGACATGGTTTTTCTATGTCTGGGTGCAAGAAAAGCAAAAATATCATTATATAAATATTTCGCCCAGATGGGGATCAAACCCACGAACCTTGGCGCATAAGATAAAATTACTACCATCTGCGCTATTGGCCCCGTCTATATGGATATACTTCTTGATATACAACTAGACCGTAATATACCGCTAAAAGCATCATTTTGAACATTAGTATTGATCCAAAATACGTATTGAGAATGAGTGATTCATACGAGAGTACATAGAACAGAAATCCGAGGAAACGAGTCCGTTTTCCGGAATAAGACCTTGCCGCAAACGGTACGACTGTGCCCTTACTTTGCAAGAGGGTCAAATGAGAAAATAGCACAAAGGACTTGTACTATTTACTTGCTTTTTCAGCCGGCTGGAAAGAGGTCATTAAAGTTTATGAAGGAATACATTGTAGTATTCTTCTTCTCTGATGGAAGTTCAGTCTCAGTTTTCTTTTCTTTTGTGATCCGTTCATAACCGTCTTAACGAGTATAAATGCATTACTTTTTATAACCAATTATAAGTTACGACTGCGTCCATATATATTGTTATTATTTTATGCAGTATGTCAAAATTTGATTTAAAATCTGATCTTGTGGATATTTTTTAACACGTACGTCTTTTTATTTTATTAAGAAGTTCAAATTACTTGATAAAACATAACTTTTTTTAAAGACCTTGTGCTGTTTAAAATAATACTCGAGACATGAATACAAAAATGTAAAAACATATAGTATATTTTAGGCACTCTTTATATATACTTTCTTATCAAAATGCTGTTGTATTTGTCTAAATATTGTCTATATCATTCACTTCTACTTTTAATAGCGATAACTATAAATACTGGTCACCCTGTGATCGTAACTAATTAAAGTTTTTGTACAAACTTTAATTAGTTACGATCACAGGGTCTCAGGATCACTCTTTCATTATTTGCTTGAAATTCAATATTACTAAATATAATTCAATCACGAAGGTTCTACTTAAGACAATTAATTCCAACTTCATTTAAGTATCTTTTTTGTCATTCAAACCGTAGTGTGTTCTGTTTATTTTAATTAGTTTAATGTATTTGTAGTGCATTTTTTATATGCATATGATATGCATGCAGTTTATAATTTTCATACCTGACTTAGCACTTAGGTACAGAACAAATATCATACAAATGTTCATCCTGGGTGGATCGAATCCACGATCCTTCGTGCATAAAATAGGACCATCTGCTCCATCAAGCCCGAACAATATTATATCATCGTTTTTCCGTTATCATCGTTATTATACCTTCATATTAACATGTTTTCATACATCACAAAGTAAACTTCAATAACTCGATCGAAGTCCAATGACATAGAGAGCATTATTCCATTACGTTTAATCTCAGTTAACCATAATACAAGCGTTGACATCCCGCTAGCCCGTAAATGGTCGTAATTAGACAAATGACTGGTGAAATTCGACGCAATCGCACAATGGTGGGTGTTAGTGTCGAAAGCGGCTGTATCAAAACTATGCTAAATATTTATTTATAAGATTAGTTGTTGCGGTGGGTTTACATAGTCATTTACACTAAGTTCGATTCCCGATTTATATGTATTTTCGTTATGGATATATAAGTGAAACGATTCTGGATTCGTTATCCATTTCTTTTAAGTACTATATATTTAAGCTTTATCTGAAATTGAAACCAGGATATTTTTCTTCAAAACGATCGGATTGAGCACACGACTTTTGGCGCAAAAGATAGAATCACTACCATTTACTACATTTGGCCCACCACATTAAGTCAATTATAAATATATTCAAAAGTGACTAAATTATTTTTTAAGTCACTAATTCAAGCGCCGAACAAAACATAAAGTGAAAACTATAGTACGCGGTTTATACAAATTTTACAGTTTTATGTTAGAGGTTTTGGTTAAATTTCGGTAACCATTTTAAGTGATTCTTCTGTACTGAGCACTCTACTAAAGCAATTTATTTAAGCCTTATATCAAATATAATGATACAGCAATATCCAACTCTACTAACAACTTACCCGTCCGAGACTTAGCCGATACATCTCCTGTGACGTTTGCGGAGAAACTTGGGCTGTAAATAAAAAGTTTGTTTATTCAAAATGTTGCCAACTTCATCTCTTTAATCGGTGAAGTGAGTGATGGTTTAGAGAAGAAGAGAAATTGATTAAAATTAGAGACCGCTCTAATTTTTCAAAGGTTTTCCATTAAGTGGGTTAAAAATCAAACACTAGATATTTTATTTGACTCTGAGAAGCTGTAACATGTATAAAAAAGAAGTGACATATTCTCTTAGGGTATGCCATTTCCACACAGAAAAAGGAAGTCAACATTTTGTTTGTTGCACATTCATCAAGATTGTGTCACTGACTATCAAAACTAGATAAAATATGTATGTATGATGTATGTATGACATATCTAGTAATTTTAGCACAACTAAAAAAAGTATTGTTTTAGTAAATGTACCTAAATTTCCTTGTATTTATAAAACAGACGCTACCGTGTGAATCAACTATGATCATGTACGTTTAATTAGATATAGATACTTTGAGAGGTTGAATGCATAGAAAATGCTGGATTAATTTTAATATGTTATTTAAAAAAAGCATTACTTTGTCTCCTCGATTTAAGTCTCTCGGTGGGACTCAAACCTGCATCTTACCCATACCGGGGAATTGCCTACTTTTATGCTACCGAGACTTTGGTGGACTTGTCGAATTTTTCTTAGTGTTCTTTTTGTATTAAGAAGTAAGTGACATTCCTTCAATTCCGACATACAAATAAATTACTTCGAAATAATACCTTTTTAACTTCATTGTACCTCACAAACAGAAACCTTTTCGGATCACTAAGTCGTCCATCTGACTCTTATAATATCTAAAATGCTATTAGTTTTAATTAGCTACACAAATTACAATCAATATAAAATACTAAGGTATATAATCCATTGAAGATGCCAGAAAACTTAAAATAAAAACTACCCAAGGATATTGAATCATAAATTAACTAAAACCGAACTACAGCAGAAAAGAAACAACTATTTATTTTATTCTTTCAATTAAAATGTGTGAGTAGATGCAATTTTAAGCTTGAATAACAGATTTTTAGTATAATAATGCCTTTTAATCACGTAATATAATATCATATAACAAACAAATTAAAGAACATCGTTTTGTGGTAATTTTTAGAAATTATCACAATGAGTCTATCACGATCCTATTAAATGGTCATGCACGAATTATATTTCTCAATAATTATAAGAGTATTATTTACTCACCTGAAAATGTGCATTCCTTCGGTTGGTGGCGACACCTGGTAGCACGTGCAAAGAGAATGAGCTCGACGATTCGTGTGGGACACCGACCACGCGGAGTGCTTGACCCCTAGCAAAAATTAAAAATTATTATGCTTGCAACCAAATAAATAAATAAAATGGGAGACAAATATTACTAGTATTCCAGTACCTCCTCCTTATGAAGGTAGGTAGGGTACTTGCTTAGAAGAATAGTACCTCCCCCTGCGCTAGGTGTCGGAAGAGACACTGAGTTTCTGGAATCAACCGATGGCATTACTCGTATATCCACCCGGAACAGCGTAGTTGAAAAAGGGGGAAGAATGACAGCTTCATTGCGATTGCCGTCGCGACGCTACGCTTTGCGATTACCACCACGGCTATCCAGCGCGGCATTATGGGAAAAACCCCTTTTTTAGAAAGGCCTATGTCCATAATTTGGCGTTCAATGGCTGCTATTATGATGGCAACGAAGAGGCATCTTTTATGACCAACTAGGCACAATTTTTGAGAAGTTATTTGTCTTGTGTAATAGTACGTATATGAATTGTTCCCTAGCAAACGAAAGTGTATATACACTTAATACGCAATAAGCTTACAAAATATTTTTAATATTATGACTTTAAAAATTAACCATAAGTGACGTGATAGACGCAATTTTTTCATCGTTTCGTTATTTTATAAAAGTGTAAGTCATGTTAACACGTGACATTTAACAAATACAATGTAAATTTTGTAATTTCCATAATGCACCGATTAAAAAATTATTCTTATTAGAATAAATTTAACTTGTCTTAGACAGAAAACTTGGTTTTTTCTCTACTAAATAGTTATTACATAATATATACAAATTAATTTTATTTGAAATTCAGCATTTTTAATGCATAATACCTCTAAAGTAATACTCTTATGTGCAGTCAGCACACGTCAAAACGATGGAAATATAGACAATTTAAATTTTTCCATGCCAAATTACACTTAGATTTGTACTAAGGAATTAATGGGGCAAAATTTGGACGTCAACTTAGTTTCAAACAATTATTCATGATTTGGTCTATTCTTATGTCTTATAAAATACTGATATTATAAACACTCATCCCGTTAATCCTTATAACCAAATCAATCAGAGTCACATCACGGATCAATGTTAAGCCAATTTAAAATAAATTGTTACTGCAGCCGGAATACAACGATATTTTAATCTGTGTTCATCATTATTACTAAAATATTAGCTATATATCCATTGCTGGACATCAGCCTCTCCAAGTGAATTCCAAAAGAACTGGTTGTCTATGGCCTGCGTCCAGCGCGAGCCTGCGGTTTAATTCAGATTGAGTGTCCTCTTTGTGGGTGGTCGGCCAACGCTGCGTTTGCCGGTACGTGGTCACCATTCCCGACTCATGCAGCTGCATCAGCCATTTGTTCTACGTACTAAGTGCCCAGCCCACTGCCCCTTCAACTAAGTAAAACGGTAATGTTTTTTCTCTTCAATCCTGATTTAATCGCAATAAAAGATTACAATGACTGCCTATACGGGTTCGAAATTAGCTAAATTAAGAAATTGAAGTAGAAACTCTATGGTCAGGTCATAAACATTTGCTCCATATACCAAACAAGTAATAATATGTAATAATAATTAAAAAATAGTAAAGAGAAACCAAAACTGAAAGAAACAGTTTCCGTTCCATTATACATCTTGCAAGAAGGGATCAGCTATAATTCAGGCGTCACAAGCGATCATGCTTTTGTTATCATAATAATATCGAAGACAAGTCCTCGAGTGATTAGTGACTAGTGATTCCGAACCGATATTGTAAAGATTAATATATTTACCGATAAAAAAGTGCAGATCAATGTTACCTGGATAGTTCAATGTTACCTAGACTGACTGTATAGATTACTTACTTTCTTTTTTTATATTGTAATACTGAAGTATGTATATTTCACTACAATATATAAAATTTCTAATTAATTCTACTTTAACCTTGTAAAGTTAGAGTAAAATTGTTTTCGGGAGTGATGCTATAATATATCGTTGACATCTTTGTCATTCTTGAAAACACGGTGCCGAAAGGTTACCCGAACGTCAAACATAAAATGTAAACAAAAAATTTAATTAACCGCACTTCAAATAACTTTTAAAGCACTTTTGTTACAAGTATTACGCATACTTTTTAATTGTACTATTATTCATATTAGTTGCAAGTAATGTACCATCGGAAATCGGAAACATGTTTAGAAAATAAAAAGCGGAAATTACAAACAAAGGCGAACCTGCAATTTTCATTTACAATTCCATACCTTTTTACACCACTGCAAATGCCCTAATATTCGGATGATCTATGCTAGGCAGTGTTTAAGCAGTTTGGTAAAAGACGATAAGAAAGGCAATTATGCCGTCTAGCATAATTAATATACCACTATAATATTAAAGAGCACATTTAAAAGGGTAATATGTTTTATTAAAATGCACTACGATACATTAGTGCAAAATACGCCCATTTTTTCATATTAAGTTTGTTTTTTTTATTTTTAACTTATAGTGTACCCCTTGCTACCACAGAGCACCTGAGCATAGATTAAAAAAATAAATAGTCTGATGATGATGAAACTTTATCTTAATTGAAGCAGCTGCAGATATTAAAGGTATTAAAATGTTTAAAACAGCATTACAATCCAGTGGTCTGTGATCGTTTTGGATCTGGATAACCTAACTCAATTATTGTTAATTGATACTGTGCTGCTATTTTAGTACTGTTCAAAAATTGATTGTACATTATTTTCGATTTAGCACCCAATTCCTAGTTTGTAACCCATTGGGCTAAATACACAGAGTTCATAGCGAAGTGGCAAAGCTGTGACATAAGATTGGCACCGTACCAATAGTGCTGGCGATCAGCAAATTAACTTGTTCCCTCAAGTGTGAGAAGCTGTTTCCGCGCTTTGTATAATGCCTTACCTAGATTGCAATACTCAAAATCTAACCTATTTGTTTGATAAAATCCTTTAGAAATCAATAAATACGTTAGTAAGATTATTATTGCTATTTGGATTAAGCTATAGATCATATTTACTAGAAAAAAGAATAAAACTTGTCTCAGGCTTCAGACTGGACTAGTTGTTCGAACTTCTTCGTTGTTCGCGACTTTTTCATGTAAAAAAAGGAGTTTAACATATTTCCTTCTACATATCTTTTCTTTTTTTCGTAAAACTATGAAAAGTAATTTCATCATCATCAGCATATCAGCTATTGCAGGTCCAATGCCAGATACAGGCCTCCGCAGGGGAATTTTGCCCATAATTGCCGCGCTGGGCAACCATGTTGGCAATCGCAGAGCGCAGCTTTCGCCACCAAGATGGTGCTGCCCATCCCGGCACTGTGTACATGAAGATATTTCATTAATTGTTGTTATTTATTTTTGTTCGATTTCAAAATTTTACAGGACCATTTATTTATAATAAAATTAACCATGAAATAGATATTCATGACATGAACCCACCCAAAAGTCACCTCTTAGTGAAAGGAAAGAACATACTTTTCAATATGTGTAACTAGAAGATATCAAAAGTCTTTCATTGCTCAATAGAGCATCCATATATTTTCAATAATAATAATAAACATCTTTTTAGATCGGAACATTTATATTTAACTACATGAGGTAGCACTCATACTAAAGTCTTCTGCATTGGTACCCATTCTTACATATTTTTACCGCCAGACAGCAGTGTTCGCAATACCTTGTTCCGGGTTAAAAGGTGAGAAAGTCAGTAAAAACTAGGGGCAATGTGACATACTATATTTAAGTCACAAGGTTGGCAAGCTATTTATATCCTTGAGATATCACGATCGTCTATAGGCTGTAGTGACGTTTATTAAAAAAAAAGAAAAATTAATACTTAATGTAAAAATTATAAAAGAGGGCACGAGAAAATCCAATCGCAAATCATCCATACTTAAAAGAACTCAAGTTACCAAAGCAATAAATATAAAAATTAATTAGCCGCTAAACCTTTTCCGCCATGGATAATCTTCACAAGAGGCTTTCGTTCCCGACCAATTCGATTGCAATTAAATTTGGGGCAAATTGAATCGGATCGGATCGGATCGGAGTGCTCGCTACCAAGTGTTCGACAAATAGTCTGCTTCCAATTTATTCCAATCGCACATACGTAATGAGTTACGTTTCAACGAATACGTTTCGCATAAAACGCTCCAATTTCCATGTTGTTGCGTACAAGTGGCCACTTCCCAAAGCGTTCGGTAAACATTCGCGACGTTAAATTGAATTTTATATTCCCGCCTTTTTTATTTGCACTAGTTAAAATAGCGACAAAGGACTCTTTAGCATACAGCCTGTATGATATGAACAAAGTGATACGCCAAAAGAAACTTTAATAAGTTTGCGTGCTAAATATACCTTCTTAAATAGCGAAATAAAACACTGGTGTCCCGGATATCAGACAAGAGAGTTATTACAAATTCAAGACTTAAATTCATATGTTTAACATCCAGACACAAAAAAAACACAAATGTTCATCACATAAATCTTTCGCCTTGGTAGGAATCGAACCCACGACTCTTGACGCATAAGGTAGTTATTGAATGCGCCATCATGCCATTGAGTTATATGCTGTGATACTTTCATAATCAAGTTTCCATCGTTAAGACGTCTATCTCAAGAACAAATAATTTATTGAAGATGTGCTTTGAGCACATCTTCAATTTAAATGAATAAATCCGTAGTATGTATAATAGAAAATTGTATTTTCTATTATACTCTTATTGTATTTTTTTATTGTAATTGTAAGGAGAAATAATAACAAGATACGCTGGATTAGGTCGCATACGACCGCTCCCATTCAAAATCTCATAGGGAAGTCTACGTCTAGCAGTGGATGTCCTATGCAAGGCCGCACATAATTATATAATAGTAATTGCCGCGCTGGGCAAGCGTGTTGGCAATCGCAGAGCGCAGCTTTCGCCACCGAGATGCTGCTACCCATCCCGGCGCTGTGCATTTGATATACCGCCATCTTTCGGTTCTGGTACTGGCCTTTTACGACACCTGGTACAATAAAATGTAAACAAAGAATTATTATAAACTCCAGTAAACTCAATGTGCTGCTCTATAAAAAAAATGTATGTGATTTTAAAGGAACAGTAGAGGGCGACGGACGATGGCGTAGAAGCTATGCGGATCGTCAAGTACATATACCGCTTCATACCTTCAATATTGGACATGACTCTTACAACACCTGGTGTTTAGTGGGAGGTACTATTCTACTCTCCCAATACCCCACGGCACATGTTATTAAATAATTATTATAAACTTTATTTATTAATAATTCTGGAACACTCACATTGCCTTTCTGAAGCACCCACGGGACTTGATCGACGGCATCTGGAAAGAAATACAAAGTTTGGTAAAACTACACAACAGTATACACCTGCGTATTGGATACTAATAGTTGACTTTATTATTATAATAGATTGATATGTACCGTAATTGATTGATGTTTACACATTTATGGAACTATGTATGTGATGTTTCAAAATAAATCAGGCTCAAGTTTAATCTTAATTAATATATTCAACATCTTTCGTCTCACTTGGTACCGTCGCGCAGTTCTTTCGAACTAACCTAATGATAGACTTATAAAACATCAATTCTAGCTTCAACAGCGGATACTTTATGCTTGGACTATAGTGATTATCACAAGAATAAGAAAGGTACAAATAACATATAGTCCAATTAAACATTATTAAAAAAAGCACTTGTCAAAGGCTTTTAAACGCTATCTCGTGTTTACATTTTAATTCGATATTTCTGTTAGCTTACGGCAATCGTTTTCAGATCATTTTTCCCAAAATATTATAAACAGCATTATTTAAAATAAGACCTTAATGTGATGTCATTTCTAAGCGGTCATCATTTACCGTTGTTACATAAATGCGAATCTATGACTGCTTGTATCTTGTCTTGTCTGGTAAAACCTTTTTTTAATTCTTATCGCCACGAAATTTCGCAAACCTGAAACCCAGAGCTACTTTTCAGATATTTTAGAATGATATACAGTCGACGCGCGTCGACTTTGTTGCCAATAGAATATGAACACTGAATTATTAACATTTTGTAGCCAAATAGAAAAATAGTGTTGATAAACCAGTATTGATAAATAAATAATAATAAAAAATATTACACATTATATAGGATATGAACCGGAATTCGAAACAAGGTACTTAAAGCACTAGAGGTTACGGACATCAGATGACAGAAGAATCAAATAAATATTTAACACCCATATACAGAATAAAAATAAATATGAATTATATAGATGTTTGTCCCGGGTGAGGATCAAACCCACGACATTTGGCGCACAAGATACCTGTATCCGTCATTTTGCATACTCGGAATTACTATCACTACGTATAAAACGAAGCCCTCCACCGCGTCAGTCATTCTGTCTATTCACGATAGACTCATAAACTGTTGAACAGTTTCAGGCAATTTTCACTAATAGATAGTTTTTTTTATTTAGTTTCCGTATATTATTATACGTTAAGTTTAGGTGCACTTTGGTTGAAATATAAAAAAAATTAGGAATCGGAAAAAAAATGCTGCCCGGAATTTGTCAATTAAAACGTTGCCCTAACACTTCAAAATTATAATAAACAATAAATTTTGGGATAATCTTCTTTGATAGATCTCTACAAAATAAATATATACGTATTAATAAATCCATTAAAATCACCTTATAAGCCTTTGGAAGTCAACTGCCGGACATAAGCCTCCCCAATAAAAAGGGTATTTTGCCCATAATTCCCGCGCTGGACAAGCGTATTGTCAAGCAGCTTTTGCGACAGGGATGCTGCTGCCCATTTCTACCCTGTGCATTTGAGCTGCTCTGTTTTGGATGGATATACCACCATCTGTCGGTTCCGATACCTTAACCGCTTCTTACCACACCTGGCACAGGGGGAGATTCTGTTCTTCTCCACCGGTACCACACAGCTTACCCATTTTACTATAAGACAAATTGGCTAAATATAATGCGATATTATCAAAGGTAATTAATTATATGGACTCAGTATTAAAACTGTTTATTTTAAAGATGTTAAAGGCCTTAATTATTTAATGTAAATTATTATCTCTCTCTCTCTCTTTTCTCTTTTAGGCGCGAACAAAATTATTAAACGCGATTTTGCGTCCATGACTTGACGGTCATAGAAATCAAGCAGAAGATGAATATCGTATATTAAGATATATTTTTATTTATTACCAAAAACTTTTTCTATGCTACATATTCTCGAAGTAATAGTTTATTAATATAGCCATACCAAGAACGCCCCATAATAAATTTTATATAAAAAATTGTGTTTACTAAAAAATTATCTGAGGCTTTAGACAGGACTCCTGTCTGCATTTTTTCTGTGCCAAGGAACTGCACTATATTGTGCTACTAAGATCTCAAGAGCAAGGGAAAGAGGCTTTAGATTCGCCTAAAGCCTGAGACAATATGTCAAAACCTTTAGAGTAAACTTATTATGTTAATTCACTTTTAAAAACATTGTTACATCGTCTTGAGTCTTTTTCCTCAAAATGAACGATACAAACAACTTAAAAATATGTTAACAACATGCAAGTCCTAATTCACGTAGCCCACGTAAGAGCCTGCGAGTGCTCTCCACATCTTACATCGTCACCTCAGACAATGCGCGGCCAGGCAAGCTACTTCAGAGCTCCTCGATCCACCTAGTCGAGAAGGAGTCGTGACAAGCTAATATCGAATGTATTCTCAGAGACATAGAAATCATTATCTTGTACACATGTGTACTGTTAAAAGATACTCTCGAAATATCCGGTGTTCTTTTTGTTTATAGAAACAATGAAATAATAAACCTTATATACTTTTGTCATATTGCATTTACGAATGTTTGTACGCGGTTGAATTAAAAAAATATATACGCTTCGTGTAACGTAAATGTTTTTGCATCGAAAAAAAAAGGTAATTAATTTATTGACCTTACAGAAAAAAGCATTAAAAGAACCATCAAAAACACTAGAGGGATATATAATAATTCATTGGTATATAGATAGATAGATATAAAAAATTACAAAAAGGATGATAAAATTTGACAAAAGTATGAGACATACATTAGATCAATATAACAAAAAGGATATTATTCAATACGACCCTCAAAGCCACACACGACGGATTATTGGCTAAAATTAGTAAATTCTCAGACGAAGAGGTATTACCATCAGTTACTAATACTTAACATTACATTAGTTATTAGTACATTACATTTTCTAAACGATAAGCGTTTACCTTTTAGACTGCTTGTCATAACTCACAAATAATGACACTTAATGTAGATTGAAAAATATTACATTTTTCGCTGAATTTCCAGCATTTTTAAGTTTTTCTTATTAATTTGTCTTAGCTTTTTATTAATTATATCAACCGCCTTCATTTAAAAACTATACGCGTACCTACACTAATTCGTCCACAACATAAGTATACCTATAACAAACACAATAAAATAACAAACAACGTCGTTTTCCTTGGCCTTAATACATAGCAGAGTGCGTCTGCTTTGAATCTAAATAGCTTTGCATTTACCTTAAGTGCAACTCTGTAAGTAACGTAGTACTTAAACAGTTTTCCAGCGCTTTCCTTTATGAAGCTTCCTTTAAAAATACCCTTATTGAGTAATTCTGTAACATTTGAACCGCCAGTGTTTCCAATTTAAAATCTGATAGTAGGAGCCGGAGTAAAACTACTCTTTTAACAGCTTAAAGTCGTGGTTTATTTGACTTTTTAATTTGTTTTGTTCTCAAGAAGCGGCAATCTTGAGAACGGTTGCCTCAAGGTTACCGAAATTACGAAGAAAATAAATGTTAAAATTTAAATAAACCACGTTTTAAAGACGTTCAAAATTGTATGTGCAAACATGTTTGATTAAATAATAATAATAAAATAATCAAAAAAACCTTAATAGGTTGCATGGTTTAAAATAATTACATGTATAATGGACATTAAACTCTGTGAATGAAGTTCTGCATTTATTGAAGAATACATTAATATCCTTTAATTACACGAGACGTGCACTCATAATGCAGTTTTAGTTCTGTTTAATGGAAGGTATAGAATACATAGAATATTCGTAGGTATATAGAATGTAGATAAATTTATCCTGATTTTTAAAAATATATTTAAGTATTTTAATTGTAATTCCTCTGTTGTATGAATCCCGCAATACAAGTGCTCAAAACGACTTATTAAACAGGTTGATACTGATTGAGATGTTATGTTAATTTTGTTATTAATAACAGTTTTTAATATTCTGATTCCATGATTTTTATGTATTTTATTTAGGTTTTCTTGTAAACAAGCTGTCGAAAAGTAACCTTTAACTAAGGATGTCTCTTTTAAAACTCTAAAGCTACAGAAAATCTGAAGCGGTCATCATATTGATAGCAAAACGAAATTACGTATTTTATAAACCCAACAACAGAACATAATGTATGTAGGTCCATTCAAACAGTTTGGTAGGTATCAAGTTGCATGATTGATGGGAAAAGTCACGGAATATGTAGTAGCAAAAACGATTCATCACCCACGAATTATACAAATCAACATTCGATGGTAGGAAACCAAAATAAGTTATTTGTTTTCCATTCTATTGGTATCTGTAATGCATAATAATATTTTATTTACCTATTTTAACCCATTATTTAACGCGTCTCTACTTTGAGGACAATTAGGGTTCCAATAATACTCAACATTAAGAGTTCCAATTCTTATCACTAACAGCTTTTCCTGCAGGTTATTTTTCTGATGACTCGCTTATTGAAGCCACTATAAATTTGGTTATAAGACCCGTCTGGTGCAGGCAGACTAGATCGATAATTTGTGTAAAATTGTATGCAAATGAATAACTAAAAGATTTCTTTTTGTTTTTTTGTGACGATTGAGTGCTTATGATAGGCGTAAGCCCTAATTTAAATAGATAAATACAGATATTTATATTTGACTTTTATGTGTGACGTTAAAGTAAACGCAGGAGAAGCATATAAAGATTATGGAAAAACAGATGGTAGCAACACAAAATAAACGGCCGAGGGTTAATTAAATGCCTGCTAATGGTATATTAAGTTTCATACAGCTTCGTTTATACAAGCACAAGCTCCGAACCCGATGTATCGACAGCATTGATTGATTACGCAGACGGTATCCACGGAAAATCTATCAGTAGTGATGCTGATTTATCGATATTTGGCGTCGATGTGGAATCAAAATGAGATACCTATTGGGTTAACGGAAAATTCTTATTCGATATTAAGGACTTGCTACCTTTGTGATACAAGATTACTTAGACGCTAGTGCAGTACTAAGTTTTGCAGTCTGTTTAATATGAAAATATTTTTAATGTTCAATCCATCATTCTAAATCTTCTTCTATAAGGTCTCTTTATATAAGGAGTCTTTATATAAGGTCTACTTTACGCGTTCATAAAGTAGACCTCTTATAAAGATCGTCTGCATTGTACCTCACTCTCACCTATTTGTACCGCCAGTTCGCTATACTGTATTGCGGTTTGAACGGTGAGAGAAGCAGAGGTAATATGACACAATATCTTCAAGTTCGAAGGTTGGCAACGCGTAAGTGATTTGTATTTGACATTACGAGTATCTATAAGCTGCGGTGACGCTTACCACCACTTGGATTGTATGTTTGTTTGTCAACATGGTCCAATAAAAAAGGACATATAATACGGAATATGGGCATCCGTCACGCAAGCCTCTATTCAGTATACTCATAGGATATGATTTTATTATAATCGAACCCAAGCCAATGCTATAGATTCATAATATAGTAAATATGTATATATGTATACATTATGCAAAAGATGTCATAGATTATATTTCTATGCTAATCCGTGATATGAAAACAAATTTGAAACCATATTATAATATGTTAAAGTTGAATAGCATTTTTGTGATAACTATAATTTAACAGGCCATATGACGCATTTAGCAGTTTCCCAGCCTTGGGGGCTAAGGGTTGTAGGTTGAATCTCCAGCACAAACTTTTGTTTGTTGAATATTTGTGTTTAGTCTATGTTGAAATATGTATTTAATTTGTAATTCCTCGATTGTCTGCTAACCATAAAATAAATGTTTTAAGTGATTTAGCACGGAATTGGGTCAAAGTATGACACGATGAATTTATTAATTGAATTTAACATACAGTTATCTTAATAAGTGTTAAGTTTAAATTTTGTTTCGATATGAGCATTGATCCGCTACTAGGCTATTAGCCTTGATGACATTTAGGCCTAATCCAAGGCCACTTTCAGTTTAATAGCCAATAAATTAAGATTTAATCATGAAAATTAATTAATTAGAAATACATTATTCACAAGTTGGTATAAACATAATAAAAACTTCTAGTTTTGATGAAGAGTTAGACAGATGTATCTAAATGAATGTACTATGAAGCGACACAAGAAAGAATGTTCTTAAACTAGAACGAAGTTCTAGCTATTGATCGATCTTTTTATTTATTAATGGATTTGTGTATTTTAGTGTTTTCAGAGGGAAATGTATAGACACGTGTATCCAATAAAATAATGGTTGTCATTGTATGTGATAAAGATGGCGGTCGAAAGTTGACTACATTTTTTGTTTTACTTAAATTGTAGATTTTCTTGAGACTGCCTCAAGAAGTAGGCTTTCTTCAGATATAACTATTCGAAAATTTGTATTTTGACAATAATTCAATATTAGAAATTAGGTTTTAATTGCCAAATAAACGTAATTGTTTCTGAATTTTAGCCCAGACACGGAGCAAAAAAAATGTTTGTACTTAAGTGGGGTTGTGACCTTGCACAAGATAAGGATACAACTAAACGTACCATTGGATCCGTTCATTAATAATAAATATATCCACAACGAATACATTGACATTACTCCGTGCTAAGTCGCTTAAAGTACTTGTGTTACAGATATCAGACAACAGAGGAATATCAAATATACCACTTAAATATATATATTTAATACGCAAACACAAATATTATCATATGATATATATGTGGAGCTGGGTGGGGATCAAACCCACAACCATTGGCGCGCAAGATAGGATCACTACCATCTGCACCATCCGAGCGCGAGTCACTCCGTCACGGTTATTGTAGTTATAGATCTGTTATACGAATCGACTCTTAACCATTTCACGTTTCATAGAATGCAACCTTTTTTGTTACATGGAATTTTTTTTTATATTACTGAGTCGACAAAAAAACACAGTTCGCGTGACAGATAGCAAGCGTCACCGCAGCCTAATAACGCTCATGCAAGGATATCACTAGCTGGTTGGTAACTTTGCAAAATCTGATCTATGGCGATGTTAACCTTCTCAGTAGACTCAAATTGCTTCTCGGCGGTAAGTTTTTCTAAGCTTGGAAACAAATAAACGCAGGGGCTACAACTAAAATATACGGTAGGCGAGGCAGCAGTTCGTATCCAAATTTTGCCATGACGATGGCGGATGTTGGGCCGATGCGTTTTCATGGTAGATAAAGAGTTTTTTTTATCACCAAAGGGGGCCGATTTCTCTGCGTGGAATCAGGTATGCAGGCAGTTTAGCTACCCAAGAACAAGACTAAGACTCCCTCGCGAACATCAACAGGATACAACTTTACAAAGTACCTGGAATTGAATTGTTCTAATCTCGCTTTAAGACAATGGTTTGTTAGCGCCACGCCGGTAGTAGTTCCATTAACACTAACTATTTGGTATTGATAGAACCTTTATCACCACCAGTAAGGGCAAGCAAACTAGTTTAAGGTAGACCTATTTTACATATATATATATATATGATGATTCTTATGATCCCGTTGGTTTTTATGACTTTAACTAGACATCAGTACTTCATATTTTAGAAATATTATTGTTTTTTTTTTAATACAGCATATTTTGAGTTTGAACAAAGTTAGTGCAAGCCACTGTTTCAACAATAAATACGCACTTGTTATGTAAAATGCATTGGTTGATATTACTCGCATTCGTAAAATAACAAGCCCGTCATGGCGCAGAGTCAATAAATATCGGAAATCTTTGGCAGTAACTCACGGAACATGAGCGCAGCTGGCCCACCGCGGTGGGGGGAATAAATACATACTCGCCTGGGATAAATTATCCCACGCGGCCCATTATTCTCGCAGCAACACCAATCAATGTTGCCCACCTTTTAAAATTAACTGCCGCTTTCATTTAGTGCTATGGGTGAAATATTGTTTTTGCTAACATACTGTGTGGTGTGGATAAATATGATACAATATATTTTTTTGTTTGCCGTAGAGTACCGGTAGAGAAGAATAGTATCTCCCTTTGTACTAGGTGTCCTAAGATGACTGAGGTGCAAAAAGGGGGGATGAGAGAGGAGAGGGCAGGGATGGGCAGGAGCATTTCCTCCGCCCAGCGGGAAAATTATAGGTCTACTTCAAATCTCTGCTGCCTTAGTAATCATTTGTACGTTATACATCTGAATACGAATTTTGCTTTTACGATAAATGCGTTTGTTTAGTAACTTTCACAGCCTTTTGTATACCCGAAACTGATTACCTTGATGTGTTCCATGCTTTTGAGGGCAGTCTAGAATCTATAAAACCACAGTAACTGTGGTATTATGGTTGTTATCCTGTGATTCTGTGTAGTAAGCACAAACCTAGTACCTACAGAAGTCAATTTACACACAAAGTGTGCTCGAGCAACGCACACATAGACACCGCTCACGGACACGATATCTCAAAGTGGCTAAGAACGCAAGTGCCATCTGCTTGAATAATTTTCTAATACATATTCTCTAATAATTTTTTAAATTAAAATATTTAAGATATTATTGGTTTATATATTTTATTCTTCCTACTTAGCTTGTATATCATATTTATATTCCTTTATACGATTGTCAATAATTATAATAAAAATATTATAATAGTTTAAAAAATTCAAAATACAAAGTACGGAGGCAACAGAGGAATAACAAATTTAATACTAAGATACATATAAAAAACACCCAGATACAAAATAAATCAAACAACTAGATGCGCCACTACTATGATCGTATTTTGTGAATATGAGAAGTGAAGGACATATATGCAATTAACTTCTGTGCTGATCTATTTTTTTGTAGTAGTAACGTAATATATTTGGTACCTACATTCCGCCCACACATTTGTTCTAGAGTTCTTTTACTTTATACTTACCTAAATTGATAAGAAGCTCATGTTATTACAGGAAAAAGTCCACATTCATCTCATCACTAACAGCTAAACTATACAGAAATCATATCGATTCCCTACAGAAAAATAAAAAGCCATATTGGTATCTATCTGACTTAAACATGTTTTCCGGATAAAAAATTGCCTATGTCCAGGCTAATCTCTGTGCCAAATTTTATACAGATCTGTACAACTGGTCTGGGGTGAAAGAGTAACACATTTTTTTTAAAGACATTATGAAGTAAGAGTCACTGCAACTATAAACGCTCGTCTTATCACAAGGATATCACTAGTGATAGCACGTCACAAGGTTGCCCACCATTACCCAGTAATTTCATTGCCACTCTTATCCTTCAAACCGGAATACAGCTTTGTAAACACTTCTGTTTTCATTGCTGTGTACACAAATTTTCGCGTTTATAATAATAGGATTACTCTAAATAAAGTGATACCTTTACAGACTAAAATTAAAAATACTAATCTTATTTCTTTTAGTGTTTACGCCTTAATTACACACCATCACATTTATTTTAGCGGTCCATTTAACACGTTTATTTTATCTAACACAATTATTTTTTACACATTATGTGTACAAAATAATTGGGGTTACTGGAGTGGACGATAGAACACGAAACCGTGAGTCTAAGCTATTTAACAGTTTCTATTCTACTAACTCTTTTCTTCTTTAATTCTCAATTAGTATCCTAGGTTAATTGAAATCTTGAAAATGTTATAGGAACCTTATTGTTGGTTACCTTAAAAATTAGTTACCTATATCTTTTGTGGTTCGGGTAAGCGCATTGCAGATTTCCACAATTATGGGAATCATATCTTTAGGTTACCTTTTAATAGACGTTCCCAAATAATATCAATAAATAAAGGTTTTCATTATTTGCTAACGTGACATAATCATGGGTGATTCGGTTTGTTGTGTCTGTGTTAAGAAGTTAAGTATTATATTTGTGATTACTCAGCTGTAGGATTTCCGTAACACAAGTGCAAGTGCTAAAAGATTATGTCGGAGTCAGGTCAAGGGATGAGATGTGAATTTATTTTTATTATTTAAATAGATAGTTTGATACGTATTCCAGGTAAGTTTTTGCAACTCGACGCCTCTTTGCCCCTTTTTGCGTTCTGTCATTTCTCTAAGAAACGCAGCAAACCGATATTCGTCGCAACTTAAAGGGACCCCGGACATGTACTCATATATTTCCTCATATTCTGTCAGCTCTGGATGGACCAAGATAATCATATATGTATAGGATAACATCATATTTTTAAATTAATAAAATGGGTGTTCCTATGTATAGTATTTATTTTAACACAAGTAGCGTCTCGTGGTTTTACCCGCATAGTACTCGTTCCCGTGAGAATAGAAAATAATATACCTAAATTATTTTTTGTGACATATTAGTAATTATATGAAGCCGTGTGGTACCGGCAAAGTCAAATAATGCCTCAACCTGTATCATTAGTAAGCGGTGACTGAGGTACCGGAACCGATAAGTATAAGTGTAGCTCAAATGCAACAGGGCAAGGATGAGCAGCAGCATTCCCGTCGTGAAGCTACGTTCTGCGATTGCCACCACGCTTGCCCACCGAAACAATTATGCGCAATCCCCCGTTTTGGGGAGGTATATGTCCAGCAGTGGACGTTTTACGGCTGCTGTGATGAATAGTTATTTTGATTTTACACAGTCTTTAAATGTATCCACATGTTTAAATAAAACATGATTTTGGAAATTTTATAAATTAACTTTAATAAAAGTTTTCCTCTTTCACAGTGAGTCAGTGATAAGATCAACAACTACATATATCAGTTGACACATACTATATTTCACGTGAAAAATGTTCGTATGATAAATACCCAGCGCTATCTGCAATTTGTAAGCTCTGGAAACAAATACGAAACACAGGAGCTGTGATATATTCTGACAAGTCCTCCATTATTTTCTTTCGATCATCAATCATGTCCGAACATGTCGATCGTTCGACATTTTTATGTTGAACGAAGTTTTTTTTTTATCACACCAGATCGATAAACAAGTATATAGTGGTGATAGATAGTGTCACCGTAGCCTATAGACGCCCGTAATATCATAGATATCACTAGCGCAATGCCAACCTTGTGACTTGAAGATATTATGTTACATTACCCAGATATTATGTTACATTTGCGTCTCTCACCCGTTAAACCGGAACACAGAAATGTGAACAATGCTATTTGGCGGCAGAAGTACGTGAGATTGAGGGGTACAATTCTTCTTCATCATCATAACAGCCATTGGAAGTCCACTGCTGGACATAGGCCTCCCCAAGGAAGTGGCAATTTTGCCCATAATTGCTGCGTTAGGCAAGCATGTTGGAAATCGCAGAGCGCAGTTTTCCCGACGAGGATGCTGCTGCCCTACCCTGCCCTGTGCATTTAGGCTGCATGATTCGAATGGATACGGGCCTTATGGAGAAACGAGATATTATTCAGTTATTAATTTTTAGAGTAACTAAAAATGCGGTAATTTAAATAATCTAAGTAAACTTTATTTCATAGCAGATTAGTTAGTAAACTTAATTAAAGGCAAATTAAGATTATATACTTATTTTATGAAACGAAACTTAACATTTCTCATAAGAACGTAGAGCTCTACTGCTTATTTTATAGTTTATGTTTAAATTCATTCATTGTAGTTGAATTTTGGTTCTGCATGAGAAAACACGATTAGCTTAATTCTACGTATATAAGTATGTGTAGATTATTATATATTTGCTGCACAAACTAAAAATAACATTATAACAACATAACATTGGATATATTTTATAAAGAAATTGTTTATATAAAAAATATTTAATAATTCATTTAAAATCATGTCTTTTTATTTCTATATTTTTAGTATTATATATTACTATTTGATTTTATTTTAATCTCTTTGGTTAGGTATAGTGTTTTTCTTTCTCATTGACACCTCTATATTAGTACTATTTAATAAATGAGGGCGACCTATTTTTGGCTGAATTTTTTATTGCATTGTATTAAAAATTGTATTATAGATGAGAAATAAATGTGACTTTATATCAAAGACATACAATTTACAATAGAGAAGTAAAATTTTCGTCATACTGTTCCTTTAGTAGTTTTACGTTCTTTGTTGTTTTCAGGTACATTACCAATTTGTTTAATGGTAAACACGCCTAAGTATTAGCGTCCAGAGTTTAGCATTTAAACCCTACGTAGGCCAATCATAAATAACCTTAACACTGATGGCTGCAGAATTTATGCAAACACGAAACCGGCCAGCACCGCGGGAGTGAGCGAATAGAAAATACGGGAACTGTCGGCTATAAATTTAGACAAGATGGCCATTATTTTTGCACGTCCTACATTCGAGATTCTGCATGTTCTATTTTCGATATCAGTCTTCCGAAAAGTCTGTTTATATTCTGCTGTATACAATTGAGAAACCTTTTTTCAAATACTGTTGGCCTAGTTTATGTAGCCAAGTTTATAAAACATTTACATATTATTTTCTAACATTTGCGCTTTGGCTACACAAAATTAAACTATTTAACAGCTTTAATAGGTAGTTAAATAACTTTCACTGGCTAAATCCAACTAATATTATAAATGAGAAAATAAGTTTGTTTATTTACTTGGTTATTTGTTTGTTTGTTTTTTTAAATGATACACACATATAGTTGTAAGCATGGCCGTGGGGTGCCAGTAGAAAATAATAATATCTCCCTTTGTGCCAGGTGTCGTAAGAGGCGACTAAGGTACCGGAACCGACAGAAGGCGGAGTCCCATCCAACAAGCGTGACTCAAATGCAAAGGACGAGGATGGGCAGCTGCATCCTCGTCGTGAAGTCACGCTCTGCAATTGCCACTATACCTGCCAAGCGTGAAAATTATAGGGAATAGCCCCTAAATGAAAGTCGTCAATTTTAATAGGCCCCCAGTATTCGGCAGCTTCGTTATCCTAAGCTACGGTAGCGGTTATGGTAACAACGGAGCAGGGGGTGTTAATAATCTCCGGCAGTCGCACGGCTACCACCCCAACCGAAAACTGGCCCTGGTAACAGTAGCAGTTGCACATTGAGGACTGACGAGAAGATTGTTGAGTTGGAGGAAGAATAGAGTAGGATGCGCTGGGATATTCTGGGGTTATCAGAAGTCTGAAGAGAGGGTAAGGACACGATAATCCTAAAGTCTGGCAACCTGCTTTACTACCGGGAGGGAGACCAACGGTCTCAAGGTGGTGTCATTTTTTTCTCGTCTACAAGTCTCTCATTAACAAATTAACAACATGAATACCATCGAAAATGTGTCGAGAAGTGTTGTATTTCTAATACTCAGAATAACTGAACGATATTTGCTGAAGGTCATTTAGATATATGCACCAAACTCGTCACATCCAGATGATGAAGTGGAGACATAATCATCTTATTATACATATCATATATTACATGATCAGGATATTGAGTACCTAAAAAAGTACTGAGATGTTTTCATGATAAATTCACTCAGGCGTAACTGCGGTTAAGAGCTAGTTTTTCTTACAGTACTAATATAAAATAGTACGTAATTAATAACAGATTCATGCTTTGTACATGTTTATGTACCTTTCTATTTCAGAATGCATTGAACTAACCAGGGCATTAAATAAATTGAACGCAACTTGTGCCTCTGATAAATTGTTTGCCATCTGCCCATCATTCCTGCTTTTCCATACTACCAGCGATGTTAAACATAATTTATTTATTATAATCTATTTCCGTAATTAGGGCACAACGATACAATGCATTGTTTACAATGTTTGCAACATTCTATATATATATATATATATATATGTATAAAACTTTGCTGGATTTAAAGTTAATCGGGTGAAATTCAAAACGTTCTTCATCAAATTCATGGCCAAAATGTTGTTTCGAAAATCATCCCTTAAGTAGGTAAAAGGTAGATGCGAAGTTAACACGAAAGTACTACAACTTAACGTGAACGAAACCGCGGGGCGTTGCTGGTTTTAAAATAAAATAACAATAACAATTACAAAAGGATCAATGAAAGGACTGATGCGAGTAAGAAAAGCGAGAGAGGTTTGCCAAGAACCTAGCAAGTGGAGATCCACAGTCTCTGACTACATCTATGGGAAACAGGCATGATGTATGTATGAATGTATGAATAACAATAAAATAGACAATGTATCCAGATGCACGAAGTTGTGAATAACGGAAATTTACGTGATTTATGCTACGCGAGCACAGCTGAGCGCTGCCGTAGCTTCGATAAATGTCTACGCTTAACAGGAAGATATAAGAAAGGAATAAGAATTTATCACGAAACTTGGCAAAATGTTATTTATTTTAAGTAGATTTCTTTCAAAGTTATAGTAGTATCATTTTTAAGTATTTTTGTATTCAAAGAGAAAGAAGCATATGTAGTAATATACCTAAGCGACATATTGACGTAGTATGACTAGCTTTCCAATGTAGATCTGGGTAAGTCAAGATATTAAATAAATCATGTCGCACGACACCTCATACATTGACGTGACCCTTACAAAGAAATATATTAGACAACATTGTGTTTACAAGTTTAATACTTAAATAATTACACCATATAACACCCAGACACAGAACATACAAATGAAAATCACATAAATATTTGTCATGCGTAAAGGTCAAACCCTCAACCTAACAATTCAGATTCAAGCCCGTACAAAAAATTTTAAATAGGACCATTTAGTCTGATAACACACCCATGCAACAAGTGCAGTTCAAAATTTCTCAATACCTAATTCTTAAAATTATATCAAAACCTGGGCGGATCCCTTATATTTACCTCTTACCGAGGTCATCTGCGTTGGTACCTCACCTTAACCTATCTCTGAGAGGCACTATAATTACTGGGTAAATGTGACATAGTATTTTCAGTTCACAAGGTTGGCGACACGCTAGTGAAAACCCACAACACAAACACACAACAGGCGTCTATAGGCTACGGTCACGTGTACCATCAAGAGGAACGTATGCTTGTTTGCTGACTTCATCCTATAATACATAAATAATAATAGTAAAAAATATATTTATAAGTAAATTCACAAGACAACTCAAAGACTCGTAGACTGACTGACTCGGAGATAAGTATCTTAAAGCACTTGTGTTGTGGATATCAGACAACAAAGAAATTACAAATATATAACTTAAATACATATAATAACACCCAGACTCAGAACAAATATAATATTCATCAGTTCGAACCCACGACCATTGCCACACGAGATATCATGCTGGTTATGTGAGTGCGCCGAACAATATACCAAATTAGCTCCATGCTCGAAAGGTGCACGCAACCGGTACTGTCGCCGCCAGAGTTACATTAATCTTTCACCGTCACGCTCGCGATCGGCGAGTGAGACTGCAAGTGAACACGTTTACAAATCCTGTTGGCTTAAATAGACGCGGTAGCATAAGTGAATTTCTTGAATGAATAGAGCACAACAATGCATCTATTATGACGTCTAATTTATTATTACTCGCTTTATATCAGCTTCAGATGTATGTATGTGTGTATTTTTGTACCGATTTTTTTGAAGTCTTGTGTTACAGACGCCAGATAACTGAGGAATCATACATATACTAATTAAATACAAATAATTAATACCCAGGCACGGAACAAACATAAATATCACTATATAAATTATTAATATAAATTTATACTGGGTGGGGATCGAATCCACAAACCTTGGCGCACAAGATCGGGTCTCTACCATCTGCTCCATCGGGCCTCTTCGCGCCATCGGACTATTGTCATTACCTAGTAATATACAATAGTCTTGTATTAGACTTTCGACAGCTTGAAGATCTTTGTTAACGTTACAAAAATTTATTTGATACATATATTTTTAGGTAAACATTAATGTTATATATAATGTTCTCAAGACATTCCTTTTTACATCATAAAAAAATAAATTTTAATTTTTGCGACTCAAGCTCATTAATCATTCAATGGTACGCTCGTGCACAATTGTCATGTGGAGCATGCAAGCTAACTTGTTTTACAAACACTGAACATTTTACCAAGACCCCGTTTATAGGCTAGAATAAATTCCTGAAATATTGTAGGTAAATTCACTTTACCGACCGTGAATAATCGACATACAAATTTCACGTTCCGTCAAGAACGTGACGCCCAGCGTGGGATAATTTTTCTCTACGGTTTCAGTCAAATTTGTTTTCTGAAATATGACGTAAAATAAATATTAAAAGATACGTAAATCTTATGTCATGTTAAAAGAATAGAAAAAGGGCAAAAGCATTTTGATTCCACGTTTTATGACTGAAATTAAAATATACAGAAACTCTTACATTCAAATACTACAATGATTTTTTTGTTTTATCGACTTTATCGCTAAGAATTACGTGTAGGCCCCCTTTTCTTCGGGGCCCCTTTGGAGAAAGCTAAGTGGCCACATTAGGCCCTATGGATTGAGGCCGTACGAAATATGTAGTAAGCCACTAATAAAATATTCTATTAGTAGTATTCAAACAACTGCATTACAAATCACTGTCAAATATTTCTACCGAAAACAGCATATTGTGTTTCAGTATGATGAATGAGATGCAGAGAAATTACTGGTAGTCCATAATATC
The DNA here is from genome assembly GCA_020976665.1 of Heortia vitessoides. Lineage (NCBI taxonomy): Eukaryota > Metazoa > Arthropoda > Insecta > Lepidoptera > Crambidae > Heortia > Heortia vitessoides. The sequence goes on from JACJUM010002496.1 coordinate 6,877,168, forward strand.
TTCAAGATTGAAGGTTGGCAACGCAGTAGTGATATCCTTGTGATACGAGAGTGTAAAGGCCGCGGTTACACGTTGGACCACATGCTTGTTTGTTGACTTAGTCATATAAAAAAAAACAGAAATATTCCACAAAACCTAATACAAATTTGTATTTATCTCCGTTGCTGCTAGATTTGACGTATGAGTAGTCGAGCATTAAGTTAGTCCAAAAAAAAAATGTATAATAAAATTAAAAACATAGTAGCCTATTTCAGATTCATCATACCAGCCATTGGAAGTCCACATCTGCTGGACATAGGCCTTCCTAGAAAAGGAGAATTTTGACCATTATTGCCGAGCTGGGCACACGTGTTGGCAATCGCAAAGCGCAACTCTGGCGTCGGGGATGCTACTGCCCATCTCCGCCCTATGCATTCAAGCTGTACTATTTTGGATGGATATACCACCGTTTATCGGTTGTGCTATTTTAGTCGTCTCTTGCGATAGCTGGTACAAGGGAAGGTACTATTCTACTCTGCCAGTACCTCACAGTATTTCAGATTATGGAGTATGCGCTCGTGAATTCATGTACTTTTTTCTATTTATTCTGTTTACTACGTATCTTACTACGATACTTTTTACTTTTAACTGAGTACGTACTATTTACAACGTACTCAGTTAGAAGGCTTTTCATCTACCCATATAACTCGGAGAGCAATCATTGTAGGGCGTCTCTGTTTACCAGGCGCTCGTAGCATCGAGTGCTCGAGCGACCACTTTAAACCGGCCGACCATATTTAAATACTACTCTGTAATGAGTTCAAAGATGGAAAGCCATTAAAAAAATTAACTTGCAGATTGAATTTTTAATTGAATGCTACAGTGTCTCGTACTGGAAGTACAGCATCTTAATATTTGAACTTCAAGCTAAAGTTACTTTTTGTGCAAGTTACTGATTTATGTATATCACTGTAGTTTTTAGCAAATTTAAAAAATGTAATATTACTTTAAGCGATTTATAAATCATTTAAATAACAACGGATATCAAAATAAAGTAATCATCACGAACATATTCTTCTCAAAAGAGTAGCAACTTTACACATGATTGCCGCACTGGGTAGACGTGATGGCGTAGAATGAAGCTAGAATCCCCGCCGGAAACGCAATTCTATATGATCTAAGCTGTTTTGGGTGGATATACCGCCACCTGTGTCGATACCGGCACGGCGGTTGCCTCTTGAGACGCCTGGAAAGTACTATTCAACTCTGTGGGTACCCCATTAGACACTGGATGACATTTTAGAACTTTATAACATTTATATAAAGAAGACACAATTTTTTCTTCTTAAAATATTAAATGATTATATCAACCTTTTAGAAAAAAATAATGAACCGATGTCTTAGAATGAATGGAGTACGGCTACGCAGCGCTGGTAATGCTTTCATTAAAGAGTTATTCCTTGACCTACTACTTTTGAATTAGCTGTTAGTATAGAAGTAAAATACAATTTTGACGGGCTCGATGACGCAGACGGATGAGATCTTATTCGCCAAGGGTTATGGGTTCGATTTTCACTGAGGACAAATATTTATATGAATATTACTTTGGTTTTCTCTGTGTCTGGGTGTTAAACAGGTATTTGCGTATTATATTTGTCATTCCAGTATTGTCTGATGTTTGTGATACAGCTGCTTTAAGCGACTTATCTTGGAGTCATTCAATATATGGGATGTAAATAAACAATATATGAATTATTTATTATTATAATGTATTACCTATATATTGAAATTTTATCTATCTTTCTTTCTTTCTTTCTTGACATTAATAATTACTCACACAAGTTAAGGCCTTTCTAAAAGTTTGTTTATGTTTTACGTGAATAAGCTGTAAATTTGTGTCGGAAGTTTAAAAAAAGGTTGGACTGGGACTGAAACTGAAACACGGGAACATTTGTTAGAAGTCAGGTCGGATAGTTTGTTATGTATTTTGGTCATTCTGTATTTCCAATTTAATCAATTTACATCTTTACATGTCTTACGGTGTTTATTTAGGATAAACTTCTGAACAACTGAACTTGAGATATAAGATAATTTATATCTCAATTTATTGTAAATATATTTGTACAGTTCTTTCAATCTTGAGATATAAGATAATTTATACCTCAATTTATAGTAAATATATTTTAATGATAAACATAAGTATATAGTTAGGACAGAGCAACGTCTGTCGGGAAATTTAGTATATTATAAGCTTCTTTGATTAAATGTTTATATTTGATTTAATTTGACCCAACAGCATATTTCAACATTTTGTTATGTAAATGCAAAACAATACCCTAATAGTTTGTATTACACAAAGAAAAGAATATCCTTAGATAACAGAAGGGACTTAACAAAATTTTTCCCAAAAAATATGAGCCCGGTTTCCTTAATCGCATCAGGCAGGAAAAAAGAAATACGGATGACATTAGAATCATCAAAAATGTATTACGCCGCGTAGATAGATACCCTCTCGCAACAATACGATGTGTCGTATATACGAAGTTTTCCTTTCCCAAGGGATAATAAATGATGCGATGCGACTCTTAAACTTTTGTATGAATATGCCATGCTTGTATTTGTTACATCTTTTAGTACAGAATGTGTAGTATGAACCTAATTATTATATCCGATAAGCCCATGCTTGAGTTGATAACATTGAATAATGGTTTTGAGTATTAGTGGAACTCCCTGAGAGATTTTCTATACGACCGGTTGTACGAGTATACGTGATTGAGTCCCAATATTGTAAATGCGACGGTGAGTAATTATGTTACCTCTATATGTTTTATCTACTGTTCCAATCTTCTTACAATTTAAAACACTTAAAAAAAAGAAAAGAACACGGCTACCTTTTAAACAGGTATATGCGAAAAAAACGTACTACTTCCATGAGATTTACGACAAGCATATTTGTACTTTATCTAATCTAATCAACCGATCTTCGTGAAATTTTAGAAAGAAGGAAATATGGAAAAATTGTTAATGTTTCAATAAGAAATTAACGTGGTTGAAGCCGCGGGTAAAAGCTAGTCAAGATCGATGCAGCCGTAAGGAACAGAAAGCGTGTACCAGTAAAAACAGGATAGAACACAAAGTGGATAAACAAGAACCTCAGGATTGCTCTAGATGTGTACATACATAATACAAAATTATGCTAGCATATGAACTGCAAGCAAACAGTGAGCTGGTTACATATTCAGTGTATGACTATTTTATATGTTTATATCTTATATCTTACTTAATACAAAACGTTATATGTTTTCTCGTGTATTTGCTGACGCTCGTCTAGTAATAATGGTGTATGTGTACAAACTAATTATAACTAGTAATAGAACGCGTGTTGTTGTGTACAGAGTAAAGGTATCAGATCCACTGACCACTGCCGGCGGAAACGAGCTGATAAGCCAGCGTTACACTAGTACATTGAACGTCACAGACTAGAATAATTTTCGCAATTAACTTCTGACGGGCTCGATTGCGTAGATGGTAGTGATCATATATTGCGCGACAGTGGTCGTAGATTAGATCTCCATCTATGTGGGGATTTCAATCTAGAAAACCGGATCCGGCAGATTTGGTATTAATATATGTTTACCGGACCAGATCCGGACACCCGAACGCGTCCCAGATCCAGGCTCCGAATCTGATGTAATTATGTGTTTATATTTTAAATTTCTTGAATTGAGAAATTGGACATTGGAAAAACAAAGGAAAACACAAAAGACTAGAAAGTAACAAAAAAAATTGACACTTAAACGTAAAATAATAAAAAAGAGTATAGATTTCCAATAAAAAAAACGATTTAACATTACAAAAACATATCCAGCAAGAAGCAGTGTCATCTTTAAAAAAAAACCGAATAATTTTGATAAAATATAATATTGATAAAACGGATATGACTGCGTTAGAAAGTGAAGAAGTTGGAGTAGAATAGAACCTCCTCTAGTACCAATTGTCGTAAGAGGCGACTGAGGCACCGAAACCTACATATAGTGGTAAATTTTTGTTTTTATTTACCTATTGCTGGACTACTCAGACGTCAATTCCAGTACCACCGAAAAAAGAGGGCAGGGCCTTTCATAGATGAGATGTCCGATGCTCATTTTCACCCTGCGTACCCCGCGGCCGCGACCGCGCATTAGCGCGCCCGCAAACCGTGCGAGATCTGAGCGGGACTGACGGCGATCGCCCGGGGGCGCCTCTAGAGGCTCGACCTAGGCTCGGACTGCCATCGTTGGGGGTGAATTTAATTTGAAAAATTCAGCAAAAGTGGACGGACAGAGTGAGCCCGACCGTTCTAGGGCTGTTGTTTATCGCTCGTGGGGGCAGGTGGACTGCACGCGTTCGCCGGCGAACGCGGTGTACTGCTCTGTTATACGAATGCAAGTTCAGTATTAATGATCGTGTTGTGCCAGTGAGAGGACGGGGAAGGGCTGCGATTGGGGTGGATCGTCTAAGACGTGACGCGGTCTACGATGTCGGACCTAGACGTTTTTCCTTGCGACGTACTTCGCGGAATTAGATATTAACGGATTGGGGTGATTTGATGTCCCGTCAAGAAAACGACGCGGCGCTTCCTTTATAAATTCGCGGATCGTCGGCAGACCGAGATCGCGATGCAAACTTAGGTTACGGATGTACTACGAGGCGTCGGTCGCCCTCCGCATGAATTTATTTTGTACCACTTGAAGTGTCGGGGCCGTGTAAGCGAATACGGGGCTCGCGTACGTTATCACCGAACGGATGCAGGCCTTGTAGATAGTCTTCTTGTGGCGGAGGACATCCTACTTATTAGGTAGACTCAATTACGGCCGATGCAGTAATTGAGTCTACCTAATATGTAGGAGGCCCTATTCCTGACTATTTTGATGTGAGGTCCAAACATCATATGCCGATCTAGTGTGACGCCTAGGTATTTCACTCTATTGACCCAGGTCGACCGAAAAGTTTATACACCCCCACTTAGTGACCCATATAGTTTGCACTGCACTGATTGGATCTCGAGAAGTGCATGACGGCACTTTTCTCGGGATTCACTTCGATGCGCCATTTGCGAAACCAGTCGACTAAAACATTGACCGCGCGCTGAATGCATTTGTAACAGACGGAGGGGTCGCGGCGTTGGCCCAAGTCGTACAGGGCCGTGACGACCGCGAACAAGGCTAGCTCTACGGGGGACCGAGGCATGTCGTTCACGTAGAGCGCGAGTGGAGAGAGCACGGATCCTTGGGGGACGCCGGCTGACATAGGATGTCTGCGGGAGTAGGAACCCTCGACGCGATACCTGAATGATCGGTTCGAGAGGAAGTCTTAGATAATGAGGCAGAGTCTGTCCGGCACTCCTTGAAAGTGGAGCTTAATAACTAGACCGTTATGCCAGACTTCCAGACAGAAAGCTTTCGCGACGTCAAAAAACAAAAATCGTCCCTTGCAGTCGGCGATGTTCGTTGAGGCGCGAAAGGGCGTGTTCCGTGAGTGCAGTTGATGTATACCATAAGGCCGTTATCGTAGACGAACCCACGCAATCGTGAAAAAAAGGCGCTCATATAGCTTGACCAGAGATTTGAGCAAGCTAATAGGCCTGTATGAAGTGGGATTTCTGGGATCTTTGTCGGGCTTGTGGATACCAATGACGACGGATGGTGGTAAATCCATTCGAAACACTTATATACTACATGTGAGGATGAGCAGCAGAATCCTTGTCGTAAAGCTCTGTGTTTGCCACCATGTCTGCCAGGCGCGGCAATTATGGGTAAAAATCACTCTTTCTTGGGGTAGCCTATGACCAGGAAATACTTTTTGTGGCTGATTTGATGACTTGTTTGCTGTTCTCGATTATTTGCTGACTATTGAACTGACCAGTGCAGAAGCTGAGAAAGCGTTCTCAGCTGCAGGTTTATATTTGCAGCTCTACGAAAAGTCAATTAGCAGATGACACCATTTGATTAGGGCTCTTGATTTTTTCAATCATTTGTAGTGGTAAATTTTTGATCTCATAAAAAGAAAGTTATTTTCAAAACTGACTCACACTGCGTTAGTAAACTTTTTTGGATTTCTGCTTTAGTTTCTATGATATTACTTAGGTACCGTTTTTTTCAAAAAATTGTCATAATAAAGTATTGTATCGTTTTTATTTTACACTTAATTAACAGTTTACTTTGGATTAAAAATTGAAAGCAAGTCATTCCGGTAAGATTAATGCGGCCAGACCCGGCTAGATTTATAAAATTCGGTCCGGTCTGGGTCGGATTGAAAATCCATACATCCAAGACAAACATTTATCTGATGATTATTTGTGTTAGTTCTTTGTCTTAGTGTTAAATATGTTTTCAGTACTATATTAGGATTCTTCTGTTGTTTGATATTTGTAACATAAGTGCTTTAAATGATTTATCTTGGAATCATGTCTGTGGCGTTTTGTGAATTTATTATTATAATTTTACATGTTAAAGCGATGAATTTTTAAGAGGTCACGTGGATTTTATTAAAATGATTGTTGGACCTAGAAATGTAAAATGATAAACGAACTGGTAGCATCCACATTCTTGGAAGGATACTTATTCCATCACGATATCCATTTCTAGTTATTAGTTGAATTTGAATTACACAAACTCACAATAATTTCAAATTTAATATTCACTGAATTGCTTTATAGTTTAAAAGGAACAAGAGTCGGCCCAGTTCTCGGAAACCTTTTTTAAATGTATATTAATGATTTTATATACTGAAAAAAAATTATGTTGTCTGAGCTGACAGCCGGGAATTGAACTCACATCTTTCCCTTTTCATGGAATTGCAATACTGTTGAGCTACCGAGTACACGTCGATTTTCCTAGTGATCCTTTTGTGTTGAAGTTAGCCAAGCGTCGTGAGTTCGACCCCCAGAATCTAGAACTGTATATGTGTAACTGTACGGGTGTTATAGTATATTTTTAAGTGTTTTAAGTCATGTAAAAATGTTTAAATAAATAAGCGCCTGATGTTCATAATTATGACAACATAAAAATTGTTTAAACGTTTCACATTGAGAGTTTATTACGTACTGACTACACTACCTCCATTATCATTCCGACTGTATCGTGGACGACAATCAGCATAGATAAACATTCGCTTTTTACTTAATTGATGATCATATATCATAGAGACATAATCTCATATCAAACAATGAAATGATTTCCGATTTTAGTTCTAAGCTGAGTTGTATTTGATGGACCCAATGGCGCAGATAGTAGTTAATTATGGTTATTGTTCCTAATAGCTTGAGAAATACTGTGTCTGGGAGGTAAATATATATTAAGTATTACATTGGTGATATTCGTAATACAAGTGAAAATATTTGCCGTAAATCGAAATCGTTTTCCAAAGCGCACACGCGTTTATTTTCAATTCATACAAGCAAAAGAATCGATGGCATGTCATCATAGGACGGCAGTACTGTTACATTTAGACTGTGGTGCAGATTAAATAGCCTAGCGTATGCAGCTCGCGTTCGTGTCGAGGCGTCGCTGATTATAGGCATATGTGACATGTTCCCTACTGCGATAATGATAAACCCTACTTTGTGCGACAGATTCAAACTTTTGTTATATAAACAAATGATATTTTTCTATATGATATAAACAAATGACTATCGCAGCATAATAGAAATCTCTAATGCAATGTAGTTGCCGTCTTGTTCCAATAAATTGAATACGTCTATTACATAAATGGGAAGGAGGATAAAAATAATTATTTTTATTGTTGTGTCAACAATTCGTGCGATTATGCAAAACTAAGAGAACTGTAGGTACACAGTTGAATCCTATTGGTTTTTTTATCTCGCGTGGGTTTATTTTCGAGGTTTAACCTTTCCCCACATATCAGGCTACCAATATACCAAATATTATTAAATTCCTTTCATTTAATAAACTTTGAAAGTGTAAAAAATATTCGTAACGTACATTTTCACTTTGAAACATCAGTATAATAATAAATTCATTCATAAAAGATCTCATACATGAAACTGACTCTAGACAAGTTACTTAAAAAAAACTCCTGTTACGGACATCAGACAACAGATGAATCACAAATATAACAATCAAATACATATTTAACACCAGTATTAAAAAAAATAAAGTGTGTCCAAATACAGAACAAATTGTGCTGGGTGGAAAAATATTGTGTTGCGTGGAAATCGAACCTACAAACTTTGGAGCTCAAGATAAGATCACTAACATCTGCTCCATCGGTCCTGTTAATGTTGTTTGTTATTCTTTCACCCCAAAACAGTTATACAAATCTGGCTGAAATTTTGCACAGAGATTATTAATAGTCTATTATAGCACAAAAGCAACTTTTTATCCCTATATCATGTTCCTGAGGCATAGATTTGCCTTTTTTATTTCCTTTAGAGGAATCAGCACACTTTTACGCCCAGTTTATCTGTCAGATGCGATATATAACCACGTGGATAAAGTTATTATAAAATATTTAAAATATAGCTATTGACATTGACCAAATGACAATCTAATTTCATTGATTACAGTATTTCTTTATGTTCAACGTAACTCTGTACCCGAAACACAATATTAAAACATTCATATAATCAGAGACAAACCAATGCAAAACCATTACACCGCGACAAAAACAGAACATCGCCCCGCAGGCATTTATCTTCCACGGCATGTTATAAAGGGCATAAATAAAGCAAAACCTATAAGGCTTTAGAGCAACAATGAAAAATACGAACCGTTTTACGTTGGGCGCGGGAGGGGGTAGCGGGGAGGGTCCACCCACCGAGCACGAACAATGGGGCGCTAGCGAAAGCACCGCTGAAAAATGAAAAAAAGAAACATATGAACAACCGCTCCAATTATTGACGTCGGCATGAGATGAGAACCTCTAGTTACACGCTCGTGTGTATGCAGGGAGGGCTATGCGATTTGCCGGTAAGGATTTTTTGGATGGCTTTGGACATGTTCTCTTCATTTTGTTTCTTGATCATTCACAAATATACTTGAATTTCATCTATTTTTTGATGTAATTATAAATTTACACATAACATATTAATTGGTCCAATGGCGCAGATGGTAGTGATTGTGTCTTGAGCGCCTAAGGTCGTGGTTTCGATCCCCACCCAAGACAAATATTTATTTAATGAACATTCGTATTTGTTGTATCCTCGTTATAAGGGCAAGGGTATAATGGTGTCACTGGGTAATGTGATATGATATCTTCAGTTCACAAGGTTCGCAACGCGCGCGATAACTTTGTGATATAGGCGTCTATAGACTACGGTGCGACTTACCGTCACGACTGAATATTTGCCAACTTATTATTGCCCATATTTAAAAGACAAACCAAAAACTTTTCTGAGTTTCCCACGATTTCAAAACAAATACTGCCTGCCCAATTTCTATTGAAATAGTTATATATTCATATTCCAAAGTTACCCTTTGAGTTCAAATAAACCGCTTCTAAGGATTTGCTGGATAAGTTATATTATTCTAAAAGTTTCCGGTACACAAGGCAATTGATAAATTTGTTAAAATTTGTCTAATTTTGAACTCAATGGCTCGCGTTTAGAGTTAATCAATCAAGATCGTAAAATTATAGAAGATTTGTTACTTTTTGTAGAATGTATACATTTACTTAACACTAGAAAAAGCAGAAGTGAAGTGTTATTATGATGTGTGTACGTACACGCGTATATCCCAGTTTTGTTAGTGTTAGTGTTATATGTCTAATATTCGTTTATGGCCATTTGAGAGTACGACAAAGAGTAGGAAACTCATTAATTTAATTATAATAAAAGGTTATTCCTCTACATTATACTTCTTGTTAATTAGCATAGTATTGTATTTAATTAAGTATGATCATTAAATATACTTAGCTAGACATATACAAAATTACCAGAAACAAAAGACTGGCGTAGTATTATCATGACATATATGTCTGTATTATATATATATATATAATAAATAAGCAATATGATTTATATTTTGATTGACTGTGACAATCCCAGAAACTATAGTTACGATTTAAATTAATAATTTTGTCCATTTATCGAGGAATGCCATAATACGAGAAATCAGTACCTATCAAAAGTAATAAACCATCATTGTAGATATTTTCCTTACATTAAACCGAGTGTAACCGAGACACAGCTAGTTATTTAAACAAAGTGGGTTAAATATATTGTAAAATCGACTTTGTTGTGTACTTTTTGTACACATGTCTCTGTTTATTCTAATCAATACAAGCTTATATATATCTGACTACAACATCACCTAGCTGTCGTTTCCAATCTCTAAAACATAACGTATCTAACACTACGTATTTAAGGATATTGTTCTATTCACAAGGACCAATAGCAGATATTATGAAGGAAGGAATACCAAGAATCGATTTCCGCAGGAAACTCTAGGACTCCGCGTGACAGGTCTTCGAGATCATTGCTTGAGGGTAGCTCTACACTACATACCCATTAGTAAGCTAGGCTAATGGAGGATAAAATCACGTATATCACAAGCCCTTACCAACCTTGTGACTTGAAAATATTATGTCACATTACCCAATAATTTCACTGCTCGTTCCACCCTTAAAGCTGGATAAGTAATGAAATCACTGCTATTTAGCGAAAGAAGTATTTAAGCGAGTTACTACCGCGAACAACCTTTGTATAAGATCTTCCTCTATTTTCTATTCCTGTTGCTTTATGACAAGCAATAGATATCGTCATATAATGTACAGATATTCGTGACATTAAATCTCATTATTCAGTAATTTTTCCGCATGAATTAATCTCTTTTTATATAAATTGGTAGTAATAAGGTACTCAAATTAAAGTACCGCAAACCATTAGTGCAGGTTTAATTCTACATCTGAATTTTATCATAAATATATACTGTAATATCTTCAGAGAATTGCATTGTATAAAATGTACCAGTTTAAGAGTGTGCCGGCTAAATAAGTACCCACTCCCATCCATATAGTACACCCTGAGAAATATAATAGTAGCAAAGATGTCCGCCACTCTAAAAGGGGTATTAAATTGCCAGCTACATACTGCTAAGGAGCTGGCTTAACTCTAGAACTTGCACCTTTATTTTACGATCGAGTTCTAACTTTTAACTAAATTGTAAAAATTTGAGAACTTTAGTTCTTAAGATTTACTTCCTACGGGAGATAATTAATTGCTATTTTACATTAGATTTCTATTATTAAAGTTATAGCACTAATACGTGAGACTGGTGTAGTTACAAAAATAAAATTTACATCATCTCATAGATTGAGTAGACTCCGAGTCTCATAAAGCACTTGTGTTACAGACATCAAAGAACAAAAGTATCGCTACTTAAATACATATTTAATGCCATCAGGATGGGCAGAATAGAATAATACCTCCTTACAGTCTCGTAAGAGGCGACTAGAGTACCAGAACCGACAGATGGCGGTATATCGATCATACGAAATAGTGCAGCTCAAATGCACAGGGCAGGGATAGGCTGCAGCATCCTCGTCGCCAAAACTATGCTATGCGATTGCCAACACGCTTGCCCAGCGCGGCAATTATGTGCAAAATTTTCCCTTTTTTGGGAAGGCCTATGTCCAATAGTGCACTTAAAAATGCCGCTTAGTAGTTGACATTAAGTATGATGACATATTTAGTAAACAGAAACAGAACAAACACAAAACATATAAATGTTAATAAATATTTAGAGGGAATTGAACCTACTACCCTAGGCGCACAAGATAGGTGAACTGAAAGCCCCATTGGGCTCCATCAAATCAAATTGTGGTGTATCGTTCGCGACAGTTACCATAAACCTATAACAACAAATGTTACGAATGGCACATGATAAAAAATACATTTAAGTTATTACGTAAAGATTGTTTCACGTTGATTGAATAATTTCAATGAGTTTCCAAATCCAATGCCACCGAATCGCTCGACGTGACGATTCCGAGCTCAATGATCTGACAAAGTATTTATAAAACAAATTGTATTACAAGTACATGATGTGTTACGCGTGAGTGGGGACAAGGGGCGAAAAAAAACCAGATATCCATTGGAAATCAGGTGGGGTGGTTAACCGGCTGCCCCCCCCCCCCTAAAAGGGAGGGCGCAGGCGTACGTATTTCCACCGGATATACAGTCGACTCGGCTCCGCTGGCCACCGAATATATTTTCTCCTTTAATTCTCACGTGCTGTTTTTAGAAAATATGATTCAGCTTTTGGAATTGGAAAAACTGGAAGCTGAAAATTCAAACCCACGTTAAAATACTATCGTAGGTAGTGTCTCGTAGTAGGTAGTAGCTGTCATATTTTATTTGCTAATGTGGATTTTCCAATATTTTTTTATGTCTGTTGCTTTGTTACTTTCTGAATACATCCACTTGATTCAAAATAATAAATAAATTTTTACAACATTTCGTCCCTGTACTGGGTGTCGTTAGAGGCAACTGAGGTACTGAAATTGACAGATGGCGGTATATCCATCAGAAGCAGTTTTGTTCAAATGCAACTGCCCGGGAATGGGCAGCAACATTCCTGTCGCAAATCTACGCTCTGCGATTGCCACCAGGTCTGCCTAGAGTGTCAAGTATGGACAAATTCCCACATAGCCCGAGGCCTATATCTTGTAGCTTTTTACAGCTGCTATGATAACACAATATCTCATATATTGATTTGACTCTGAGATAACTTTAAAACACTTGTAATACGGACATCAGACAGCAGAGAATTATAAATTTAATATCATTAAAAAAATTAATAATACTGTCCAATGACCTTTGGTGCACACGATAGGATCACTACCATCTGCCCCATTGATTGGAATTACAAAAAAATGTAATTAACTAAGTTTATTTTAAAATACTGGATACGCTATGAACAATATCGAACCAAATTCAGGCTCAATATAAACTTTTTTGCTTAAAACATGGCCTAAAAAACAAAAGAACATTTTGTATCGGTTTAAACAATGAATCTGCGACCGTCATACTGACATCGGAGCTCAAACGCCGAACGCTGATCGTTAATTGAATGCCGAGGGCTTTATCAACACCATTACGGTAAAAGAGGCGGCTCAACGTGGGTTTAGTGTTGCAGTCAGAGACAATGCGTGCCAGTCAACGCGGGAGCATTCACCGCGTAATCTGTGTATCATCAGTTGCCATACATTTTTGGTAGTTAACGAGCATAGTCCTGCTGATCGTTTAAGCAGGATGAATTAAATTTGATCTACTAATGAGAAGGATATAGGATATAATATTTTCTAACATTTACATGTTCACTATTCATAATAAAATTACTCTTTTAACGGCTTTAATACGCCGACGGGCTCGCTGGCGCAAAAGGTCGAAGATTTCAACCCTTCGCAAGACAAACATTTCTATTTGTACATGCTCTGTTGTATAATGTCCGTAACATAAGTGTTTTAATCGACACATCTCTGAGTCAGAAGAAAAATAGATGTTGTGTAAATTATTAAAAAAACACTCTGCTTATTATAAATTTTTCGTTGCAGACTTCGTTTACTTTCGGGCAACCGTACACAGAATTAAAAAAAGATATGACAGGATTTAAAAGTTACAATTATAATCTTCATAATGTTTAATTTATTTTTAGTTTTTAATTTTATAAGTTCTCGATCCCGTCCAGGCATGTTCTTTGCGGAAAAATAGAGAATTAATGATTTACTTATTTGTAAATCGTAACTTATTTGTATTTACACCTGACCTCTTAATCTGCTCTTAATCTAAATAGATATTTGTCCGCAACTCCAGCAGCTAAACTTGTTTGCATCAAAGCAGTCTGTTTCCTTCCGTAGGGTTTATTCTGTCGCAGTCTAAATCAAGGCTATCAGGATATTGCAGTCAAAAGGGTAACAAGGAAATGGACATAATTTCTAATTTACTATATATGTATAGACACTGATTGTACAATATTTGATTATATAGTATCATAGCTTGTAATTGAACTTATTGTCATAAAACTATTAAAATTCTTAATTATAAAAATTACGTGTGTGTTTGTTCGGAATCCTTCTGAGCACATTATAACAATATTTTGCAGTTGCAATAATATTTTATCAATACAGTCATTGGAAGTCCACTGCTGGACATAAGCCTCCCCAAGAAAGTAGGTTTTTGCTATAATTGCCGCGCTGGGCGGGCGTGTTGGCAATCGCGACAGGGATTCTGCTGCCCATCCAACAACGTTTGTCGTGTCAATCTATCAATCTATAGGTACATTAACACAAGATGCGAAAAAATGTTAGTTCGATAGTTAAAGAAGTTTCATGGTGAAATTCGGTTTTATTTTGAACAATAATAAATCAACAATTGTTTGAGCATGGCGACCGGCAAAGTGCATGTACCGACGCCATTACGAGAGCAAAGAGCGATTTAAAAGCGAGCATTCGTGTTGAGCACGAGCAGTCGAAACAATGGATGTCGGTGAGTGCGTTCCTTTCGATTGTCCGGGAGTCACGTTACTGCAAAAACAACCACATTGCGAGTTATTAAAACCTATTTATGTTCGCTAAAGCATTTCGCTTGAAAAATATCAAAGGTTTTTTTCAAGCGAAAAATATAACTGCTCTTTAGAAATAGCGACTCGTTAAAAAGAATATGTATGCTATAGGTGTAGGACCGGTTGTTTGTGTCCTGCACCCGGTGCGATCAGTTTTAGTCAGATTACCCATCCTGAACAATATGGTCAAAGCCTGCGGTTTTTTTATATCCCGATTCATTTAAACTTATATGTTATTATAAATGGCATATAAAAATAATAAAAATAAAATAATAATTCCAACAACATCTTATACATAGACCTAATTCCGTAATAAGTCGCTTAAAGCACAAGTGTTTTGGACATCAGACAACAGAGGAATCACCGAAAAACTACTTTAAATATATATAATATATTTAACAACCAGACACAGAAAAAAAATATCATATGTATCAATATATGTGACAAATGACATATCGAGTGAACTTCAAAACAGACTGAGTTATACCTATATGACAAAATAGTTGAAATTAGTGTATCAATATAGTATGAAGTTTAAAATATGTCAGCAAATCATTTCAAAGACAAATAGTTGGAAATAATATCGGAACTTTTTCAATGCTTCCTTTGTTAAATCCGAAATTATAAATGCAAACTTGACTAAAACAGAATGATGAAATTCAATCTTTTTTTTAATAATAAGATGACTAAAGAGGTTTTATTAGGTTTAACCTAAATTGTTTGTTGAATATTCTGATGAAACATGGATCTCTACTTGAGATTATTTTCTTCTGAAACATGTTTGGATATAAATATGGAGTACTGATTTATTGCAATATTTTTGTTTATATAAATCGTGTTTCATTAATAATTATAAAAATATATTTAATCTTAGTTTTCCTTATATTTAGATATAATCTTGCATTTTAAGTTGATGAATTAATGGGCAGGCATATATCATTGGAATCTTATGGTCATTGGGGAAAAAACGTTCTCAAAAGAAGACTACGCCACGATGACGTCCTAGAACTGTAGGAATAGTCTATGTGACTTTCCAAAACACGAGCTAAAATTATGTAAAGCTTCATTAAAAATCATTTATTAATTTTTCCGTTAAAGCGTATGTAAATAACCAAACATTTTCACTCGCTTTCGCGTTTAAAATACGGGTAAAACTAGCAATAACCAGAAATCTATTCTGCTAGTGTCACTGAGTTTTCTTTTACATAATGAATACCTTCTCCTAACAGATACCTCCTTCTTCGTTCATCGATCTCTTATCGGACATCCATTATATATATAAATAATACATGTACCTCTATACAAATGAATAAATATAGATGAAAATCCTTTTCCAAATAGCAAATACCACTTTAGTACAAAGCCTCACCTATTTAATATCGCAATTCTGTCAACAATACCGGGTAATGTGTTACGAATGGCCCTGGTTGATAAGGAAAATAAGGGTAAATAAGGAATCCGGCACGACGGGTGGGGAGAAGGTCAGGGGGGAGGACTTCCGCCGGATGTACGGTCCGCGGGACAGTGTAACATCTTTATGGTAAAAGTGCCCTCGTAATACAGTATTTAAGTGCCGTAAAATGTATGATATTTTTTTACGTTCGCCAAAAGTTTTAAGCTGTTAACGAACATAACTGTATACGAACACAATGGTTTATTAACTTTTTATCTAATATTATTATCTATACATATGGATGTATTGGAGGTTAACATGCTTTTATATGCAGCTAAAATGTGTTAAAAAGGGCACGACTGGCTGTTCATAGAGGTGTAGGTTCCAACACAGACATAAAGTGAATGTTGGGTATGACAAAAAGCACGCGAGTAGAAAAAAAGCTGTTGAAATGTGTATGTACTTCGAAGTATGTAAAGTTTGAGAGATAGATTAAACAATAGAGTGATAAGAGATCGATGTGGTGTAAAAGGTGATGTTGTGACAATAATAGAGAAAAGAATGGTAATGGTGCTGCAGTCCTTATTTGTAGTATTTGTCTTTCATTTTTTACTTTGGTTAAAATCCTAATCGTCCGCTATCATTAATATAATTTCATTCTAGTTTTTCGCCCGGGACGAAAATTTATTATAAAACGTATGTTCTTTGGAATTGTTTGTTATTTTTGTACTGTAAGGGTCATTAATTAGTGAGCTGTAAGGTACCGGCAGAGATGAATGATGCCCCCCCCCCCTGTTCCAGGTGTCGTAAGAGGCTACTAAGGTACCAGAACCAATAGATAGTGGCAAATCCATTCGAAACACCGTAGCTAATGCACAGGGCGGGATAGGGCAGCAGCATCCGCATCGCGAAAATAGCGCGCTGCGATTGCAACCATACCTGCCTAGCGCAGCAATAATGGGCCAAACCCCCCTTTCTTAGGGAGGATATGTCCTGCAGTGGACTTCTAATAACTGATATGATGTTGATAATGAAGGGTTATCATACAAAAATGAAAAACATCGAAAATGCATGCGTTAACTGAACAGAACTATTTTTTTTATATATAGTGTGCGGGAACAACTAGGTCAGAACTAAGGACGAATATAATTTTAGCTAGGGACATTTGACAATAAAGTGAGATATTTGCCAGCATAGGCAAGGCAGGTTTCAATCGCAGAGCGTAGCATCATGGCGGGATTTTTCTCCCACCCCCGCCCTTAGCTATTTGAGCTACACTGCTTCCAATGGATATACCGTCATCTGACGGTTCCGATACCTCGCTATTCTAGGCTCAAATTAAACTTGACGGGTCCGATTGCTTATTTGGGAATGCGCAAAGGGTCACAGGTTTGATCTCCATCCAGTAAACATATATGATGGATATTTGCATTTGTTTTAAATTCGGGTGTTTTATATCTATTTAAGTATTATATTTCCAATTCCTCTGTTATCTATTGTCCATAACACAAGTGCTTTAAACGACTTAGATCGGGGCAATGTATGATATGTTGTGTGATTTAATTTACGTTTATTCTTCTCTGTCGTAACCCCACGGCTTTGAGAGCTTTCGTTTATTCCATTCTATATAGATATGTACAACTGACATTACAACTCTATTATCTATGCTGACTGTACAGAGATTCCCCAGACCCAGTTCGCAGCGCATTTTTATAAAATACCGTGTTTGTGGGCTTTCGCCATTTGTCAAGTGATTACTGTTCGCGTGCGACTATACTGCAAATAGTATTACTAGACCGACTAGATCTAATTTATATAATATTTCAAATATAAAATCCACTATGCTACCTTTTAATATAATTTTGTTTTTAACATATTTTCGTAGTTACGACTCGCACTTCCAAAAAAATCCAATTAAAAACCAGGTTCCCTTCATTACTTATAAATTATTCCATCGTGATCCTAGACTGGCTTATGTTAAAAGCCGTGGGAAATCTAATATTTGTACCAGGAAGCTACTGGGGGTCCAAAAAAGGGGGCCCCCCGTCACAAAGTTATTGTGTTGTAGTATAGCCACCACGCCTCATCGAGAGATCAAGAAAATACTTCTCGATGATCCTTATGTCCTACAGGTCAGGTTCTGCAGGCCTATATGATATCATCATACCAGCCATTAAAAGTTCACTGTTGGACATAAGCCTCCCCAAGAAAGGGAGTATGTTGCCCATAATTGCCGCCCTGGGCAAGCATATTGGCAACCGCAGAGCACAGCCTTTGCGACGGGGAAGCTGCTGCCCATCCCCGCCCTGTACATTTGAGCTTGCTTTGCATAGATATACCGCCATCTGTCGGTTCTGGTACCTTAGTCACCTCTTACGACACCTGATATAGAGGGAGGTACTATTCTACTCTGCCGGTACCTCACGGCTATTTTTAGTGACCATAAATTAACTAACAAGCGAGTCACCGTTGCCTATAGATAATCGTCTCATTATGGTACCGCTTTTGCGTTTCCGACCTTATGACCGGAAGCTATTATGTCACATTATCAGGGAATCATTGGCTCTTCACTAAAAAGGTAACACAGCAATGTGAGCGTTTTATTTAAATAGGGGATAGTGAGGTACCCAGACAAATTTTGTAAGTCTAACTATCAGAGGTACGTCACTGAAAATATAAAAAGATATTGAATAAAACACGTCTATATGAAGAGCATCATTTAAACATAAGGCGACTAGAGTCCTGTATTAATCAGTAAGTAACACTGAAATTGACGTCTGAGTAATTTTGTGTAAGGCTAAAATACCTAGGAATATACGATAGGTTATACAAACATCTTATGCACGGTAGATTTAGTTGATCATATTAATTTGTTTAACTGTAATATAAATATGAATATGCGGAATAGAAATGTATGGTTATATTTCTTAAAAAAGAAATGAATTTTAAATGTTAAAGAAGTATTTTAAGTTGTTACATCAATACCACGTAAGAGTCAGAAAATGTTTATACATATTCTCCAAATCGATTTATTGGCAGTTCGTATTCATTTAGAAAATATTTACATTGTTACCTTATTACTTAGGTACCCTAGTTGATACTCAATAACATTTAAGCATCAGTTGTGAGGTTATTATTAATTTATTATTTTTTTATTATTAAGGAAATATCAAAATTAGCCGTACCGACTTAATACGGGTACATATAAAATTGTATCTTATTGATCCCGTTACCGAGGAAGGTTTCAATCCGTCTTCGAATCTGGGTCTCCTATCTAATAAATTAATAATACTCTAAAACTTGCTTGCACTCGTTGTTGAGTTATGCGCATACTTCACATCGGTGATTAGTTTATATTTACATTACATTCGGTACAATAGTTTGGGTCATGCCCAAACTATACACTACTTGATTTTCAATAATGGAAATGTTGTTATGCAAATTAAAAACGCAAAATCCAATCCGAATTCACCTCAATCAAACAACCTAAATATCCAACTTTTTCTAATGAGTTTGATCCCGCTAGCGGTCAAAGCAGCTTACCGGGTAAAGAAAAAGCTAGCTGCAGTGAAAGAAAGAAATAAAAAATGCACAGAAACACGGAGGTCGGAGTTTTTCCTGTCACCGGCCACAAACAATGCGTCTATTGTGAGGCCGCCCCCCTGCGGAACAGCGAGGAAACGAGCATCTTTTGTTTCCACCCCCCATCCCCGTAAGGAAACGGGGGCTTTGAACCCACGGTCATCTGTTTACATCGTGCCGACTAAAAAAAAGACATCCGATTTGCCCCCTCGATCTGTAGGTATTGTTAGGTAAGATGGTTTGTGGGTTCTTTAAGGTTGTCATGATACTTGGGTCGGACTGACACAATATTGAGTCGTTTAACCGGATTTGTCCGGTTCTTCAAAAACAAACTACCCGATATATTGGACATATTACACTTACATTTATCTTGAGAAGAGAGAGTTACTTACGTTTGACGGTCTCGATGGCGCAGTTAGTAATGACCCTATTTTGTGCGCCAGAGGTCATAGGTTCTATCCCCACCCAGTACAATTGCATTTGTGTTTGTAATGTGTTTGGGTGATAAATATATGTATTTAGATGTTATGTACATAATACTGACCTGACTCTGACATATTTCGGAGTCAGGTCAATGTATGAGATGTTAGTGAATTATTTATTTATTTATTTACGTATGCAAAATTCGCGAATGCGAATATTAGCTATTATATTCAAAATGACTTATATCTTACGACACAAGGCGCAGTGGGAGGTACTATTATACTCTGCCGAACAATTATGGGCAAAATTCCCCCTTACTTAGGAGCCTATTCTAGCAGTGGACTTTCAATGGCTGGAATGATGATGACCAACATTTTCACTTTACAAATTAAGTTTGAAACTAGCGTGTTTGCTGCAAGTGTTCTCTATTAAAAATCATCCAAATATTATCGTATAATAACAGGGCTGTAAAAAATGAATGACCGGACATAATCTCCGAAATGTAACATTGGAAAGGTTGGGTCCGGTCGGAATCTGGAATGGCGTCATTGCGAGCCATAGTGCGGAACCCTCATAGAGGCGTAGGACCGACAGCCGAGGCTTTATGATCTGTAATGTGCTTACATATCTCTGAGGACCGCCGCATAATAAATTTTATTTTTTTCCTCGGCCTCCTCATTTAGATACGACAAAAATAACGCTGTGCAAACAGTTCATTCATTCAATATTTGTTATTGACGTAGTGTTTTTGAAAGAAAATGTGACTGGAAATAGTTACGCCCACTTCTTTCGTAACATTTATCGATTATCTATTTTATCTTATACTAAATAACTGTCTCCCGCATTTTCGTTTATCATTTTTATTGTCATGCTTCATAGTAACTCCATAAACACGTTACGTGAACTCCACAGGTTCCAATATCGCGGTTACAAAGTTTTCACAACGTTGCGATTATATACAAAAACCCAATATTCACCTGTCAGGCCAATGACCCTAAAGCCGGCTATCTGACTTCGCGGAAGATTTTCCATTATTGCCAATCTTAGCGACAAATTACACTTACTGTTCACTTAACTGGTAACATCATTTATAATTGAAGCCATTTTTATTGTAAAGCTATTTGTTTGTATGTCATATTCTTGTTATTACGCGAAAGGTTCGTTAATATTCATATATAAAGTTTTTATTCAAAATGCTAATAAAGAAAAATTTTCACGTTAGAAATATTTTAATAAACACTTGTACTTGTGTTGTATTCTGTTTAATCATTAATATGAGGAAACTTGATTCGTTTTAATAATTAAATAAAATCTAAACTGAAAGCTTTTAAAAGGGAATTTCATTAAAGGCTACCGGTGAATTAATAATTTAACTGCAACTCAATCTTCATTATGTACCTTCATTATGACTGACAAGTTTGAGCTTTGAAATGTATATTTCTATGCCAATGTAGACAAACTGTGTGTCGCATTCATATTTTCCCAAGAGTCCTTTTTGATAAATCTTTAATTTTGGCGAGTTATGAACAATTCCAGAAATATTTTTATAATATCCAATAGTTTATATCGAATGGCTGATATGTTGATGAAGATATACTGTATCGCTATAGAGGTTGACCTTTTACAAAGGTACCTCACTCTCACCTATTTCCACCGCCAACTAGCAGTGTTCGCATTAATGTGTTCCAGTGTTGAAGGTGTTCCGGTGTTTCCGCATTGCTGTGAGAGTATTGAAGAGTGAGAGAGGCAGTAAAATTACTGGGTAAATATACTGGATAAATATGACCCAGTATCCTTCTAAACTGAAGATAGTGCACAAGGCTGGCGACACGCTAGTGATATCTTTATGATGGCACGAGGGACTATAAGCTAGGCATTTATTTTGAGTGGACCGTATGCTTGTTTGTTGACTTCGTATTATAAAAAAAAAACACAATATTTATATCGCAGAACATTTATATAATTTCGTATTAATAGAATAATCACCTCGAAAGATTCGGTATCAGTAATCATACCTTAGAACCTTGATATGTTAAAATGGCAGCAACATGTATGTAGGTAGCTACTTGCTATGACTAATAGTAAATGTTACTGTGACAAGATCTGAACACTGAAGCACTTACTTGGAATTCTGGTTGTACCAGTAAATGAGTCAATATTGTATATAACAAGTCAATTCAAATATTGAGTATACAAGTCTCTTTTCATCAAATTAAAAAACTTCCACAAGGAACAAAACTGTTACAAAACAGGTGTCGAAAAAGGCAAGTGAGATTCCGAAACCGACAGGTGGCAGGCATCCACCAGAAACAGCATAGCTCGAAAACAAAATAGTAAGGATGGGTAGCAGCATTCGTGACGCTTTGCTCTGTGGATTGCCAACACGCTCGCCTAGCGCGGCAATTCTGGGCAAAGCGTATCAAACATCCGCCCATTATCATAAATATTCAATTATGTGTAATATTAGTCAAGGATTACCAACTCATTTCTTTTATGACTCACACATAATTTGCCCACCTACCTAACTTCTTTATTTGAACCCGCCCAACACACTAATAATAGAGATTTTCCTGCGAAAAATTGAAATGGGTTGAAAATTCGTTCAGAGTTGACGTGTACATGCGCCGTGGAAATCCAATTTGGCCGGATAAAAGAACAAGTGGCGGACGGAAATTCACCTCGCCTGTACCCGGTCCATCATTTCCACCAAGCACATAGCTATATATATGTTTGTAAACCTGTTTACCAGAAGAGAAATGCAAGTTTTTGAAAAAGAAATTTTGCGCTTATGTACCCAGCTACTCGAATTATAAGAGTGATGAGTTTTGAGTTCTATTTCTTTCGAAGCTCTAATCTCAAATGCTGATGGTCGGGTTTTAAAACTTAATTTTGCATTTATTTGCCCAAAAGTTGAGAAAGGTCTTTCTGGTTCACAGAGCAATACATCAACCTTCACAAATATGTTAAAATTTCACATTCAATTTTGAACTCAATGACTCGCAATTAAAGATAAACTTAGATTGCAAAATGTTTACAGATTTAAGTAAGTTGGTCTGCAGTGGTGTGTTCAAATGATGAATTTTGTAACTTTGGACTGAATTGCCTCGTTGTACTTACAAGTAAACTTTTCCGCCGCACATGTGTTACAAACTCAAAGCTCAAATCCAAACATATTTGATTCAGGTAGAAAAATTACAAGCACTTTCGAATGGTCGATAACAAAAAAATAATAACATTAATATTTACAAAAATGGCATACGTCATTAAATCCTTATTTACTATACGTCTCTTGTTACCCTAGGGATAATAAAAGTAACCTTACATATAGGTTATTAAATAGGCCTACCTAAAACTAATCTGCTTTGACGGTTCCTTAAACTAAGTTTACTACTTAGTTTTATTACGCGAGCCAATCAGTGGAAGATATAAAATAGACTTATTTATAAAATAATGAAAAAAATCAAACATTTCACGTCTCAAATTCCATTCAAATGGGTTCAGCTACGGAGGCGTGTCAAAGTAAGTAATAAACAAACAAACACAGTTGCACGTATATACTATTGGTACGGATAACTAGAAACGACGTAATTAAAAAAAAGTATCAGAATTAGGAGCAATACAAAGATGTTTAACCTAAATACTAAGGTTTTAATACGGAACCCATTGAGCTGTAACTTTTTTACTTCAACTTTAAAGCGTTTAAGAATTAAGTTCGCCGGGCAAGAGGCCAACACTTCTAATAGTTTACGAAAAGCAGTTCTGTTTCCCCGATAAATGTCCCCGGCTTTTACAGTCTAGCCGCTTACCAAATAAAAGTAAACACATACAAACAAACTGCGCAGTTTTGTTACCAGTGGTACATATTTGACGGGAACAGTGGCGTATTCAGTAGTGTTCTTCTCTTATGCGCCAAGGATCTTGGGTTCGATGCTCAATCAGCACAAACATTTATATGATAAACATATGTGTTTTTTCTGTGTCTGTGTGTTAAATATGTATTAAAATGTCATATTTTTGACTCCTCTGTTGCTTGATGTCACACGAGTAATTAAGCCACTTATCTCGGAAAAAATCTGTTTAATATAGAACTAAGACAAACAGATATCAATTAGTGTCTTTTCATCGAGATTGAATAAAGACTATATACATTGACAACACACACTCATAAAAAACCGACTATATTCTGAAGATCTGAGATTTTTTTTTCCATTATTACACTGAGCACTTTCAATTAATCATTATCATTATCAGTCAGTCAAGAGTTGGCAAAAGCAGAGCGCAACTTTTACGACAAGGATGCTGCTGCTCATCCCTGCTTCGATGAGCCACACTATTTAGGATGGATCTGTCGGCTCTGGTACCTTAGTCGCCTTTTACGACATCTGGTTTTGGAGGAGATACTATTTTACTTTGCCGGCACATCACAGCAACAAATTAAAATTTTTGAGCACCCCCAACAAGGTGAGAGCATATGCCTATATAGAGTAGTCTCCAGTAGTAGTAAATTTGTGGTTATGTATTAATATATTAGGTCCAAATCAAATAATTACTTTTTACCGGTACAGGCGATTTTGTTACTTTGTTTGTGTGATGTTTGTTATTCGAATATTAAAATGATATAATAAGAAATACAAATATATAAACCATTAAAATTATACAACATCGCCCTCATACAAATTTCTTATTGAGATACAAAAGAATATAACAATACATAATCCAATATTAATGAAATTCCTTTTTTTTAATGGCATCCCTGAATGCGGCTTCACGTATGATCCGTTATTTTTACAGGATACTTGCGGCCTGCTCCAACTTCGTCCGGGTATATAGAAAATTTTATCCCATTGATCCCTCTGTCGTAGGATTTCCCTTTTTCCCTTTGTCCTATATTAGAAGCTCAACATATAACTTACCTACCTGTATGTAACTTTCTAATCATGCTGATTCCATATAAACCTGCTCCTGACAATTACAAATGGAACAAGAAAATATTAATACAATTTGCTCAAGAGTTATGACCGTACATACATATTGACGATTTATATTTATTTATATAGATAGTACGACTTATATATTTGTCAAAGAGTTTTAAATTGCATTTATTGTAACAGAAAAAGAAATTAAAGAATAAAATACCCTCAAAATAATCTTAAGTCTTCAAACGTAATGAAAGGCAAAACGGGAGTCTATATTCGACGCGTAAAAGTATATCTGAATGAACATAAGAAGAAAGTATTCCAAAGAGGATAAAGACCTCAGGCCGCCCATTGAATAATACATTCAGCACATTTCCCCGTTCCCGTCTATCTGAAAAGCAAATCCCACCTTCAGGTACATTTTTGAAAATGCTACCTTAATGCACTTTGGTCGAATGAATAAATTGTGGTTACCAATGGAGAAGTGTAAGTGTGGAGAATGTAACAGTCTATACAAATTTGTAATTCTATTTTTTTACTTGTGCAAAGAAGATAAGAGTAAAAAGTATAACTAGAAGAGTAAAACTAGTTTTCCTTAAATCCTCACTAATTCATACTAGTTTTCTTACTATGCCTTAACCTATATTATAAATGCAAAAGTAACTCTGTTTGTCTGTCCAAAACTATAGAACCATTTTAGAAGAAATGTTGTACACAGATAGTCTAGAGCCTGAGAAAGGACATAAGGATACTTTGTACGTGGTTTTTTTGGCGGTATATCCATCCAAAACAGTGCAGCTCAAATGCACAGGGTGAAGATGGGCAGCAGCATCCCTATCACGAGAGCTGCGCTCTGCAATTGCCAACAAGCTTGCCCAGCACGGCAATTATGGGCAAAAAACCTCCTTTCCTGGCCTAGGTCCAGTGGACTTCTAATGGCTTGTTAGATGATGATAAGATACTACTCTACGCGAACTAAGCACAGTCACGGGCACAACTAGTATTTCATAGGTAAAACGAGACTGACAGGCCTGATCGAGCAGATGTTGGAGACCATGTCTTATGCGCCAAAGGTCGTGGGTTCGATCCCCACCCAGGACAAATATGTGTATAACGATGTTTTTGTTTTTCTGTGTCTGTCTGGGTTTAATAAATGTATTTAAGTGGCACGTTCATCGCACAAGTGCTTTGCTTACCACGTGCTGTGCATGTGCTTACCACGCATTTATGTTAATATATGAAATGTTGTGAAAAAAAACCAAACTTTACTACGAGACCTAGAGTTCATAAAAATTAAATAAATATTTTTATTTTCTTTGGTTGATATTTTGGTAAAAACAACAGTTTTGTTTAATATCAATAAGATAAAGATGAAGTGAAGTAATTGAAGAAGGAATATAGTATATGCATTCTGTATTTCCCATGAGGCAAGATTTACTACTCAATCTGGCTCCTTTACCGAGTAAGTGTCGCGTGTGGCAGAAGAAGCGTCAATTATGGATCAATGCGGATAAAATTTGATCCTTACGCAATATTTTCAGATTGAAACTGAATGACATTATAAAGGATAGAGGTAAAAACCATACAGTCACAAGGTCGTTTGCGTGGGTACCTCACTCACACCTATTTCTAACGACAAACAGTGTAGCAATAGAAAGGATAGATGAAAGTTCGAAACTAGTCCTTAACTAAGCGGTTGATATAAGAAATGATTCGAAGGCATATGATATAACTAATGACAAAGTGATCATCCGCGTTTGAGTAGAATACTACGTCCCTATGTACCAGCTATCGTAAGTAGCGACTGAAATATCTGGACAGACAGACAGATAGCGGTAAGACCTCCAGTGCAGATAACTTACAACAGGGCGGGAATCAGTATTTCCGTTGGGATACTACGCTCTGCGATTGCCAATTGCGAAGACCTAAGTCTGCTAGTGGACGTTTTGCAGATATTATGACGATGATGAAATTGTTTAGCAAACAATGTGATATTCCTAGAAAATGGTTAATCCATCCTTATATCTCCGTGCTCGTATAGAGATCGACCATGAATATTTTTTTAAGTTAGTCACTTAACAACAACTTCAAGTTTAACATTTGCACTTTATACTTTACAAAGTTTTCTTTATTGCCTTTCCATCGATTGTTTAAGCAAGCGTATATATAGATTTTATCTATTTTGTCGTATACATTTTAACATTTGTAACTTGTTAGATTGTTAAAAGAAATTTTATGTAGCAAAGGGCGCTAGAAATACGTAATAGTTCAGTGTAAGCGATGAAGTCGAACTCGGGGCGGACAGAACGAATTTCCGAATAAACTTCTTTTATTGCACGTCCAAAATTGGATTCCTGCAACGTGCTCTAGGCACGGAGCACATTTATAGGTATTTTTTATTTACATTTATCCATTTAGCTTCAAATAGTGTCAAAACCTTTGGTGTCATTCTTTCATTCAATACTGGCAGTGTAGAATAGTTCTACTATGGTCCCACCAGGTGTCGTAAGAGTGGTCTGATGGCGGTATCAAAACTTACAATGCTAGTATACCAATTAAATACAAAATCGTATAAGATAGGTATTATCGTCGGGAAGAATGTTTACCGTGAGATCGACTATTTGTCACTATGAAATATCATCATATCAGCTCACAGACGTCCACTGCTGGATATATTATGTTGTGAGTTTATATATACTTATTATATATATACTATATACACAGTATAGCTTCAAATTCTATGTACCTTGTATCATATTAGACCATATACACACACATTCATTCACACTTACATGCACATTACAGAGCCTAAGCGCCTATAAAAACTGGCTAGTCTAGTTTAGGTACTTAAGCATCAAAATGTATTTTAGTTTAAATTTTCTTTTGTTGAATAAGTTATTATTATTATTACTTATGTACTCCACTTATGTTATATACTCCACTTTGATGGAGGTTCTATGACGTGGTTCATTATAGTAGGGTTGCATAAGGTATATTTACTACTATTACAAATATTGTTGAAGTAAATACTTTTTAATGCTTAATAAAGACACGAGCAATGCACACTTCAATATTTGCAGTTAACCCTACTGTTACGTGTTTACTGTGTTTGCCAGAACCAAACAGCATTTCTAAAGCTATCTTGTTAAAGTCTCGCACATATTTTCCTCTTCGCACCCCTAATTGCCTAAACGTTTGACATTTGTTTTGATCACACCAGCGATAAAAACGCCCTTGATTTTCCTCACTCGCCGTGGAATAATTTATTTTGTGGCTTTTAACGAACGTTTTTTCTTAGAAGTAACAGGCAGAAGTAATGTATATTCGATAAAGATATACGTGAAATAGTGGGGGAATGATAATCAAGGCTGCTTGTCCTCCAATTTTTTTTATGTCACTAATTGGACTTACAAACTTACGGTTTATATGATAGTATGCAACACCTACAATATGATATCTTATCAGTTATTTTAGCAATATTTCCGTATATTTTTTACATATATATTTTTATACAAGCCAAATGTAAACAAAATGATCTAAAATGCTTTAGAATGTAACGGCAGAGAAGACTTAAGTAGAAGTCATTAGTAAACAATTTAAAATCGTGTAGGAAAATTCTAGAAAAATATTTTTTTAGAAAGAATCAATTTAACAAAGTGTGTGGCTGCTAGTTAGCTATTTTATTTTCTCAATGAACATATACACAATGAAGCCAATTTTAATTATTTTTTTCAGAAGAAAGCATTAGTGTTTTATTTCTGAGACGGTGATTTATTTTTCACTAGATCTCCACCGATAAGTTTTTCTTTGCTCTTCAGTGTTATGCGTGTAGAAATGAAAATGAATCGCCTGTTGGAAAATAAATTGTTGGAAAATCCAATAACGTAACAAATAATATAAAAGGATGAGGTATACAAAAAGAATGTGCAAACATATAATTACCCATTTTTATGAATAGGCTGTTGTTCTTATACGATTGGTAATTCCCGGGAATATCGTGAACAAACAAACAATCTCTTCAGATCGATTATTTTAGTATAATTAATTTAATGGAAACGTATACATAGAAACATCATCAAGATTTTTATGCATTTTCACGGGAACTCATTAAAACACGCTCTATTTGCCTACTCCCCGTATTTCTGAAAATTTGCTAACTAAATGCAATTACTTACTATATTTTCTTAACAGACCTAATACCAGACTTCCTAGAATATGTATTTTTTGTGGTAACACTAAATAACTCTTATATTGACGACATAAGGTTCAATTTTATATGAATATATATTGATCCATTGCAGCAACTGCAATGTAACTACCAAGAATCTTTTGGAAAGATGTGGTTTTTGAAAGATCTATTCTGATATGACCGGTTGTATTGCCCACTTTATGTCCTACGTTACGCGTCGGCCTGTGATCTTTCTATATTCTATAACCATACGGTTCCATCAGCCGTCAGTTCTACCTGCTAATTGATTTGCTCATTGCCACTTCAATTTGCTAAACCGCTGGGACCTTTAGTAGCTCTGGTTTCTGTACGAAATAAATAAAAAAACGTTTTATAAATCTAATAGCAGTATTAAATGTTGCAATACCTTTTTTTTCAGTTGCGTGTTATAAACAAGTTTAGATTAAGTTGTTAAAAAAATAGTTTGAAGGATAAATGTACTTTAGTCTGTCGCTCCTAATTTCTAAATATATCACAAATGCGTCGCCAACCTTGTGACTTGATCATGTGCTTTTATTTCATCACTATTTATGCTGGAAACTGAAACACAGATAATCCGAGCGTAGAAATAGTCGCGTCAGCATGCAGACAAACTTTGTTGGAGATCTGTTTCAGATAAAACAATTATGTGAACTATTAACATTTTTGGTAACGCAAAGTTTAGAATCTCTGTTAATATATTCATCCCGTTTCATCTAATTTAAATAAAAAAGAAAGCTATTGGGAAGGCTGTTGTGAAGGCAAGACTTCCTTATCATTAAGAGGTTTTTTATTCCATAACGTCAAACTGAACAGGTATAATGGCAAGAGTCAATAAATTAATTTACGACGGTGATGACGGCTGACCCATCACATTTTAGCAACATTCGGTGGATATTGGTAAATTCACCTATCGGCTGTAATACTTCAGTCACCGTCTGCGACACCTGGCTCAGAGGGTAGTTTATTCTACACTGCCGGTATCATATGGAACGTAGTCATAAAATCTAATTTATGTCATAAAATATACTGCAGAAGTAAAGTACTGAAAGTCGAAGACTTTAGGAGTGTTAAATTATTATAACAAATTCGTTAACCTGTAACTGAACCAAGAAATTAATTTTGTCAATATTTGGATTATCTTTAAATGTTAACATGTACTATATATAGTAGTTATGAATATTATAACCTATCAGGTATATTATTTATGAACTTCTTCGTTTACGTGTAGGCTGTACTTCCAAAGGAGATATAGATCTTATAATACTGGGGTGTGCGGTACCGTTAGGCTATAATAGGAACTCCTACCGTTCCGGCAGAGCTGAAGTAACTAAACCCATAGACGTGGATATGTTCATCTGTTTGCAACAGGCCGTAGATAACCAGAAACATTTCTGACCAAAGTCACGATCAGCAATTACAATCTCGTCTGCCCAGCATGGCAATTATGGACTAAAGAACGCAAACAATTATAAATACTCTTTTGGCCGGTCTATGTCAACAGTAAACTTCTTGATATGGATCCTCCTCCACTTCTTCTGATGATGGATACCTTGACGTTTTTAATAAATCTTGCCGATGGGAAAATGCGAACGCCGAATAATACAAGGCCTAAGGAGCCTTTAGCGAACTGCCACGAGTCACAGCATGAGTACCTGTTGACTCAGAAGCTTTAGGAGAACTTGGATAGATGTACGCAAGTACATCGGGATGTGAGCGTACCTTAGTGGCACCTCCACGAAAAAATAGGTATTTGGCGTATCCGGTGACTCGAATGAAGATCAAATCGTGAGTAGTCAATCGCAACTACAAGTGGAGTGATTTTACAGCACCGGTACATCTCTGAACAAAAGGGAAGTGGAGTCTTTGGTCCACGCAGTAGTAGTCGTTTATTGTAATGGGCCCTGGTTCACCTGTACCTGCCGCATCTGGTGCTTGCACTGGTATTAGTTCCCGAAAAAGCGGCAAAGCATCGTAGTGATGGCGGTTCCTCTATTTATAACCGCAAATATGTTGATGCGGAACGCCATGAACAAAACAAGTAGTTTTCTATTGAGGTAAGGGCACCATCACCGTAAAATCATTAATAGTAAAAGAAACTATAGTAAAGTGTAGTAGTAAAAGTCTCTCAAGTAAAATTCTTCAAAATTATATATTTTATACAGATTTGTGGTAAATAGACACAGTCGTTTCCAATTCTTTTTTTTATATAGAAATTTCATAAGTTTGCTTGCTTTATGTTACTTACAAGCACTCTTGGGAATTGATAATTCTCCTATCTTTACGAACAAATAATTCATAATTGCTTGACTGTCAATTTATAACATCAATGTAATCTATTTTGTAACTGTAATTCATAGTACATATAACTTAAAATGGCACATACCATCTACTAGTTTCCGTCAGTTAACAATAATACACACAAATATAAAAATAATGGTGAAGATACACAATCTTAGGGTTGTGTATCTTAAAACACTTCACTTATCACATAAATATTGGTAGTTCACAAATTCATTTTACCCTTCAATCTCCAAAGTTTATTAGCATGTTTCACTCTTAATTATGTCGGTAAGTGCCTGCCCTAGGATTTTTCCGTTGGCAGCATCAGGTAGACAAAAGGCCGTCCGATCAAAAGACGAATGAAATTCGAAATATAAGTTTTATAATAAAGTTTGAAGATGTGGTTTGTTTATCGAACTAACTAGCTCCAACTGACAAGCAAAAGCGCTAAATTGAATCTTGACACAAAATATACAAGTTTGGATCTAGGTGTAACTGGTACTTCTCTAAAATCTAGCATATATAACATTCCCATGGTTTTGCATAATTTTATGTGTAAAAAGATAAAGATGGACACTTAGATCTTGTACCAATAGTAAAGTCACACAATAGCTGACTGATCTGACTCTGAAATTAGTTGCTTTAAACACTCGTGTCACATTAGAATATAAAGAAATTATAAATATGATACTTAACAACAAATATTTTATTATATAAGTATTTAACAACTAAACACACATATTAACACAAATGTATGTACCGAACCCACTACCTTGGCGCACAAGATAGGAACATCACCGAATGCGCCATCACGCCTGTCATAAAAGAAAAAAAAACTCGTAAATGCTCATCGACGACTGAATATTATAAAAAATTCAGATTAAGGTCTCACAGGTGCTTGACTCCACAATAAAAGATAATGAAGATATCCCGCCGAGGTGCGCGGGCTCGTAAAAACCAATTCGCCAAAGATAAACCTCAGGCGGAAATTTCCAACTTTTTATGAACTGTTGAATTTTACGGTAAAACTGGAATACTGTTCTTTAATTAGGATCTGCGGCCGTCTGCTTCCCTTTTACTGGATTTTTATTAGAAAATAATTGTTCTCGCCCGTCCTGCATTTGATAATAACTGCATTTACTCTTTGTTTTCATGTATTTCTATTTTATGAAGTGGGTAGAATAAAACGGGTAAAAAACAAAATGAATAAAGTATATTTTTTTACACAATTTACTAAATAGCTCGACATAAAAATATTGATTATTTTATTGAACATTTTAAAATATGAATGGAAAAAAAGATTTGATTTTTTTCTAATAGGGAAACCCCTAGCCTTTTGATTAGTTCCCTGAAGTAATTTCCTTTCTATTCATTGCTGTTTCTAGACCAGGATACACGATGTTGACGAACCGTTAATTTTAACTAAATAGGCTAATATGTAACAGCAACTCCGTTATTTACAAATATATAATTTATTTTAATATTTAATTATGTTGTTTCCTATGTATCGTGACATGTATTTACTTTGTTAATGCAAATCCAATTTATTTCTGAAACGAAGAAATAAACTAAATATATTTACTACTTTAAATATTATGTTTCATTAGCTTAAGTAAGCTTTCAAAAAAAACTCAAAAAATGTACGTAGACAAAAAAGCAACACCAAAGAGAAATCATTAAAATTTATGTAATAAAAATAAATTACTTTACTCAGAAAAGGGTTACAAAAGTAATTCGTTTTCTTAAAGACGAACAACACCCTTTGACCACATCAAGTTTAATTAACCCAATTTGTCAACAGATCTCAATGTCGTTTCAATTTGAAACTTTGATCTTGTATCCGTACAATAAACACAAGGCAGGATGTTTCTTCCTAGTAAAATATACACAATTAAGGCTACTAAATAATAAAGGATAGTTTTTAGTAATTTATTATAACATACACCATAGTCATTTTCCAAAAATATGGCCAACAATAACGATCATTTCATTCTTATCAATGAGCCTCTTAAAGATATAGTGCTTAATCGCACAGACTTTATCACCCGTGCATTATGAGATTTCACTCCCTTATTTCATTTGAAGCAGTATAAGACAAAACACTGTGAGCGACGTCCATTGCTCGGGTTATATGAGTTAGCGTAACACTCTCCGGTACATAGGCAGAAATAGCAGGGTAACGGAATATGAAGGACGCCGCTAAACAGTTATTATCTTTCCATTAAGGGCGGGCTCTAAAGGCGTCCCATCAACTTAAATGGGATAGATGACTATACGACGGTCCACGGGCAAACAAAATCAAAATAGATGAGGACTGAGGACTACAGTCAGTGTTTGCAAAAATATCTTGTTTTTCCTTTTTGAATATCCGATTGCAAAACTTTGTATTTAACGTAGCAGATATGGGCTTTGTAATTCCAAAATAAAAATATCTATAAGAAAAAAAAATTAACGAGCCCCATGACGCAGATGGTGATGATGCAACTTGTGCGACAAGGGTCGTGGGTTAGACCCCCATCTAGGACAAATATTTATTTAGTGAATATTTGTGTTTGTTCTGTGTCTGGATGTTCAATATATGTATTTAAGTATGTTATTTGTGATTACTATGTTATCTGATGTCCGTAACACAGTGCTTAAGGCACTTATATCGGAGCCAGGTTAAAGTATGAGATGTTGTATAAATTTATTTATTTTTAACGGCTTTATTTTTTTTTATTCTTTTTTTTTTGGTCAACTTTTCGGTTAGCTTGCGTCAACCGTTTTCATGATTGATTAGGTTCAAATTAGTTTAAGGTATCTAAGGGTATTATATGAACTATTGTTATTATATAAAGCCTATTTATTCATATTAACAATTATTAATTAATTTAATAATTAACATCTTCTCCATTTTATTAACATTAACACACAGTATAAAACCCGTTTACCCAATACCTTCGCGTTAAAGGTGTATAAAAATAATACTTCCTTCTACAATTTTTTCAGTTTCTTTCAGTTTCAGTTTATTCTACTGCAACACAACATACTTCATTTTATTATTCGGCGTCCCTCAGCTTTTCTAAATACTCTCCGTACGTATAATATACACATACACTTTCCTCTCCTTAAAATATATTCCCATCCCTGCCCTTTTTACTTTAATCCTTCACCCAGCCTCTATATCTTTTTACTTCTTGATTATTTTCTAGTTTCCAAATACAAACATTGTTTAATACTTTATATAGATACCTTGCCCGTTCATTTCCATTTAATTAATTTCTTATTATCTGGTTATTAAATGACCATATTGTTATTACTGTCTTGAACAAAATATAATCTCCACCTCATACAGTTTTTTTCTATATTTTTTAATTCAACACTTCTTTCTTTTTACTTCGTCACTTTCAATTTACTGTAATATTCTTGGTCTGATCTACAACTATAGTTCATTGGCCCAGATAAATATATTCCGTAATGAGTTCGTTTTTACCATATTCTTTAATAACTCGATCTCTACCAATCAATTTAATTTAATGTTGCAAGAATAGTTAGGGTATCTACAGAAAGTAATTATTTGGTAGAGAGATAGAAGTATACTTTGAAATTTAACGATTTTTAATTATTAATAACTTTTGCAAAAATGTTCCTTAATAATACTACATTATTAACACATTTACAACGCAATAACACACATTTATATGTTTTAAGTAAATATTGCTTGTATAGTATTATCTTATTCAAAATGATTAAAACAAACTTGCGTCAGAAATTTTATCTGTACGCAACAAATGGGTCCGAATTGTTTTCGGAAGTCCCTTAAAATAGTATCAGCTGGACCTTTTGGGGAACATGCGATGGTGAATTATGATATGTAAAATAAAGAACAGGATATTAATCTTTCCTTTGTTTCAAATGAACAATGTATAGGTACATCAGATAGATGCTGAAGAATATTATTTTATAAGATAAATCATGTATTTACTCTAGTTCAATCTTAGATAACAATGAGCAAAATTCTGTATAAAAACAACAATTATACAAAAAGAGATACAACTACACTTTATTACATTTACATAATAAATAAGTTTTACATTTTTAGTATATATGGGATCTATTATTTATCAGAAATATCAAAAAAAATTAGCAGGTTGGGAATTGGTAGCAGCGAAGCTTCGCGATGCGATTGCCAACATGCGTGTCCGGCGCAGCAATTACGGGCATTTCCCCTTCAATTTTCCCTTTCTTGGGGAGGCTTATGTCGAGCATTAGGTATTCTACGGCCGCAATAATGATATGTAGATCATAAATAACTACATTTCTTACATTTTTCGAAGGAAAACAAATGTTAACCTGCTCCAAAATTAACGCGTATAGCAGATAATCCTCATATAACTATAATAGGTCAAGGTTTTGACCATAATTCAAATATAAAAATTAACAAAATCAGGTGACCTTATTCCAAATAGTTGTGTCTCTTAAATAAGCTAAAGAATTTTTCAAATAATTTTTTTCCAATCCGTTCGGTTGTACGTATCCAATATTCACCAGACTCCGACATAAGCATCTTAATAGTATTTGTGTTATGGATATCAGACAACAGATATTACAAATGTAATACTAAAATACAAATTTAATAACCTGACACTCAAATATTTATCGTCATCATGACAGCCGTAAAACATCCACTGCTCGACATAGGCCTCCCCAAGAAGAAGGTAATTTTGCCCGTATTTGTGGGCAGGTTCGCAACGGAAATCCTGCAGCCCATTTCCACCCTAAGTTTGGCTGTTTCGGATGGATATACCGGCATCTGCCGATTCAGGTACCGCAGGCACCTCTTACGATATCTATTACATAGAAGTATTAATTTCTGCCACAGCATAATGTTCATTACACTAATGCATTCCCTGACTGGGTCGAACCCACGTGCCTTAGCGCATAAGATTATCACTATCGAATGCGTCATCGAATCGGGCCTATCTACGCCAAACTTGAGACTAATTATATAATTACAGTTAAGGTATGATTAATTAATGGAAAATGACGAGTCGATGGTACACTGTGTATTGAATTTTGCTTTATATATTTAAACAGAAAAGAAATAAAAAAAGTATTATTAAAATTAAAGCACGATAATATGTAAAGTTTGTTGTTTCGTAATTTATCATTTTGGTAGACCCTTGATTCGATTTGATCCAAATGATTACAACATGTATTGTGTATAAAACTATAAAAGGGTTCATAACTATGGGTATACTCCTAGGTTTATAGCATACTTGCTAACCGTCCGCGAATTTGTCCGCGTAGAATTTACACTTTGTATTGCTTTCTTTAGGAGCACTTTTCTCGGGATCGAAAGTAATGTCCTTTACTAGGATACGGCTGAAGCCGTTAAACCGCTAATAACAGACACACTTTCGAATTTATAATATTGTATGTATATATATACTATTAGCATTAATTCGTGGTTTAACATGCGGACTTCCGGTTACCGTGAGAATAGGGCATAAAATATAACCTCTTTTATTTGAAGATTATGTTTATGAGATAATCCTCAACATACGTACCAAAATAACATTTTCACCTTGTAACTTCAGTTATTTGCCAATGAAAATCTAGTTAAAATTAGTCCAGTCGTTTCAGAGATAAGCCGATACAAACAATAACTTAAAACATTATTTTTTATGTAAGTACTATATATATATTTAATGAATCTTTATTTAATTTCAAATGAACAGGTTTTCACTAAATGCACACACGATATCTCATACATGGATCTGACTCCGAGATATGTAGCTTAAAGCACTTGTACAATTACTTAATATTATATATCAGACAACAGAGGAATCGCAAATATAATACTTATATAAATAATAAATAACACCCAGTCACAGAACAAATATAAATATTCATCGGGTGGGGATCGAAACCGACCTTTGGCGACGATCTTAGGCGCACAAGATAGGATTACTACCATCTGCACCATCGGGCCATCAAATTTGCTCAATCGATTGATATATGGAAGTCGATTCCAAATTAATTTCGAAAGGCTTTATTCAACGTTTAGCCGGGAGGCGATTAGAGGTCATCTATCTATCGTCCATGCCCACGGCGTGCGACGCGACGCGACGTTCGTTAGCTCTGTAACGTCACGACCTGACTAATTAATTACCTGGCTAATTTAAATCGGGATTATTGGGCACAAAGCATAGATTACTTTACCTGGAATAATTATACGGAATTACAACAGCGGATGTTTAGATATTATATAGCACAAATGTAGGTTACCTATTGAAATTCATAACGTTTTTCGCCACAAAGTGACATTCATAATACTACTTGACGTAATAGTAATTTGCAATAATGTGTAATTGTAATTTTATTGACCATTTTATTCAAAATATATAGTATTTAAAAAGCATATATTTAATAAGGTTATTACAGGCAAAATCCATAAGCTAGGCAATAACACTTACTTTTCATAATTGCAGAGAGCATCCATTCCTATGCATAAACGTATTTTTACGCAAATAAAAATATGTACAATTTAAACGTTCCACATTACTTTCATCCTTTCAAAATATTAGATCTTGTTCTTCTTCAGCGCTGTGGGAAGTGCAGCCCTGCCGCCCCTGTGTAACGAGGTTCATACGCCCAGGCGAGCCTCCACAGCCGTTCCAGCTTGCCTGACGCCTGAGGTTTCTTACAGTGGGCCAGAATTGCACTATCCCCGCCCCTCCATTTTTGAATTAAAATTTAGTATAAGGCAGTCTAGTACCACGGCACAGGACCAGTTCCAGTTGTATTTGATATAATTTAGTTAGTATTAATTTAAATTAATTTCTTTACTTCGAAATTTGTATACAATTTTAGCATTAAAAATACTTTGATGTGTCGGTAAAGAATTAATTCCGTATGCCTCATAAAAATATGGCAAATAAAAATATGTATATATATGATTTTAGCTTTAAACAAATCTGCGTTATTATGTTTCTGCGTCATTTTTCATTTGCTAAACACTATTATGCTTATTAATTTGTATGCCATATGATGTAATGTCAATTGAACTTATGATAATAAATATTATGCGTTTCAAAGTGTAACCAAAAATATAAATATACAAACACAAATTTATTATAAGCAACATCATTACTATCATATCAGCCATCGGAAGTGCACTGTTGGACATAGGCGTAAGTTTTATAATTGCCGCGCTGGGCAAGCATGTTGGCAATCGCAGTGCGTAGCCTTGTGACGAGGATGCTGCCTATTCCCGCCCTGTTTATTTGAGCTACATTGTTACACTCTTGGTTCTCATACCTTAGTCGCCTCTTCGACACCTAGTACAGAAAATGGTACTATTCTACTCTTCCGGTACTACAGGGCAACACACGGCAGTTAGGGACCATTCCTGACGTACATTTTGAGTACATCATACTAATGATAGTTTATCAGTATGTATAATTGGTTCTCTATCTAGACTGAAATAATATTAATGGAACATTACAATATCTATATCTAACTACTACTATCTAACTTAGTACACCACAATATCACAATAATAAATAAAAATAGTTGTTTAATAAATTTATTGTATTTCTTGTGCACTATATATAAAAGATTGATAAATTTCGGGTTTATTTATTCATGTTCGCACATTCATTCATTCATAAATCACTGTGTTCCAACAGGGAAGGCAGAGACTATGGATCTCCACTTGTTAGGATCTAGGGATACCTCTCTTGTATTAACTATCCCAGCAGGACATATCATGTCAGATTATCTAGTAGAATGATAAACACACAAATTATAGACAATGTTATATTTTTAGCTCTTTACATGAGTAACAGTTAATTGAATCTTTTAATTAAATATTATCTATCTTGTGCCTAAGCTGGTATCGCTTAGACGTCAGTACCTGACTAATTAATTACCTGCCTCATTTAAAGTGAAATATTAGGCATTAAAGTACAAGACAGTTCTTATAATTTATTACACTTAAGCTACTGACCCTTTAATTATTTACTTTATTTTTAAACTTTTAGGGCAATTTGTGTTGTTAAGGTATGTTTTTTTTTACTTTGTTTTTCTGATAAATAAAATTCGGGTTCACTGTCCTAATTTTCTATTTATAAATGATTTTCTTTATTATTACTAAGTAAGGATAGACCCAACGAAATACAAAAAACGTACTTTTTTCTTCCGATAATTGATAAATGGAAGTCACCTATTATTTTATCATTGAACCTTTTAGATTTTTTTGTAGTTTAATTAATTTTCATACCAACTCCCAACTTATTTTAAAAGTGCTTCAGTTGCAGACTTAGCTTCCATCATCATACCCGCAACGGCAATTGTAATCAATGACGATGTCAAGTTCTCATCACACATCATCATCATCATGGGCTCTCTATTTTCTCTATCATCAGATCGGTATTAACTTCATTAGTTTATAGTGACGTCAAATATACACGAGCACGTACAATATTTTGTACGATTAGTACCTAAAATATCAAAAAGTTGCCACAGATTTGTCTAGAATTCATCAGATCGTGTAGTGAAATCACATGAAAGTATATATGGAGTTATTTTAAATTTCTTTTAATATAAGAAGACAAAAATTATGTATCACAGTACCAAGCGACCAACGTGTGAGAAAGAGATCTGAAGTAGGACGGACTCTATAAATAACAAATGAACGAAACCGTACAGTACAACCAGCTCTATTATAAATATCTTGGTAAAACCGACACAATGATTGAGAATACAATTCATAATGACATATTAGTATTAGGCTGCCACAATTCTATAAATATTTTAAAGGCAAAATTTATCATGGATGGATCAATGTATGGATATTTGTTACTTTTTTACGCTGACATGGATGAAACTTGGCACAGATATTTTGATAATTAATTGATATAGTATGGAATATGACATGTTGTGAAAACAATCGAGAAAGGAATGTAAAGAGAGTTTATACATGTAGAAAGATAAATTAAAGTAGAATTACTGCTCAAATATATAGAGCGGCAGTGAATAGAAGAGTTGGCATATGTCGACTTAAGCGAATAAACCTTAACCATGTAGAAGAGGTTTTAAAAATGGGACAGGTCAAAATCACCAAGAATAAACGAGCGTGTATGCGTCTATACGAGTAAAAAAAGGAAGAGGTATGCCAGGATCGCAGCAAGTGGAGATCCATAGATAGATTTATTGATAGTCTGCAATAACATACCTATAGACTACTTTTTATTCCGAAATTATGTTTCTTTAGGACAGATCTGGATTTTTTCTGTTGAGAATCTTGTTGTTGTTATAAAGCTACAATAATATTTTCCAGGATTTCGAAGCTTCGCTTAGTTATCATAGCAGCCGCCCACTACTGAGAAGGTGTAAGGATACCAACCTTACCAAGAAAAAGCGGTTTTTATTTCCTTTTTTGCAGAATTGTAATGGAGTTTCATGACAGGAATGCGGCTGCCCATTTTCACTCTGTAGGATATGACATACACTCTTTCGCTAAGTCGTTTCTTATGACAACTGGAGCAAATGAAAGCACTCTACTCTACTCTGCCGGTACTCCCTGCGTCAACTAACTAACTTAATTTACATGTGAAATTTGCGAAAAATTTAATGCACATTAACATGTACTCAAGGACATATCAACCTATACAAGTCTGTGAAAATTTCTTAAACAATATTAAAATACAATCGCGAATTGTGCTCAAAATTGTATGTAACTTTTTGACACATCCAAAATATTTTGTAAATGTTTTTATTTTAAAGTCGCCGTTATCATAAACGATGATGCTATGTTTTTTTGTGTATCAAGACAAGAGGCAAATAGAGCAACGCAATATTTTTCACAAATAAAATTATTTGAAATCACTTAATAAAATGGCAATTAAATATATATACTTAACCAACATCTTTCTTCTTTGAATCAAATAGGTATATAAATAAACTTAAATCACTCAATCCCTTAATCTACAAGATTGAAGTTACGAGTTCAAGAAATTTAATCCTGGTAATGGTTTGTTATCGGATAGCAAGTTTGAGATAACTGCACACAGCCAGATTCACGGTAATCATTCAATCAATTGGAACTGTTATAGGTTAAGGAAATTAAAATTTATTAAAATTATTTGTTTATTTACAGTTTATATAAATAAAAATAAAGCATTCGTTTAAAAGTGTGTACATCATAAGTCTAGAACGACTGTTCAATAGATAATTATTCTTGTGTTTTGTAATTGTCGAGGCCAGTTTGCACAGAGTCGTCCCCGATTTTCTACGGTTTTTTCTGAACCTATGTCCAGTACTAGATATCCTACGGCTGATAACATCATTGACATCACGTTCATGATGTTAGATTCATTTTAATGCGTTTACAATATATTTTGCGATCTGAAAGTATCACACATATATACATAGATATATATCTACAGATTAGCTAAAACGTGTTGTAGTTTTGATAACTTGAACCCACGCACTCAATTTGATATGTTACGTTAATCCTCTTATCTGATAAATTCTGATGTAGAACTTAACGTAAAAACGTACCAAAGACGTTAAGTGGTTCTATAAATACATGCATAAACGTTCTTTACTTTCTTTTTTTTACATACCTAGTTCATTAATATCTAATAATACAAGTGCCTTACTATTTTTTTATTTAAAACTAGCTGTCCCGACAGACGTTGTCCCGTCTTAACGAAGACTGTTTAAGTTATATATATATTCAATATGTACCCGCGACTTCCGAACCGTGTGACCGCGTAGAATAGTTTTTTGGGGTACCATACCTTTTTACCTTAACTTATATAAACTTTGAATGTCATGTTTATTTATATTGAATCAATGCCTTGCAAAACAAGTTACAATTTTCTAGCTCTAAAATAGCGATATTTCTATACATCTTTTCATGCCCTTTCGACCCCTTACAACCCTTATTTTGAATAAAAAATAGCCTATGTCTTTTCTCAGAATCTAAAGATTGTCTGTGCCAAATTTCATTAATATTGGTTGAGAGGTTTAAGCGGGAATGCGTAACAGACAGACAAAGTTACTTTCGCAATTATTATATTAGTAGGGATATACTCGTATATATATATATCTATAAAATCTATCTATCTAGGATATATATAAAATCATAATCTAGATATATATGTTTATATATACATATCTAGATTATCTTCTATTTTTCTATCTGCTTCTGTCTTATTAACTTAAAAACTTCAACTGATTACTAAAATAAAATTAAGATCAGAGCTAATGTCCTTCACTTTGGGAAGTGGTCCAGCAGTGTAGTGGTCCAGCGGCCTTCGGCAGATATAATTATTTCCCGTCTAATACCGGCTAACTAGTTTAACTATTATATATATATAATTAATTTACCTTGACTTTTATTCATCCGTTGAATCATGAGATATGTATGAGTACATTTTTATTTATATTTTCTGACTTGTCCAAAAAAGATACAATTCAATTCTATAATTAAGGTACAATAGTACCCAACATATATTATATATTATAATATTTAACAATACATATTTAACACTCAGACACAGAAAAAACACAAGTATTCATTATATCAATGTTTATCTTGGGATAGGATCACTACAACCTGCGCTATTCGATATATCTAAATATATATAAAAGTTCAACTAAGTCCTTATATTTGCTCTTTTGCAAATTTGAAATATTCTTAAAAAGGGTTAGCACTATTCACTTAATATGAATGTCGTAGCTACTGCTATCACATCTTGGTTAGCGTATGTTATATATTGGTCATAGGGAAAGAGATGACTTTCCGCGAAGTCTAGTGTAGTTGATGTTCGTTTTTACAGAAAACCACTTCTTATCCTACATTTTTGGTGCGAGGTTCCAAAAGATAATAACGGTTTTCATAACTTTTGGTCAGTTTTTATGAATTTATTTCACATTCTTAATTGTCTAGGCTTCATTTATTGCTGTTTAGCTGTCTCAATTATATTAAAGAATGTGGTAAAAACTACTAAAATTATTGCGCTGCTCGGAGAGGGTTGCAGCCATTGCTTCGTGGCTCAGAGGCTAAGTGTGAGGCACTCGACGACTTCAAAGGACCTGGCAGCGGTATCAAGACACAGGTTCCGTCAAGACAAAGCCTGGTTCTGGAAGAAAACTATGTACACGGGATGATTGTTTTCTTGTGAGTCGCGCATTGAGAAATCGCAAGTCTTCGTATGTGGACCTTAGAACAACCTCGAAGAAGTAAGAAATGTGCATATTAGTCTATGGACGGCCAGGAAGAGGCTTCTCGCGGCCAATATACGCAGTCATCGCCCGGCCCGCGGCCCTAAGTTACTCCGTGAGCACAAAGTTGACGGGCTTAGGTTTGCTCGAAATTGTGAGTCATAGACTCAAGAAGACTGGAATAGGGTATTGTTCTCCGATAAAGCCAGGATATCTCAGTTCGGTGAAGATCGACTTCGGCGAGTGCTACGAAGACGAGGAGAACGCTTTGCAGAGGCATGATTTTAAGAAATCGTACCTTATGGTGTGGGCTCTGTTATGTTTTGAGCAGGAATAAATACAATAGATCATGCAGAGGTAGTCTTCATTGAAAACGGCTCACTGAC
This sequence comes from Heortia vitessoides, assembly GCA_020976665.1. Lineage (NCBI taxonomy): Eukaryota > Metazoa > Arthropoda > Insecta > Lepidoptera > Crambidae > Heortia > Heortia vitessoides. Next base: position 6,921,117 of record JACJUM010002496.1, read on the forward strand.
TGGACATACAAAACGAAGGTTCTAATTCTTCATGCACAACCCGCTTGGCCGCTTTAGGCGAAGACTCATTTTTTATGAACGATAACGCTCGCGCACACTGGTTTGGCAATGAGGAAGCGTATGTGCAAGAGGTCGGCATTCGTCGTTTGGATTGGCTAGCTCGGAAGTCCCAACCTTAATCCTATAGAGCATGTCTGGGACGTTATGAAACGACGCGTGAGGTCAGTACAACCGGCTCTGCTGATCATCAGAAAGCTGAAGAATATGATTACCGCGGAGTGGGAACGTATTCCGCAAGCAAGTATCCTGAAAATCCTCGCTAGCATACCCAGACGAATTCAAGCGTGATTTCAGCTAAAGGGGGTAACACTCGTTACTAAAAATTTATCTGCTATATGTATCTAAGCTGCTAGCAAGCATACACTACGAGTGAACTTTAGAATTACAAAATTTATTACAGCATTATTAATTTACAAAATTCTGGAAATTAAACTACCTATATTTATCAAACAAACCAATAGTAACTTTTGAAATGGTTTATGGCTTAGGTGCCCGTTATTTTTTGCAAATAAATGTATATATACATATATATATAATACAAAGTCTGTAAACAGGCATACGGTCCGCTTGATAATAAGTGGTTAGTTTCATCTCATAGATATCACTAGCATGTCGCCAACCCTGTGTACTAAAGAAAATATGTCACATAGTAATTTCACTCTCATCCTTTAAACGGGAACACACAATGCGAACACTGCTATTTGGCGGGAGAAATAAGTGAGAGTAAGGTACCAATGCAGACGACCTATAAAAGAGGTTCTACCTCGTGAAAAATTGTATAGCGCTGATTGATTTTTCACGTTGCACCATCTTGAGTTCTCCGCAATTACCATTCTTATCTACATGGTACCGCAATATATGTTATCCCGAAATAAAAATTATATATAAACATGAGTTTAAAACGTTAGAGTAAAAAAGCTATTCAATTTGTCAGCAAAACCATATCAATTTATCGGACGCATTAACGTAACCCACAAACGCGCCAGCATTTATAAATCTCCCGTCCATGAGAAGTTCATTACGTAGGTAATATTTGTCCGGATATGTGGACTCGAACGTGGGGTTACAGTAATAGAATGTAATTTCGCAGAAGAAAACCCGGCGCGTCGTAATTTATCGTCAAATCGTAGAAAGACGGATATGTTAATTCAAACGTTACTAATAAAAATTACTGAGTTTTATTTTGCGTTTGCCATTTTATTCATTTAGTGCAGTATTTGTATAACAACGAAGTCGAACTCTTTTATATGCATGATGCTATAATGCGTTTCATGTTGTCTCGAAATATATATCTAAGGGCCTATTTTATTCACAACATGGCCTGGACAGCATTCGCGTAAAATGTTTATTATCAATTGAAACAAATTTCCTTCAAAACATCATCAGTGTTTATTTGTGTCTTAATTATATCCTATTTTATCTTCTCTTTTTTAGGGAGAAAAGTAAGTAAAACACTCCGTAAAACATAAGATAGCTGCCGGCAAAGCCCCGCCCATATAATTTTAATCATCTCTCCAGTGCTATGTGGTACCGGTAGGGTAGAATAGTTTCTCCCCCTCAGGTACCAAAACCTACATATGGCGGTATATTCTTCCAAAATAGTTTAACTCAAATGCATAGGGCGGGTATGGGCAGCAGCATCCCCGTCGCGAAAGCTACGCTCGGCGATTGCCAACACGCTTGCCCAGCGCGGCAATTATGAGAAAAATTCTCCCTTTCTTGAGGAGGCCTTTGTCCAACAGTGAACTTCCAATGACTGTAATGATGAATACACTTAAATTAAAAAATATTTGAAGCATAGTGATATAATATCAAAATAGGTCAATAATATTTCTTTCCCCGACGTCTATAATACATATGCATTAACCTAGTAAAAAAGGACGGCAATTCTTAGGAAGTAAAAAGAATTTTATTTGTATACAACAGTTATGGGATACTATGTTCGTAGGGGCCGGGAACATAATTTGTCATCAGTCACAAAGCGACCTACTTCTCTTTAACTTGTCCGTCCGGGGAAAAAAGACGGATTGTTTGCGCAGCAAAGTATTTGACCGGACGTTCGTTTTAAAATGTATGTATTATACGAGCGGTTCGCTTTGCTCTTGTGGTTTCGCTTTTCCATGAGATATTTACTAGTTATTTTCTGAACGTTAATGTACTTTTTATATAACAATTTAAAATATAATAATGACCGAGCATTCGATGGCTCAGATGGTAGTGATCTGTATGTTATTGATTTGCCTATTTTTTAACTAGCGTGACCAGATAGGTGATTCACAAGTAATTATTAATTAAATAAATCTTTCACAGATTCATTATCTGTAATATGTTGGTGATAATGGTTCTATGAATACCTAGTGGTCCATGTAACTGAAAGCCACACCAGCCGTAAAAATTATTTGTAAAATCCTTAAATTAATTGTTATTATTATAACATAAATCCTTACTAATATTATAAATCAGAAAGTAAGTCTGTCTGTCAACCTATTCAGCGTTTTCATGGCAAAACGTTTGTGCCGATAAAAATTAAATTTATACTGCTTTTCAGAATCTAGTGCCTGAGAATCGTTATGGACTACTTTTTGATGTGAAAAAGAAAGATTCTAAGAGTTTGAAAAGGGGGGAAGGGTGTAAATTTTTATGGAATTATCGTCATTTTTAGAGCTAGAAGCTTTATACTCAAGGTGTTAAATTACAAAAGGGAATAAATAGCTTTTGTAATTTGGATGAAAGGTCCTAACATTTATGGTGTCTTTACAAAATGAGAAACTGAAGTTAACGCGGTCAAGAAACACTATGAGCGCTGGGAAGCTGCGCGAGAAGGGCGGGGTCTTAGTAGATACTCAAGGTCACTATTTCACGCGGATCAAGTCGTGGGCACAGCAAGTCAATTATAAAGTAACCAAATTCACAATCTTCATAACATGTTATCTATACTTCATAAAAAATATTTGGAAACAGCGTTATTGAAAAGCAAACTTAATACCGCAGAATTTGTCTAATATTTTTGTTTCCTTAATACTAAATTCTGTTATTAAAATAAGTTTCATAATGGATATTATAAATTAAAATTACAGGTTTTAATACAAAGTCAAACCATTTTAGAGGAAGTATAATTACTTTATAACTACAATAAAGTTACACTTTTCTCGTTATTAATTTTTAATATAGTCATCAGGTTAAATGCTATAGCAAGACTAATAAAAGCTACCACTGAGGTACTACTTGCGTTCAAATAAGCTTTAGATTTTCTTCAAAGTAAAACAATATAACTAAATAGATCGAAACACAATTAAAATAAGTAGCATGTTCATTCGATTAATAGAATTTGTTTTCGAAAGCACGTGACGTCACTAGTGGGTAGAGTAAATGTTAACAATGCCTTGCCTGATGCTTGTTCGATGAACCACAAGGACGCCCAATATATTTTGTTTGACAAACAAACTAAGGTGACCCGAGGTACCATTTACGCGGTATTTTTAAACATATATGTATTAAGATATATTTCGGTTATTTTTATAAAGTAAAATAATAGTTTCAATAGTAATAAGCCTAGAATTTAATTTAATATGGTATGTGTGCTCAGAGAGAGTCAAGAGTTAATCAAAGAGGTCAATGTCACAAACGGATACTTAGCTTGAAAAAAAAGTTGTTTCAGAGATTCCAAAAAAAATATTTAAGTAAATATAGACGTATTTTCAATTAAATTAAAACTTATATACATTTCAAAGATATAATCTTAAAAATATTTAGCAATCATGTTGGTAAAAGGCAGGCCCAATAAAATTAACACCCGGTAAAAATATTTTACTGCATTTTCATATATTTGATATAAATGTAAACAAGAAATTTTATATTTAAACTTTGATATTATGAAAGCAGTATTTTATACAAATATTGAAATACCAAGTACTGAGCTAACTATTTCACTATTTATAGAACCCAGTTGCAAATTCGTAATAACGTTTAATTTTAAAGCTGAAAGTTCTCTGTTAAAAATGTATATGTTAACTTTACATAATCAGATTTTATTTTATTTATTTATTTGTACTTATTTACAGTCTTTACATTTAATCTTACATTAAACATTACAATATCCTTATACCTAAACACATAGCCTTTTTAAAAGTAAATTCTTCTTGCGTTAAAAATGTTTGAAGAATCAGAAACTATATACAAATTTATTAATTTATATCCTACAATTTATACAAATACAAAATTAAACTGATTACTGCTTTAAAAGATTGAATTGAAAATAGAAATTAGCGAGAGTGGCGTGCAGTCTGCTACCGGGTATCCACATTATTTGTTAATCATAGAGATTAACAAATTACATATTGTGTTATCGATACCTCTCAACTGGTTAACGTGTTTGATAAATTGAATAAACATATATATTTCTTTTATCATTAATATTAAAGTCTAAATAAATCCGTTCTACTAAAGCCTGCTTTTATTAAAGTGGCGTAAATTACACCTGTCGGTAAGTGTCACTGGCTCATTCTCTTTTGAGAATAAGCCGAAACAATTATTGTTGTAGACTTTTATATGAATTCTAAAAAAATCTGTTATTGTCATAATAACGCTAGTATAAAAATCATCAATACATATTCCTAATATGCATATGATTATTTATTGACAAATGAACATTTTAATTTGGCTTGTTTAAAATTTTTAAGTATTTATTAGAATTCATACTAAATCACACCGACTCAAACTAATATTGAACTTGCAAAAGTGTGAATAACTGTCCGTTAATACGCTTTTACGGTCAAACCACTAAAACGATTTTGATGTAATTTGCCGTGTAATAATTTAAATCGTAGGGAAGGACATAGGCATATTTTGATCTAGAAACAGTTCTCACATGAGAGACAAATTGAAATACTACGAAAGTAAAGACTAGAGTGTAACGCTAGTTTCTATGTGAAACAAATTAACAATTCAATTTAAGTTAGGACTTAACAATTACCATTTCAGTTATATGAAACACCGTTTAGAACCCTCAAATTTGTTACAACAGGTAACGTCATTCCTGCTTATATGGACTGCACCATGTGATGCAGAAAATATAGTAGAATTTTGTTTAGCAGCATTGGCAGTAATATATGGTCCTCTAACAGAGACTACATTTGTCACAGAGTAAGCTCCCTACTTATGCTTTTGGTATTTTTGGAGACTTCTGTTTAGTCTGGAATATTAAGAAAAAATAAATGAAATACATCTAGCCATGTAACAACAGATTTGAAATGTTACTCAAATTATAAATAGCTTCTAAATTGTACAGAAACAATTTTACATTAATTTGGTACTGCAAATAGAACCGGTCACCAATTAAATCTGTGCTGAACCTTGAGGCTTGAGTGACCATCGTTAGCCTGGCCGCACTAGTGAGGTCGGTATTCTTTCGAGAACCATATACTGCACGCGTTCGCTGGCAAACGGTGTACTGCCAAAAGGATTTATGTGTGAAGTATGTATGATTGTGAAATGTGCAGTGCCAGAGAGAAGGTGAAGAAGACTGGCGTTTGTAGAAATGACGCCTTAAAGCGGGTCAGTTATGTTTTGTCATCACGCATTCCGAGCGTCTGTGATGTCTGAATGCCATCGACAGCCACATCATGCGATTTGCAATAAATCGTACATATTTATGATAACAATATCTGTAATATTTTTGTGCTGGAGGTATTTGCGATAAATCTTACATATTTATGCTATCAGTATCTTTAATATTTTTGTGCTGGGGGTTTTTACAATAAATCGTAGATATTTATGTTAACAGTATCTATAATACTTTTGTGCTGGGGGTACCCTGCTTCCGTCGCTAGACCCTTTGAATTAAGTTTTACTCAAATGTACAAGCCGAGGATGAGCAGTAACATTCCCGTCCTTACCCATCCCCCAAAAGGACTATGTACAGTGAACCTTCAACTGATGATATGATAAAGATATTGATAATATTTTGTCTAATACTAACAAACCACAATTGTTAAACTATATATTTGTAATTTATTTATTACATCGATATTTAGGTTACATTTTAGCTAAGTTACAGGCACTTTATTTTATTAGATTTATTGTGATTCAGCTTGGAGGATCGATACGTGTTTCTTACGAAGTTTTATAGACTTTTTTAAGTTTAAAATATTGCTCAAACTAAACGCAGTATTTTTTAATACATTCGATTACTTGCGCATCTGAATAATACTCATAATACAGGGAACAAATTGCTATGCTATATATACGCTGAGTTTAAGTATCCCCAACAGATTCCAAAAACTACCGGCTGTATAAGGTCCGACGCGACCTTGTGATCTTAGTTACACCCTCTATCCACCTTGAGGATGCGTGGTATCCATCCCGGGCATAAGAGAATAACAAAATAAAATATTACTCTAGATACTTTTTACGAGTAAAATGTTATTAGATTGATTTTATATAAACTCCACATATCTTATTACTTTCTACTTTTTTTATTATTTCACAAGTAATAATCAAATTTTGAATAACATAACTCGCGGGATTTCTGAGCAAACTTATTTGTCCTTTTTACAACCGACCTACATAAGGTCTGAATTTTTTACGACATGTAACACTGAACATTTGGAGCTTAGAAAATTTCACCTCGCAATTTTAGGACTACGCCCCGGAATAACATTGAAGAAAAATACACCGGGTTTTTAAAAACGCCCGACTTCGTTTTATTAAAATAATAATTAGAAATTCCTTTACAAATTGACTAGCCGAGTATTTTACTCGGATTGGAGGGGATGGTATTCTTTTGTCACAAAAAAAAATTAAGAATTAATTCTGTTTGAAAATAAAACCATGGCTTTTTATATTTATGTTATGAACGTTATACTTTCTAAATTAATATATCTATATAATAACATCGAAACACTGAATTAATATACTTGTGTATTTCTGGAAATTTAGAGAATATCTTTACTTTGCAGCAAATTATTTGTGTTTTGGGTAATTTTATTTATTGTTTTTTTAATATACGGTCCGCATAATGTTCAGCTTTTCCGCAACATAGACGCTAGTGTTATCGTAAGGATATCACTAGAGCGGCTCAAAAATTGTGGATTAAAGAGGGAGAGGCAGTGAATTTACGGGCTTATATGACAATATAAGCCCGTAAATTCACTGCCTCTCCCCTTCTAAATGTAACACGAACACGTCGGCGACGTTTAGAGCACGTTTGGCAGTAGAAGTTGGTACCTATATAAAAATCATCCCTTAAGGGGGTAAAAGGGAGGTTCAAAAGTAGTATGACAGTTGTACAACTTATTGCGAGTGAACTGTGGAGCGCTGCTTATTTATATACTCGTATATACATGTATGGAATGTCAAAGTAAGAAAAATACATAAATATTTTTATTGCTTCAGTTCTGTTTATATTATAACAATAGCAATATTCTTTTGTAACCTGGTAATCATCATCATCATCTTCATATTAGCCATTTCAAGTCCACTGCTGAACATAGGCCGTTTAAAAAAGCACCTTAGGCGGTTCATATCATGGTCGAAAGAACACGTGGCATCATACGTCAAATGACCCTAAACGGGGAAAACCCACGTGTGAAACTCGAACGGGGCTGTAAAACTCCAAATATTTTAGTCAATATTATTTTTACTCTTTATAAGCTCTTGACCTTAGAGGACCCAATTCAATGTTTGTAAACTCTAAGAATCTATATAATTTGTACACTGTTAGATTATAAATAAAATATAAGTAAGAAAGTTTGTTTTATTATTTTTAAACAACAGTTATGAACACCTGAAAAACAGAGATATTTATTTATTTGCTCGAAATGTACAAATGGCGGACTTAATGCCAGTTGGCATTATATCCCAGTCAACCATTGTACGAAACGTAAAATATGTAGTGATGCAGACAATATATATACGTAATAGATAAATGCTACATACATATTTGTATTAATAAACGCAATAAATACATATGATATGTATATATATATATATATTACAAAAATAATATATATAGATTATATAGATTACAAAGTTAGAGCAGCAGCGTCAGTGAATAAAGTACAAAGAAAGCGTTTCAGAAAAAAATTGTTTTGGGATTGGAAAGGAAGCTCATTATAGATAGATATCACAAATATATCATATAATTGTTTATCCAGTTTTGGAACCATCGAGCCCACTCTCACTCTTGACGCATAAGATAGAGCCTCAACTACTTGCGGCATCGGGCCAGTTAAAGTTTGTATGTGTGCATGAGGCAGCTAATGGATATTTATGACTACTAACTACTGAATAGATTTAAATAATAATTTAGATTTAAAGTTCATATATCAAAATATCACTTTTTAAAATTCTAGCAGGCGACTGATTTATCATCATCATACCAGCTATTGGAAGTCCACTGCTGGGCATAAGCCTCTCAAAGAAAGGAGGTTTTTTGCCCATAATTGCCGCGCTGGGCAAGCGTGTTGGCAATAGCAGAGTGCAGCTACCGGGACGGGAATACCCTGTTGAATACCCTGAATGCACTGTTTCGGATAGATATACCGCCATCTGTCGGTACCTTAATCGGCTCTTACGACACCTGGTGCAGTGAGAGATACTATTCTATTCTGCGTGTACCTCACGGCAACATCATATATAAAGTTCCCCTATATTAAAAGTGGAATGGAGACTACGCACCGGCAAGCGCAGCGTAGAGCGTCCACCCGCAAGATGGACAGACGATCTGACTAAAACCGCAGGATCGCGCTGGACACAGGGCGCATACAACTGGTCCTATTGGAAATTACTTGAAGAAGCCGATATCCAGCTTTGGACGTCTTATGGCTGATATGATGATGATGATGATGATGATATTGAAATATACGTACGTAAATAAATACTCGATAAACAAACAAATACCATTTAAAGGTATTGTAACAGAGTTCATTTCCAAATGTTCGTCAATATTCTATTAACACATTTAGGAGTTGCAAACAGAGTAAATATACAATATCACTAAAGCCATAATCATATATTGACGGTTAAAAAGCCATTTCGTTGAAAATCAGATATCGCGATTAGATCCGAGATAGAGCCCGGGGTTATTTGCTTGCCGTGTCACCCGTGACTAGAACACTTCCACACAACGCAGAGTAAACTACGACTGGAAGCGGTTTTCCTTTTAATTGAACATGTGCTTGCTTCTGTTTGGTAAGCGATTGAGTTATTCGGACTTCATTACTGCAAGCACTTACGAGCATTACTGTATATCGTCATTATCAAATCAGTATAAGATATTTTTTGGAAGATTTTCTTCCCCCACAATTGCCATGGGGAGCCGTGATACCAATACGAAAGATAAATTCGCAGTGGGGCACCATCAGGTGAAGATCGGTAACAGTGTAATACTGTTCCCCATTTCCGTCTACTGCTTCACTTTATCACGCTGTTTCTTATGGATATATTTTCTGATAAGTATATACTCCACGGTTTTTGTACATACAGTATGGCAAAATACTTATATTTTTACTTACATTATTCTTGAGAACACAATACCTATATAAACCATCTACGATAGACACGCCACAGAACATCTACGATTGGCAAATCTTAACCAACTTTTGTTTTTGATACTTGTATTTAACTAACTAAAAAAATAACATTACTCCGAAAATTTAAAATTTTAGAAGTTATTTTTTCATTTTATGAACTATAATAACCTAGACATGGCCCCGTTGTTCAAAGCAGGATCTTTGACCAACGTATGGCATGTACAATGTGTTTTAAGTATTTTCTAAAACTTTTCAAGTATTTGCCGGTGGCATTGAAGTCGGTTTTCTTGTTCTTCATTTATACCAATAAATATGTAGAATAGGAAAATTACTTTACTTTCTCACAAAACCCAGAAAAAAGATGAACATTGTAATTGATTCACTTACGGGCTCACACATTGTACCATTACAAATTGTGTATAGTCATGCTTGGTACCCATTGCTAGGTAATGTAACCCGAGATACGTCGTATACAATTGTCAGATACGAGATATTATAATAACGTAATATTTCACGTTTTATAAAATGTTCTCAGTAAGAGAGTGCCTTAAGATTACACGAGCGTGCCAGCCTCCATAGAGCAGCAATTTTTAAATGAAATTGTGTATACAAACCTTTTCTCGGTTATCCTCATTTCCATTTGGGGAATCGCGTTTGAAATTCGTTGCGATATTTTAAATGAGAACCAGAAAGAGAACAACAGATGATTGTTTCACTTATTTCAATCATCCATTTATATTACATTAGATTATACAATAAAAGTAAATACTTGAAAAGATTCTGTAAATATGGGAGCTAAATATTGGTACTTATTTTCATAGCATTTAAAGGTTTTTGTAATCCAGAATGGGCGGTAAATTTTATTTGTGAAGTCAGACGATGCTGTTTATATATTTTTATGAAGTAAATCCTCCTCAAAGATCTCAACACTTTTATTTTGTTTATGTAAAAAAATATATTGATTACTGTATTTTAATACATATGCATATACAATGCAGTAGAAAACATAATCTTTCATTAACTAATAAGCATACCACACTCTAGTATATGAATGACAAGCGACATACTTAATCATTTAAGTTTTAAAACATTATTTATTATCCGTGGTTATATTGAGTTTTTACAAACAATATTTTAATAGAATCATGAAAAATATTGTCAATCTATCTTTTTCATTGAATAAACGATACTAATATTATTATGTGGCTGGTTTTTTTTTACTTTAAAACTATAATTAATTTCAATCTTGATTTAATAAAGATTTATTATTATATAACTTGAAAAAAAAATACTAAGAAGCCACAATTAAATATTTTGGTCGATTAATGACTATCGGGCAAACCAATTAAGTTTAATTAGGTTGACTTATAAATTACAATATTTGCTTTTGAGTATCTCACATAACAACTAATACATAGTAAATATACATATATATACTGTTATAAACGTGATTTATATTAAAGGAAGTTACATTGAATTAACCTTACAGTGCCTTTTCTATAACATCTACGAGAGTGACCGCAAACAATTACTATCCCCCCCTCTAACCGAAGTCAGGCAATCATTGCCTTCGCGGAACTAACGATCGCTCCCTCTTTTATCTTTTTCTTGCATATCTTCTCTGCCTTATATATTTCCAAAAAGAATGTGAATAATCAATTACCCTGAACCATTTCAATATTTATAATTATAATGTTTATTGAATTGGTAAGCAAACAACAAAAGAGTTTTCAATTGATCTTTATCTCTCATCGCTAGATAAATGAATGTTTGTTATTGAATTTATTAATCCTATTCTAACTTTTGAGGCTAATAATAGAATTACAAAAGCCACATTCTTTTTTATATTTGCGTAATTAGTTACCTATTTTTTAAATGACTATGTCGACACACGAACTTACGGTTCGCATCCTTGAAAGCATCTCCTGTGCTAAGACGCTTGTTTATACAAGGATATCGCTAGCGCGTTCGCCAATCTTGTGACTTGAAGATACTATAAGACATTTCTCAGTGATTTTACTGTCTCTTTCACCTTTCAAACAAACACAACAATACGAACACTGATGTTTGTATATAAAAATAAGTAAGTAAGAAAAATAAAAATAAGTGAGAGTGAGGTACCAATGCATTTATGACGAGTCCTAATGCCCAATGACCTTAGTACGAGTGTGAGGTTTGCCTCAGATCATCTTCATGCAAAAATCATTTAATTATTGATTATATCTTTTACATATAATGTAGCTATAATTATATTGAGGCTGAGTAAATAATCTCCTTGAGTATCAGGTGTCTTACGAAACGACTACTTGAACCCACAGATGGTATAACTATCCGTGACAGCGCAAGAATAAGCAACAGCTTCTCAATTGCAATTACACCTTTTTTATGTCTCATGGAGGCATAAATCTAATAGAGGACGACATAACTTTATTTTAATCTCTAACATAAACCTTCACCACCAACATACTAGTATAACTTCTTGTACGTCATCATCGTTGACGCCCTTTCTACAAGGACAATGATAATAACTTATAAATAGTTCACTGAATAAATATCGTACATTATAGATCCGCTTATAATTGGTCCAGCTTACAATTGTCAATATAAATTAGGAGGTAAGTGGTTGTCGTTGGCACGGAGGGAAAAAATAATTGGCTCGGCCATAAGGGCGCCCTCTGTCGGCGACACGACCACTCACAATAATACCGTATTAAGAATAGAGAAAAATAATATTCTCTTTGGCCGCACATAGGTATTTATTTAATGATATATTATTTGTTTTCTTTTTATTCAATGCTGAGTATGGCAGAAAATGCACGCGTGAAGAAAAATGCTGTTGAAATGAGAGCGCTTCGTAGTATGTATAATATGAGTTTGAAATAATGATTGAAGCGTAGTGTAATAGGAGATCGATGTGTTGTAAAAGATGATTTGGTGCAATAACAGATTAAGAAATGTTGCTATGGTCAGGACTCGTGAAAGGATGGATAAAAATAGAATGAATGCACAAATATATAGAGTGGAAATGAATGGAAGAGTTGGATGACCTAGGCGAACGTACCTTAACTAGGTAGATGACGTATTAAAGAAGGGCTAGCTCAGAAGTACCAAAAATAAACGAGCGTGTATGAAAGGAAGCAAGAGAGGTATGCCAAAATCGTAGCCAGTGGAGATCCATAGTCTCTGCCTACCCCGATGAGACACAGACGTGATGTTTGTATATATTATAAATAACTTACATATATATTTGCATGTAAGACGTCGAGTACCAGCAACGTAGAATAGTATCTCCCCCCTAGTGTCGTTACAGGCCACAAATACCGGCTTAATGTATTTTCAATCGCTTCTTACTGTGTCCACAACTGTCGAAATTTTACGTTTCTAACATAAACGGTTACGACTGTGAGTTCATCTATATATTATTGTGTGTGCTTATATACTATATAGTTAATGAGTTAGTTTCTCGTAAATTAAATAAATTATAAAGAATGTTTACGTCCAATGGATCTGTTTCTGTCAATCGCGTCAAATCAAACGACTGACAGTCCAAAATCATACAGTCTCTTTGAAAAGATTTATAATGTTTATTAAGTTAAATTTACTTACTTTCTCTTTGTACCTCTTCATGATTATAACCATCACGAAAAAGCAGAATTAGCGAAATCATACACGCTTTATGCCTTCACCTTTATTTATAAAACTACAGAACAGAGTACAGTTTGATCCAACTTGAGAAAAGGACTATCTAAATTAATAGTCGCCATACTTTTTTCACGTATAAGTATAGCTAAGACAGACGTCGGGCGCCAAACGTCAGTCGGGATACCTAATCAGATTTATAGATTATCTATATTTTAAGCCAGTTCTGGCGGTGTAAGCGAGTTATTAAGAGTAAAATTTAGATGAACACTGCTTTAAGCACTTTAATAAAATATCCAAATATGACAAAAATAAGACACGCTGACTATCCGCCATTACAGAAGGGATAGAAATAATTAGGCCCGGGCCCTAAAGGACCCATCTGTCACGGACAGTACCACGAACTTTGTGTCGAAAAATATCGTTTGTATTCCCAATATTGGCTCTTTAACTCGAGGACTTTCACGAACTAATCTAATGTTACATGTGTAGCTCATAGAAGTGTATGTAGTACCTAAATAAATATTTACAAACGATTCGATTTGTCTCTGACTAGAAAAATTTTCACGTGCGTGACAATAGACAGCTAGTATACTTGTGCGACAAAATAAGTTCTTCATTAGCTTAGCTTACTTAGCAGTAGATTTGCACGATTTTGAAAAACCATCATTGTACCAGCCTTATGATGACTGTAGTTGGGCATAGGCCTCCCCAAGAAAGGGAGACTTTAGCCCGCAGTAGCCGCGCTGGGCAGGCGTGGTGGTTATCCCAGTGTAGCTTCATAACGCAAATGTTGCGGCCTATTCCAATCGTTGCCTTTGAGTTAGGCTGTTTCTGTGGACAAACCGCCGTTTGCTAACTACCGTACATTAAAATACACCAGGTACACAGGGACCGATACTAATCCACTCTTCTGGTATCCTACAACTATAAATACAGTAAAATAGATATCAGTAAGAAATAATAGTAATAATAAATTCCCACATATCAAACATTAATCTGACTCCGTGGTAAGTCGCTTAAAGCACTTGTGTTACGGACGCTAGACAACAACGCCAATTACAATTAAACTTATACTTAATTTAGTTATTTGAATAATTGGACATAATTATTGCAGCAATTGTTTATTGGAGTTCGACTACTGTAAAATAATAGTGCCTATAAGACAAAAGTTTAATGATATCTTTCGGCCGTGTGGTACCGGCGGAGTAGAGAAGTACCTCCCCCACATGTCATAAGAGGCGACAGAGTTTCCAGAACCGACAGATGGCGGTATATCCATCCACGGCGGTGTATTTTGCGATTTCAACAAGCTTGCCCAGCGTGGCAAATTCACGAGGATGTTGCCCAAAAAACTTCTTGGGAAACCGTATATCCAGCAATAGACGTTTCACGGCTGCTATAATGATGACAATTGGAAACATATAGTTAACGATCATCTTCATCATCATCGACAGGTCTGATAGCGCAGATGGTAGTGATCCTATTTTATGCGCCAGAAGTTGCGGGTTCGATCCCCACCCAGAACAAATATTTAAATGATGATATTTGCTTTTGTCCTGTGTCCCAGGACAAATATTTATACAATGAATTTTTGTGTTTGTTATGAATCTGGCTGTTAAATATGTATTAATGATATACATGTATTAGTGATTCCTCTGTTGTCTGGCGTCCGTAACACAAGTGCTTTCAGCGACTTACAACGGCGTTAGGTCAATGTATGAGATGTTGTGTGAATATATATAAAGATTAATAGATAATTGTAATGCAGTTTGGCGTTTTAACATTCAATTAAGTCTCTTATATAATAAATAAATATAATTATAGTAATATTATGCAAACTGTACAAATGGTAATCCTTAAACGAAGGTTTCTGCATTGGGAGCTCACTCTTACGTATTTATAGTGCCGAATGTGTATTAGTGTTTAACATGTGACATAAACCTTGAAGATACAAGGTTGGCAACACGCTGGTGATATACTTGTGATACAACAAGTTTCTATTGGCTGTGGTAACGGTTACTATCACGAGGCCCATATGTTTGTTAGTCAACTTAGTAATATAAAATATAGTTAAAATGTTGCTATTAAAAGAAAATATTCTAACCTTAACCAAACAATTACGCAATTAAGAGAATTGCTTTCAAATTGGCTTCGTTCCTAAATTTGCTTTGTTAACAAGCTCCAATTTCTGAGCAGCCAATTTACATGATACGTCCTGCTACATTAATTGGGAGTGCTACGAACTCATGCTCACAAAAATATATCGCGGTGAGCCAGCTATTATCGCGTGGGGAAAATAATTGGGAGCGAGTCCTGAAAGACACCTCTGTCATAGAGTCGGACATTTTGTGTACTAACGACGGCTTTAACGGCCGTCGAATATTCGACTATTTATTCGGTATTTGGACAAAAAACCTTGACATGCGGTAGGCCTTATACAAAAAGTTGTCTGCGTTATAAATCCCTACAATAAATATTATATATATATATAATATTATAAATGCGAAGGTAACTCTGTCTGTCTGTCTGTCTGTTACGCTTTCGCGCTTATACTTCTAAACAGATTTTAACCCTGAGAAAGGACATAGGCTATTTTTTAATTCTAAATAAGGGCTGTAAGGGGTCGAAAGGGGGGATGAAAAGTTATATGGAAGTATCGCTATTTTTAGAGCTAGAAACTTGAAACTTATTTTTCAGGCTATTGATTCGATATAAATAAACATGACATTCATAGTTTATATAAGTTAGAACTATATTTCAATTTAGTTAAGATGATGGCCTAAATAATTCAATTCAATAAATAAAAATTATATATAATCAGCTGACCCGACTAAGTATAGTTAAGACATTGCCATGTCTTAACTATACTTATATGTTTATCATAAAAATTATTTCAACTATAATTTGATAGTTAAACCATCTTATCTTTCAAGTTGGGTCAAACTATACTCAGTAGAGTTTTAAAAATTGCTTCAGAAGTTTAGAAGTTCACCCCGGACAAACACCGTGACACATGATTTATTTTTATTAAGAAAATAATATATAAAGTCCTGCTTGTTATTTTTTATGTTCGTTTCTCAAACTGCATAAAAAGGAGGTTTCTTTACTATACTCATATATTTTATATTTTGCAATTATTTAAGCTATCTCAATATTATAACACTAGTAAACTGTTAAACGAGAAACTATCAAATTTTACCACTAACCAGTGAGCGATATAAACGGTTTTATTCCATTCCATTCCAAAAAGGAGACGTAAATGTTTACCGCAAACAATAAAAAAAATGTATAATATATTTTATATTTACTAGAAGCTCATACCGGTTTCGCATAGGTATTTAACAAAACTGGTAAATGAAAATACGAAATTGAAACAGATTTATATATTTTCCATAGAACTTTCAACCCCTATTTTACATCCTCAGGGGTTGTCAATTCTAATAAACCATCCTACCAACCAACCTAATACTTTTATGACTTTTATTTCGTATAAAATTTAACTAGCATGACTGTTATCTACGAAATGTATTTTTTAATTAACTTATTACAGTATAACATATTTACTCTCGTTACTTGATACTCCGACCATTTGAAACCTTTAATTTTAAAACCCTCCCTGCTTGTTTGTCATAGGCTTAACAATGTATCTGACTGATAACGGTCGGTTTCTAATTCGCCATTAACATACAATATTGCTTGTTAAACTATATACTTGCGGTTTTGTTTATTCTACTTATATCATATACGAGTTAATTTTAAGACCATATGCTAACTATATATTACCTAACAATGTAATAAAAGTTATATATGTTTAAAACTTACCTAATATCACCGAGAAAGAAATCGTCACCATTCTTCAGAACACTGAAAAATAAATATATGACATATTAATTAACCTGTTTATATTATGAAACTTAAAGAACTATAGCAACATTTTGCACTTATATCCGGATTTGCTATCCGCAGAATTTTTAGACATTCGACTTTAAATGTTTAAATCGGTAACCGTACCTCCTAAACGTTTATATGACGAACACAAAATTTAATGTATTACATTAGTTTTAAATTATAGGTACCAAAAGTAATATTAATAATGTAAACAATCTTGTATCCCATATTCAGCGCTTACAAGTACAGTAAGCTCTAAACAAGCCTATAATGCGTGTTGGTTTACTGTGAACTTACCCTTTTATTAGGCCTATTCTGTGAGACCCTGGTCAGTTGCTTGTATCTATTTTTTTTCTGCCTACATCACATATTTTGCAGGTTCCTCAGAACGCAACGGAAGTGAGATAAGATTTTTTGTTTCTCTATAATTGAGATAACGTCCTTAATAAATTCATTCATTTTATCACCAGTTCATTCTCGAAACGTGCATGTATAAGCTAATTTTTAACACTAATACTTTTAAATATTTGCATCCCTGGCGGGGTCCAATGACAGTATTAAAAGATGATGTTATAAAATCGGGATATAGTTTTGTGTTTTAGCTTTTTTATTATAAATCACATATTGAATTATGCCATTCTCTGGTAAAAGTTTGAAGGAATAAATCTTTAAAAATTAATTGTTATCTCCGAAGACTTATTTACGTTAAACACAGAGTGACCTATTTCTTTAAAATAAACGCAATGGTATATGTGTTGGAATATCTTAGAAAATATTATACTCAGTTAAAGCATTTATTTAGTCAGTTTCGTTCGATTTCTTTCGAGGTTCGATTCTGCTAGTGTTTTTATCCCCAATTGTTTTCCTGCAAACTTAATACATTTACAGTTTTAAAAAGGAAATTATCATTAAGTCTATAATTTTTTATCGATATAATCTAATCGTTAGCAAATACGAATATTAGTATCTATGTATTTATTATATTATAAAGTTTTAATAGTACATAGACCTTTTGCGATCGTTGTTCGCGAGGACTTTATAAAATATTGCTTTTCCTGAATACATTATCTGGATTATGAGTAGCTTATGATCTTACCTATACTTTAATCTACATACATGTCGAATTCTATTAAGTTAGTAAACTTGTATTAGCGTACTGGCTAAGCTCAGAAACTTTAACAAGCGAATACATTTTTACATTTATTAGTAAAGAAGACAACACAAAGTGCATGGAAAACAACATAACACTACAATACCAATAAGTAATGCCTTATTTGATATTTATTGATTTTAAAAGCAAAATTGACGTCTGATATCATAAATATTTTTAATTACACAAACTAAATAACGAAGCTTTATAATTCACTGCCAAAAAGAAAAGTCATTAACGACAAATGTTACAATTTGATTTTCTCCGACAATAATCCGATTGAAACAAAAGCACAGTGCGTCTTAATTACATTTAAATAAACTTGCGAATTTTATTGCTGCCGTTAAACATTCATTTCCGTTTTAATTAAATTGATCTACCTAAAGACTCA
This sequence comes from Heortia vitessoides, assembly GCA_020976665.1. Taxonomy (NCBI): domain Eukaryota; kingdom Metazoa; phylum Arthropoda; class Insecta; order Lepidoptera; family Crambidae; genus Heortia; species Heortia vitessoides. The sequence continues at coordinate 6,939,778 of JACJUM010002496.1, forward strand.
GATCAATGCACGACCAAGAGTATTCGACGAGTACTTTAACGACGGTTTTCTCTTTATTAGCATCACTCGGGAATAAGATCCCTTGCGAACTTTCCACAGCCCCATCATATCACACGTAGGATATCCACTGCTGTACATTGGCCTCTCCAAGAAATTTCCAAAACGACCGGTTGTATTTCGTTCGACCCATCGCCTGGCCACCTATTGGTTGAACATTCTACGCTGCACTTGCCGTTACGTTGCCATTATGATATAGACGGTTATAATAGAAAAAAGGCACATTCAAAAGTGTACGTTTATCGAACATTCTCCAGTTTTGTCAAATAATAGTGCTCACTTCGCTGTGTTCCGGTTAAGAGAGCGAGAGCCGCTGCGAAATTACTGGGAAATGCACGTGGTATCCTCATGTAACAAGGTTTGCGATGCGCAAGTGATATCTAGCGAGCATAGACTACGGTGACGTATCATCGCTATTTCTCAGCTGTTTGCTGACCCGTTAGCACATTCAAATGTTATATCAGTTTCGCTATAGCGGGACAAATATTAGCTATTCCAGACCATGACCTATCACTGTATCATAATCCCAATCTCTTTTAACTAACTCCCTAACGATAAAATGTTAGATCTTATGGTTATATAAAATGTTTTTGGAACCAGCTTGTGCAGCAAGCGTTAAAATTCAAAATTATAATAAATATTAAATAAATATTAGAAGGCATTTACCACTTTTCTACTTAAACACAAAATACTACTACTTTTTTTCAATATATTTGATTTCGTTGTAAACTTTATCGCCTGTTTATCAAGCTCAGAATTAATAGAGAGTTTTCAATAAACAACAGATCAGCATATTTATGCGATTTGGCCTTTTATCATAAGAAATATCAAGGATGGGGGTGGTTTGGATTAATACAAGTAATCATTAAATCTTATTTACTTTGCGT
>JACJUM010002496.1:6940731-7071190 GCA_020976665.1 Heortia vitessoides
TTGAAATACTTTTTTTATTACAACTGCAACTTAATATCCAATTAATTAGCTACAGCTAACTCTACAGTCGTTGTCTTGTCTTTTAGGTTTATCATAATAAAAACATAGCGAATATAAATTAAGATATAAAGTATCTTCCAAGTTAGATAAAACTTAACATAGTAAGTAAATTTGATTAAAATTGGTTTGGTAGTTAAGAAGTTCATCCCGAACAAATATCGTAACACATTTATATAAATGTCTATATATCAAATTTATATAAATTTGTCCGGGATAAAAACATATCAACATTTATCAACTACAAACAAAATAATAAATAACATATTAATGCTGTAAAGAAATATACTGGCATATCAACGCACAGTTTGAACTTTTGCATCCGAAGGAACATAAGGTTTCTTTCTCTTGTGACATAGGTGAACTAAGAAAAGCTTCTAAAAATTTGAAGATGGATGAATGAAAATAAGAATGTCTTTTGTGAAAAAAACTATAGTATCAATGAATTAAAACAATTGTAGTTAGCTACAAACATAAAATAGATACGAGACATTTTCTCCGTTCTAAAATATTCAACCCTTCATTCCTTCCACTCTAAAGGAACGGTCTACAGAACGGAATAGAAAGTAAAAAGTGAATGTGATTTCTCTTTTACCATTGCATGTAAAATATGTTACGTAACTTTTTTGAATTTTTAAAATGATCCATTGAGTGTGTTACAAACTGTAATATAAACAAGAAAAATACTGAATATTAGTATTAATAAAAACAATAGTAAGTTTTGCTTTAAGTTTCAAATGCCAAAATATGTTATATATTCCAATGAGATTGCCTACGTCCATTAGTACACTTTTAACGCGATCGTAGCCACGATGACTTATTTAATTATAAATCTGTAGGCGAAACTATAAATTGAACTACAGCAATGAAACATCCGACTCAATTAATTAAACGGGAACTGGCGAATTTATTTCGAAAGCAATTACCAAACGATAATATTACAGATTTAATTAAATGCCGTATGCTCAGTATACAACTGTCAAACTTGGATCGCGGTAGCCATCTTAGTTTTAATCGAGTTAAATGAAGAACTTATTTTATAACTACAAACTTGTTGGAAATTAAACATTCCTCGTTCCTCTTTTGTTGCTCTTCAGTTGAAATTACGTAACTTTACTTTCAGTTAGTGAGGATGAACTCTTATGTATTTATTATTTAAAATCACGGAAAAACAGTCTACATTTTTATCCAACCTTTTATTTTGATAATAGTACCACGTGTCATAAAAGGTAACGTGGGTACCGCATTCAACAGATGGCGCTTTTCCCATTGGCTCAGGTGCAAGTGCCAGCTCAAGTGGTGCGGGAATGGCGAGCTGTATTACCGTCACGAAGCAACGGTGTCTGATTCTGGTCAATACTGATTTTGCCACACGAACTTTGATAACTAATTTTGTTTTATCAATCAACCCTCATCTATAATCACAGTTGTCATCTGTCAGTTAGCCTCATATTTGTTGTGATACGGTAATACTCATAACTAGTACTACGGCGGTAAATTAACAGAAACGCTCACAAGTAAATCGTCATTAAAGTATTTGTAGTTGAATTTGAATATTTTTGTGATTTATTAATCCTGTGAACATGTCGAGGAAGTGTAATAATGACCCTAACTCTATTTGTTATGTCTGCGGAGAAGTTATATTCAAAAAACAACGACGAAATTTTACGAAACTTGTGCTGGAGTGTTATCACCAATGTTTTGGTTTTTCTGTCGCCCATCAAGACAAATTCTGGGCCCCTCATGTCTGTTGCATAACGTGTGTGAAAAATTTAACCGACTGGAAGAAAGGTGCACGAGCTATGCCGTTTGCTGTACCCATAATATGGACTGAACAGCAAGATCACGTTTCGGATTGCTATTTTTGTCTCACTAACATAAAGGGTACAAGAAAAAAGTTATCTACCCTAACGTATCTTCTGCTATAAGACCTGTCTCTCATTGTAAAAAAATGCCAGAACTAATACCAGTTGCAACAACGTTGAGAACGACCATTCACAACCGTCTACTTCAAGTCTATGTGTTGACGAGGATGATGACTTTGAGTTTGACGGAATTGAAAAGGATTTTTGGTGGCCCTCAAATCAGGAAGTCAATAAAAGATTCAACATTTGAAGAAAAATTAAGCGGTTTAGAAAAATGTGCACGGAACGCATATAAAAATATTGTTGCAAATTTTTTGGGCAACCACAAGAGTAACAGCTACAGAGAGTTGGTCAGCGAGAACCTGGATTTTTTTCCTGACAATGACGGCTGTCAGTGACGAGCACGGCGAGAGGTTCCACCAGGACATTTCTAGTATGGAAAAGCGGTACCAGGGCAAATGAAGCCCAAATATGTTAGCGGATTACTACTGGACAATTAAAAGGGACCAACCAGAAGCTAAACATTCAAGAAAATCTTAAATTATTAAGTAATTTATAAAAAAAAACGTTTGATTTACGAGATCTGTATTTTTTCTTAATCTTTTAAATTACTCAATAGAATAAAATCCTCGGCTAGCAAATTTTTTTAACTGTTTATTTTTTCTTACAATCACCAATTAAAGTAAAAAATATCAAAAAAGTCCGTGTGGCACGAAAACGTTTAAATTTTGTTGACCAGTGTCATGACGCTTACTCAATTATCAAAACAGCTGTGGACATCCTACGGGTGATATTTAGATGATGATAGATAGATTTTCTCTGTTATCGGATATCCGTAACATAAATACATTCAGCTACTTATCTCGTAATCAGGTCAATGTATGCGAAATTGTGTATATTCACCAACCTAATGGTTACAAAAGAGCCGTTGTACCCTACGATACCAACTAGTGTCACGTAGATAGTAATTGTCCGGAGACATGCCGCCGCTGCAAAATCGCTTGTTACTCGTCGCAATTACCTACTCACGGTGTAAGTCTATGAAGAAGGCAATGCGAGAAGTCTCTTAGTGCGATCGAATCAGGAATGACGAAATCCATAAATAAACCAAAATTATCGACATAGCCCGGTGGATAAGGAAGTTAAAGCGGCCTTAAGCAGGGCAGTTAGTTCACATAACCGACGGACAATAGAGTCGTGAGGTTCTGGAATGGAGACCAAATACCAGCGTGCCACTCCCACAAGGTGGACAAATGATTAGACTACAGCCGCATGATCACGCAGGATGCAGGCCGCATACAACCGTTTCTGTAGAAAATGACTTGAAACCTATGTTCATCAGTGGACGTCCTCCGACTGATATGATGACGATGATGATAAAGATCTTCGTTCGAGATACTGAATAAGATATTTCTCTCTCTTTCTAAGTAAGCACCGAAGCTATAAACACACGCTCCAAAAACATGGTAAATGTTTGTAATTGAATACGCGTCCCTCCAATGAATTCCATGTTCTATTTGTGGAATATATTCAGGAATAAATTTACAGCAAACGCTCGCATTGGTTAACAATCTCCGTGTAACTTGCTGATTTTGTGCGTAATGATTTGCTGACTCCGTGTGTATCTTGCTTAATGATACGTCATTATAACTATTCACGTTTATTGATATCGACATATAAATAGTTTATTTAATAATATTGATTGAGATTGTTGTTGAATAAAAGAGGATTGTTGGATTTAAGTGGTGAAATTTAACTTTACAAGCAAACTCTATATTTTTAACGGTGTTTCAGATTTTCTTCATATCGTTTTCTACAGGCACTTCACGCGATGAAAAGTAACGTTCTTTCCCTAAGTCGAAACTCATCATAAAATATGGGATAAGAGGGTTAAAACACTTATAAAAGTTGATGGTTTTTATTACATAAATGTATGTATCTATGGGGATCGAATCCACAATTTCAGAACCTAACTGCGCCATCTTCATCATCCATGCCATTTTAACTAGCTACGTCAAATTCGGTAATATGACTACTATACTATTTATTTATCTCACAATTTTTTCTTAAGCTAGATTAGCAAACTTAATACTATATATATATATGAATATAAATAGAGAAGCTGACTGACTGACTATCATAACATCGCAAGACCAATAAGGGTTAGAAACTTAGAATTTTTTACAGGAGGTCATTTTATAACATAAGAGGGGCACTAAGAATGGATTTATGAAAATTCATTCCCTAAAGGGGTAAAACCGGGGTCTAAAATTGGTATGAAACATCTTTGAAGTTATACGATTGAAAAATTTATGAAATTCAGTATAAAGGTTCTTCATTGAAAGTCACGAAATATTTGTAAAATATTTCATACTAATTTTGCACCCATCTTTTATTCCCTTAGAAGGAGGGTACAAAATTAGGCGCCGCTAGTTTAGATTTAAAGTTTACGTTTGTCGTCACTAAATCGTTGAATTCCCTTAAAAATAGAGTTGGTATTTTCATATTGAACATAAAAACCTTAATTTCAATAGAAGGAGGTTAGAAAAAGATGAATATCCGATGTCTCTTCGACTTGGTGAATGGCAGTCATTAGGTTCGGCTCGCGGGGGAGTCCGTTTCCGATATTGAATATTTTACCGTAATATAAGTCGTTAAATTGAATATTAAGGGCAGTCAAACACGAGGGCGATTCATGCGGCCGGTACTTAAGATAAAATTTATATCGCTTTTTATTGATGACCTAGGTAGGCCGTTACCGACTTCCGGGGAAAAAGCAAAAATTTGCACGTAGGTACATGAGAGAGTCAATCAATTTAGTATTACATAAATCTATTCTAATTCTATAAATTTAATTGTAAAACAACGTCCAAAAAAGGGTTTTGTAGTTTTCCGGAATCCGGTTAGGATTAGAACAATTAAGATGCCACAAATAAATAATATTTTTGTGCTGTCGGGGAATCGAACTCAAGAACCTTGTGTCTCAACAAGTAGTACTCTTAACTGGTAACTTAAACAAATCATCTAACTGAAAATTATAACGTTTTATATAACTTAATAAACTTTACTATCGCAATAAAGTGGAGTATCAATTTTGTAAATACAAATCCAATCGTTTTCTCAGTACCTGTTTGTCACTGTACAGTCATAATAAATTCAAAAGTAATTGTCACTAAGCCATTGAAATAGTTTTGGTGTAAACAACTATGGACGGTTTAGGAAAGATCAAGATAACTGAAAACTATTTCGATAAATATAAAATAACCACTCAGTGGTGGTACCCTCTGGTGTGAAATGACAAAATCAACTGTCGAATACCTACCCCACGCCACGTGCTCATTCTGTTTGGAATACTGACGGCTCAGACAGACAGTCAGTTCGACTGTAACCCGTTATTACAACTAGTGCGGTTGAATTGACATTCGATATTAGACATTCCTCTTCCCAATCGGAATACATTACGGAAATACCCACTGCTCATTCAAATGAAAAAGGCTGTGTGACAAGGTGATTTTGGAAACTTGGTTTTTCTTGTAGAAATAGAATAAGAATATAAAATCATGATTAGGTATCTTATTTTTTTTGTATATTTATTTAGAACAACCAACGAAACATATGTTCGACAGGCCCTATGGCACACATAATAGTGATCCTATATTGTGCGTCAAGGATCGTGGGTTCGATTCCCACACAAGACAAATATGCATATAATAATACTTGTGTTTGTTCTGTATCTGGGTGTTGAATATATGTATCACTTATCCTTGATGGAAAATACAATTATACTAGAAGTTTCATATTTTTATTGAAAAATCCATCCCTTTGTTGTAGGTAAGCTGTATATACGGTACGAAACACAAAAATGCGAACACTGCTTTTGGCGGTAGAAATTAGTGTGAGTTAGGTACCAATGCAGACAACCTTTGTATGAGGCCTACCTCTAATAACAATAAACCTTGGTCCTCCAAAGCACTATATATGGGTATGCTGGTTGTTGGTGACTTATACCTCTTTGGTCAAATTTAAGACTCTTCTTTTTAAAACATTTGGTGTGGCCTACGTTTAAACGTAAATTGATCTATTAAAAATGCAGGGAAAGAATATTAGGATCAACACAGTAAACTGGAATCGATTGTCTTCACTAATTTGTATTAAAGCCATAAGTTTATGTGTCCTCATCATCATCATAGGAGCCGCTGAAAGTTCACCGCTGGACGGATGGATATATATGGATATAGTGACTGCGCTGGCCAAACATGTTGGCAATTGCAGAGCGTAGCTTCCCGACTGGGATGCTGCTGCCCATCTTCAATATGTGTTACACTGTTACGGATGGCTATCGCCGTCTGTACATCCTGGTACCAGGGGAGGTAGGAGGAGGGAAGGAGGATAGAGGTATATCCTCCTTCCCTCCAGTGGGGATGTGGTGTGGGAGTGCGGAGAGAGTTGCGGAGCTCCAACACGCTTGCCTAACGCGGCGGTTATAGGCAAGTTCCCCTTTCGAGGGAAGGCTAGTAGTAGGCCAATAGTAGACTTTTGATGGCTAATATGATGATACCACTATATGTCACGTCCAGTATCACAGTCGCTTGTATAGCTGTGTTCTGGTTTGTAGGGTAAGAGAAGCAATAACATTTCTAGGTAAATATGACATGGTATCTTCAGTTAACAGGGTCTTAAGGCGTCTTATAGCTTCGGTCACGTTCACCATCAAGCGGACCGAATGCTTGTTTGCTGACTACATAATTAAGAAAATAAAACCCTACAGCATTGTTCTGTTTATGTATGTAATATAAAAATACATAATTCCCAGTATCTCTTTACAGTATTAGAATACATAATTCTGGAAAACGGAGTTATGTCAATCCCCACGTACACGCGGGTCAAGTATCGAGAAACTGCGAAATGCGAATTTCCATTTGTTTGCGGGCGTGAAATTTAACTGTCAGACCAAAATTACGGCGCCGAAACAAATTGCTGCAATATCGTTTTTCTGTTGTGTAGGCGGAAATGTCTGTTGGATTCTGGAAAAATAACGAGTTGTGCGTTACAACGTACGGCCTTAATGACCAGTGTAATTGCTTTTAATTTATTGCTTTGTTGTATTAAATAATATAATTGGTACACGACGGTCGATTTGTTTTATCATATAGATCAGACATCAGGTTAGGCAGTTAAGTATCAAATATTGCTGGAAGCCAACTATTTTTCATAACAGTGAATGATTACATAAATGAATTTATATTAATATTCTCTACTTAGTACCTATTTTCGTACCGCATTGGTCAAGAAATTATAATAAATTATGTTAAAATATATATTCAAGCCGTTTTGGTTCGTATTCTATTTAATCTGATTTAATTAATACGAATAATTTATATAATAATAATACCAATAATTTGTATATAATAATAAATTAACACAACATTTTATATACCTCTAACTTTAAGCTGTTTTTTTTTATTATTAGACCAGATCCACAAACAAGCATACAGTCCGCGTTATAGTAAGCGTCACTGAAGCCTATAGACGTTCGTAATATTACAAGGATATCTCTAGTGCGTTGCCAACCTTGTGACTTGAAGATCATTACATCCGTCATTGTAAGTCCATTGCTGGACCAAGGCCTCCACAAAACAAGGGATTTTACCCAAAATTACTATGCTAGGCAAGCATGTTGGCAAACGCAGTGCTTAGCTTTTGCGTCAAGGATGCTACTGCCCATACTCGCCCTGTGAATTCGAGCTGCGCTGTTTCGGGAGTTTATACTGCCATCCGTCGGTTCTGGTACCTCAGTCGCCTCTTACGACACCTGATACAGAGGAGGTACTATTCTGCTCTGCCATTAACCCGCGGCTTGATTTGAATGTATTATGTCACATTACCCAATAATTTTACTGCCTCTCTCACGTTTTAAACCGTATATGTGGTGGTAGAAATAGATGAGAGTGAGGTACCAATGCAGACGACCTTTGTATCAATGCTACCTCATGAAATGAATGAGTAATTAGAGTATTTGTGTTACGGACATCAGACAGCAGAGGAATCACAAATATAATACTTAAATGCTTGCATATAAATGTTTATCTAGAGTGATCTAACCATAGTAGGGCCCGTTTTGAGATTTAAATTAAATATTTACAAATTGGTCCACATTTTTTTAATTGTTGCGCATTGAATTAAGTTTTCATTAACATTAGACATTGCACGGAAACAGCTTCCGTAAGTTTTGAAAAATTTTGTTGCAGGTCATAAGTTATGATGCTCGTTAGAATTTTTCTATGAGTAAGATATTTTCGATATATATACTGAGAAATGACAAAAAGAACCAATACAAATATAAAAAATAATTGAACTTCCCTAGGCTCCAGACATACGTTAGGACGCGGGAGTTCTCACAACTGGATTTATTTCGGTAACAATCAATAGACTACACTCGTAGCCGCCACTCCGCAGTAGCTATTTTTGACTACGAGACTACGACCTACGGTCGGACCAAGTGAAGCAATTCATTTAGATTAGAGTATACGTTTGTACTTTCGTATATCATCCGCTTTTTAATCGATGTCATTTATTATCGGTGAGCTCAAAAGAATTTAAAGACTAAAATAAATACAGCTAAAGTTCAAAGTTGCTTAATCGCAACATCGAAGTAGATTTCTTTAGCAGCTAATAAATATTTACAAAGCTCTTAGTAGCCGACGACGGCAAAAAATTTAATCGACCAACTTCTTTGCTAACTTCAGATGTTTTTATCTGAATCTTTTTCAATACTTGCTTCTAAATTAAATACACATTATTTTTCGAGTTAAATCATATAGACCAGTTTATTATAGCACAAATATGTTTGAATACTTTCGTTCATATTTTTCAAGTTTTTAGGTTGTTATTTTTAAGGTTTTAAGGTTTAGTTTACGTATCACCTATTTTTCGCAATCGGTTTATTAACTCTTGGTTTCAAGGCTGCACATTTAAAATGTTATAGAGGCAACAATAAAATGGAAATAGGAGGATGGCAATAATAAAATGTTAAGAATTGAATGGGTTACATTTGTATGCCCACATATAAATTACTCATACTAACAATACAAAAAGTCCCAAACTATTTTTTTATTATATCCTAGTTAATACCAAAATTTTGAACAATGAAGCGTATGAAATATACCAATTTGGTTAATATATATTTGGGCGAAATATGATTATATTTTCATGTATCAATTTGAGTTATAAGATAACTTATATCTCAATTTATAATCGCAATATATATTTTATGATAAATATAAGTATATATAATTAAGACGGGACAACCACTGTCACGCCAATTAGTTTAACTATATAAATAAAAATGAATTGACGAAATGTCTGTACGCTTATAATTTTAAGAGGAGAGCACGAAAATGGATAATTCTTTTTTGTTATGTTTAGAGTTGTCAGGGTCAGGTTTGCGCCGTCTCAACGAGGTCGGAAAATTTCTATGGGTTTTTTTATTTGTTCTATTATAGGTTTGAGGCAAACTAAATTTTGAATTAAATAAAATTTTATTGTGTACCTGAAAAAAGAAATCTGTAGATGGGTCTCTATTTAATTATATTTTTTTATTTTAATAAGTTTATTTTTGCTTGAAGTTATATTAATAAATATAGTAATAAGTTAAATTAATAATGTTTTTTTAACTTTATCGTCCATAACGTTGTAAGCCTTTTTGCGCAGATAATATTATAACGTAATAAAAAGTTGAGCAAAGCACAGGAAAGCCACATTTATATTCATTAAAATAACCAATGAAATACAACATGCTTTACTACAGTTAAATAAATCATTTGACATCATCGATACCGATCCTTTAGTGTAAACACGTGCTAGGGATTAAATACAATGGCGTGCAGATATATTTTTGATTATTAATTTATACTTATGTGTTTGAAATATGATAATAACATTGTACTTTAGAATCTTGGTTCTTTAAAATTATATTAAAACTTTAAAAAATTCTGGGCTTTATACAGATGAACGAACTTAAAACATATAACTGAATTCACGTAACCCAATAACTTTCATAAATCAATAGTGTTTGTGTTTAAACGGTTTAAGCAAATTTATTCTTAAAAATATATATGTATTTAAATATATACATATATGTGTACTATTTAGCACATAAAGTAATGTTGGCGAAGATTTGTAGGTCGTTTTATAAACATAAATATCCAACAGAAAAATACAACTCCACAAAGTAAATTACAAACATCTTCCACTTTTTCCTCAACCGTTCTTCCATTCCTCTTTTGTTTTTTGGTGTAATGATTAATAGTCATTAGTCCAAAACAAACAAGTTAAAAACACAGCAGTAATTGTATTCGAAATTAAGTTGTTTCTAAAACTAACTTAGCTCAAGTTTAAAGTAAACTTTCCAAAAACTTACAGAGTTTCCCAAAACTTCATAAGAACTGTCCAAGTGCACGTAAAGTCTGAGTTATAACACAAACCACTGTTCTCTAGTGATAATAGTTGATTTGAGGGTTGTTAATTGTTTTTAAAGTTCATATTGCACTGGCAAAATGCATCGCGGACCCGCGGGCCGGAGACGCGAAGGCCCGTGTGGTCTGGGCCGAGGTTCGCTCGCGACTGAGTGAAGCTCCGCGCGCTCTTCCATCTATTTTATATAAAGGCGTTTATATACCGATTTATATATTTACCCGCACTCATACATATTTAACTTTTTTCCCATTTCACGTCGTTTATTCGCCGTATGTAAAGGCGAACGTGTGTGTGTGCTCCGTTCAAACCGAACGCTCGCCGCTTCTATTTACGTGTTTTTAGAAAAGGGTGAACCTTTTATACCGTTCCTTTCTACTATTTCGCTGTAGTTGAGTACGGCTCTGAATGCCGCAACGCGAAATATTCCGCTTCGATTTATGAGTTTGCGAGTTATATTTTTTCGGCGGGCGATATTTTATCAATTGCCAAGGACCGCACGCGGTCGAACGGGCTTCTAAAAATGTTTTAGCAAACTTTTTACGAGGCTAGCGGTTTCATATGTCTGACTCTCGTGTATTTATTTAGGCGGTTCCATTCAATGATTGGTATCGACTAATTTGAAAAGGTGAAAAGGTTCTGGTATGGATTTGTGGAAGAGGATGTTATTACCGGCTAGCCTATTCATAATTTTTTTTTCGAGATTAAGCTTTGGTCTGATGTGAAGATAGAGATAACCATTGTTGGGAATGAAAACTATTTGTGGTAACAATCGATGTTTTAAGTAGTTTTGCTTCAAACAATAATATTGTTAGACCGTAGGGATTGATTGACTTTACTTTTTATCTAAACCAACGTGATGCCCTGAGAGTTGCCTATCTGAAGAGTTGATATAGGACATAGATATTAAATTAACACACGATTTTATGACATCACAGCTGCTGTCGTCTACTGCTGGACATGGGCCTCCCAGAGAAGACAACAAGACAGAATATTGCCCATAATTTTCGCTCTGGGCTAGCGTCGTAGCAAACCCTTCCTATGCATTATAGCCACACTGTTTCAAGTGGATATGCCACTATCTGATACCTCATTCACTTCCTATGACACCTGGTACAAAGGAAGATACTACTCTGGTCAGCCGGTACCCTACAAAATAGCTATTATATTCATATACATCTTAAATTATTGTTATGAGAGGAAACTTCAAAAAACAAAGTTACATAAATTTAATTTTGACTAGGCTGAACTTATCATGAAAGATTATAGACCATTAGAACTCGCATGGATGCAATAATTTGAGCAAACCACCCTTAAGTTGGCGCTTTGAAAGGTGCGATCATATAAAATAAAATATCTGAACAATACAGCTGCGCCAATTATCCCCACCCACATTGTGCGAGTTATGTCTTTGACACTTAAATGCTGGTTGTAAGGATTTGATAGATCATTCATATTCCTCAAATACCACATCCAACCACAAAAGTACTACCCAAAAGTACAATCCATACAAGTGTTGTAGATGACTACATAGGATTTTCTATCTGAAGTAACACTTTTTCAAAGTTCTGAATACCTTCTGGATACAATCGCTTATATTGTTTTATTACTATTGCTAATATTGTAAATGTCAGTTTGTGATCATTAACAAATGTTTGTTACACGTTAGCAAAATCAACTGAATAAACGTGGATGAAATTTGACATAGTAATTTAATAAAGCCGTGAAAAATACAGAGGTTGAAAAAAAAGTTAAAGAAACCGATAAAAAAGCGTTTTAAACTTTATGTAAATCTTTGTCCGAACAAAAATTACACATTTTCTTAAAATAAACCTACATTATATACATATTAATATATAATGACTATGAGAAACACTTCAATGAAGAGGTGAGCTCTGTATGAATTTTTCCAGCAAAGCCTTATTGATATTGTGGACATGACGGAATTGATGGAAAGTCGAGCACGTGCTCGAAGTCCTTAGTTGAATTGACCAACAGGTGGGTCTCAGAATAATCATGGAGTAAACAAAAAAAGATTCGAAAATCTTGACAATAATTTTGAATATTCCTCATATAAACTTACCGATGAAATGATCACGTGCTAATAAAAAACTACGCTACTTCGGGAACAGTTTTGTGATTGCTGATGATTCCGATTTTTTCCAACTTACTGAGGAGTAACTAGTTGCCGATTGATTACGTCTTGTATGAATATAAATTCGATTAATAGTCTCAAGAAGATGCAAGGAGAAACCTTTGATTGCCTAAATAAAACTACCTTTGAAGTATAAAAAAAAAACAAAACTGTCCAACCACATACTGGAACACGTAGAAAAGATTGAATAATGAAAGCATACATATTAGAGTTAGTCTAAGGTTCACGTAAAGATAATTGTTTCAAACTGGTCACCATATGATCTCGATACTCGGAAGCAGACGCGCGTCGAATGAAAATATAATAACAATGTTCAGATCGAAGCAAACTCTCCCAGTAGTGTTAACAAAATTATAAAAGGAGAATTTGGTATTTTTGATACGACTCAAAAATAATGCGCTAGACTTATACATTGCTACTGCAAAATAAAGCAACTGTTATATAGGTATGTTAAAAGCAAATAATGCGCTGAGAAAAGGTTGGTCATCATTTTCTTCTCCTTAATGTGGTATTAAACATATATTTCATCTTTCGCCGCACTAAGTGTTGATGGAGCCTTCACTAAACTTTATTTGAAGACCTGTATACGCTAGCTATAATAATCCCGACATTAGAGTCATTAGTTATTCAACTTTTATTTTATAAATGGATTTTTATTAATATAAAAGTATTTCAGAGATTAATGATTTTGGAGAGTCTGCGATAGGCCTATTATATTAAAAATAATTTATAGATTGATTTTACTTTAAAGACGAATGCTGAATATGTTACATGCTTATAAAGTCATACCGAAGTTTTGACGGTTCGATTACTATTAAAGGTAAGTTAAAAGAAAAGTGATATTAATAATTGTTATTAGCTATACTTTTGGACCTTCCAAATGAATAATGAAATACGTTATTATTTGTCTATAATTATTGTTATTCTTCATAATGGACATTATTTTGTTACACTTTTGTATCATCAATCTTGTTCAACAAAATTAAACATTGATTTTTAGAAAATATAATTTTAATTCCATCAGAAGTCACGCTCATCTCTTCCAGGAAAGCTGTATTATTATTATTTATTCATGTATGCATATACATGGATTCCGATTTAAAATCCAGTAAAAGAACAAAAGAATTAAAATGGGTTAAAACAATTACATAATTATATTCAAGAACGCTTACTCCAAATTACTGATTCGGCAAACGCGTATGGAAAGCCTTAATTTATTTTCATATTGAACCTTACAATAAATGCGCCAACATGTTTGCACGCGGCACGAGAGAATCCTTCTCATTAATTCCATTAAAATAATCAACTCATTCACAATTTAAATTACGTTAATTAAATATTAGAGTAGGTATTTTATGGAATGAATTAATTAGAGCATTTATTGAAAATTTTATTTTTGCAACAGTGTCAATGATTAAATGATGAATTAAAAGACACGTTTCTGATAAAATAAAAATATTTCTAGCTATTTTAGGAAACGAGTTAACCGTTAATATTTTAACTGGCAAGAAGCTAATGCTATTAGTTATACCATATATGTAGTTCGATAGTCTGCGTCACCGCAGTCTATAGACGCTCATAATATCACAAGGATGTAGCAAGCGCATTTCCAACCTTGTGACTTGAAGAAGTTAAAATTAAAAAGTTATGAGGTAGACCTCATAACTTTTTAACTGGCAATCCCAATCATAGAATATCCACCCGGCGCTAGTTTTTTCCATTTCCTCATATTCCACAAAAATCTCTGCATAATGAAATTTATGTTGAACACCCGCACCCCAATACTGTCATCGGCGTCATGTCGAATTTACGACAGCCGCGGTTGTTGTGTTGTGTGGGCCATCCCCCCCTTCCATCCCCCCTCTTCGTTGAGGTTCGTCCACACGCACATCATCCAAAAAGCTTGCAAAATATTATATATAATAAGGATATAAACTATCATATCTTTCAAGTTGGGTTAACTGTACAACTGTGCGGAAGCAAAAAAAAGTTTTAAATCGGTGCAGTAGTTGAGAGATGTAACTCGCTCAATAATTTTACTGTACAAGTATATGTGTATCACAAAACGTCCTAAACAGCTCGACCAATGAAAATGTTTTATGCGTTTCGGTGGCAAACAGGAATACAGCAATGCGAACGCTATTGTTTGGCGGTAGAATTAGATGAGAGCGAGGTAACAAGGCTGACGACCTTTATATAAGGCGTACCTCATCTAAATACTTGCCTACCTACCTCATTTCATTTAGGTTTAACAAAATTATAACTCAAAAAGGCTCAATAAATCTGATTCTGTTTAAATGTTTTTTTAATTTCAAAACAAAGTTTAAATAAAATTAGATTATTGGTAAAAAGGACGAAGGTTAAGTCTCAGATTACACACAGTGTTGTTATAAATCATATTTTTATAATCAGGATTGATATCGAATTTTATACCTAACAAAAATACAGTAATTTGTTTCTTTCGTCTCCTGAAGAATGACCTAGTTTAGTTGTCTTAGTTTAGATCTAGGGGTGCGATATGTCCATCTCTTAAGGGTAACGTACAAGAACCATTTATTATCCTTATTGCCCATGTGCAAAGCCGAGGCACTATTAGTTAGGAAGTGGTATAGGGCCGAGTAAAAAACTTGCATGAAGCCTTGGTTTATCCAGCCGGGAAATGCAATTCATCATATTAGCCGTTGGACATTTTGATTGCATGTCAAAGGATCACAATTTTAGGTCACATTTCAAAATTTCGCAAATATTTCACTACATCGCTCTCTTATTGAACTATTATTTATTCTATGTCTAAAACGCACACAACACATACTTCGATGTGCGCTTATTTCAATATTTGTTCTACTCGCATACTTTTTCTGCAATACCAAACATTCACTGCCATATGTTAGAGTTATTACAGTAAAACGGGTATGGCCCGATTGACACTATTTCCAGCTTTCACACTTCGTTCAATATCTTTTTTATGATTCCAATCTCTCATAAACACACTTCCTAGATACACAAATTTATTTTAAGTTTAGGAAATAATCCTATTGCTTTAATATTGAATTAGATTACAAGCTACTTCTTTGCATTCATAAACCAATATTTTCAATATTATCGCAACGAGAATGCTACTACCTATTTCATAGATATACCGATACCGAATGGATATATCGATATCGGTTTTGGTACCTCAGTCACCTTATATAACAATTTTTTTATTGCCTCTTGAAACTCAATCCTGATTTTACCAACCATATTCGGCATGGTGAATGAGACTTTACCAAGATGGGAGAGGTGGCAAGCACCGGCCATCGCATCGATCACTCTTTATTACATCGTTCGTACCTCTATCGGTTATCGAATTTTGTGCGAATTTTTAATTCGATAACATCCATACACCTGCGATCGAATCTTTTGAACAGATTTCTCTTTTAAAATAAGTACATTATTAAAGAAGAGAGAGTTATGTTCACAAAAAGTTATCAAATCATCACTATACCAGCTATAAGATAGATATTCACTAGAGATATAGCACGGTCCTGCAATCCTAGCCAACACGTCCGCCTTTTTTTATTAGACCAAGTCAACAAACAAGCATACAGAGGACTGTAAAGAAGTTCGCAAGTGTGATAGTAAGTGTCACAGCACGCTTTTAATATCACACAGATATCACTAGCGCGTTGGCATCCTTATGACTTGATGATAACATCACATTACCCATTTTACAGCCTCACTCATCCCTCAAACCGCAACACAGCAACGCGAACACTGCTTTTTGGCGGTAGAAATAGGTGAAAATGTGGTAACAATGAAGACAACCTTTGAGAATATAATGAATATAATGATTATTGGGAAGAACTAAGGGAGGATAAATAAATCTGCTATAATATATGATCGACCTACGATGCATTTGCCGATGGTCTCCATTTCAGAATATTACGGCCCCATCGGAATTTCAACGCCTTTTGTGCCCTGTCATCTCGTTGTCATCTCAACTTGCTAATCCGCAAGGCTACGTCAGAAATGATGGTTATTCTGCGGAAATCCGCATTCCTGTTGGGATACCGCAGAGGTTCCGGAATCATCAATGTTAAAAAAACTGAAAAACTACCAAATGAATTTTCACATGATTCTAAAAGTTTAAACTTTGGCTAAAATATAAAGCTGATTTAATACACATACAACCATAAATTTTCAGCTACATCATATAATAAAAAGATATATTAATATTAAACTTACTTCCCTTTTTCTCATGAATTAATAAATTAAATTTATATCAAATACTCGTGTCTTTAATACCTTTAAGCTGTGACAAAATCAAACTTCTATGGCAACGCAATTAAAAGAAACAGCAATTTAAGCCGCATATTTTGAAACTCGAAACTAATCACATTTAAATCAAAACCAAAAGAGTACCTTCAATTTACCTAGAACCTTGAAATTCGGCATGAAGCTAACTTTAAATTCCAAAACCTTTAAATATTTAGTTATATTACTATACAATATTAAATACAATATTTTTTTATTATTATAAACTTATTGTTCTTTTCCGCATGAGCACGTAGGTATTAAGTTAAAATTCATATCACATATTAAGGTTTACGAGTAATTGCATTTCAGCAATAAAAAAAACGTAACGGAACCCTTAGTGCGCGAGGCCGACTCGCACTAGGCCGGATTTTTTTATTTACTTTTTTTAAGTTTTTTTTAAGTTGACTGTAGATTTTTCATGAGAGGGAATATAATTTAAAAAATAAGCTGCTGCACGCTTCATAAAAAAATTTAAATATAAACCTAAAAGTAAAAACAGCGTTTATTATTGGATTTGTTTTTAAATGATGTTTTAATACTTTTTTTACATTTCTTTCACTACTCATTATGATACTACTTATTAAACGGCTTCAAGAACGCGTTTTATTTAACTCTTTATTCACTTTGTTTTTTCTACCTTTAGACAACCGTTCAACCGCTTAATTCTTGTTTTCTCAAACCAGCTAGTACATGAAACTAAACTCATCCCTAGGACCAGTGGTGCTATATTTTGATCTAGCTTGCTCGTCAATGACTAGAATGGCAAAGATATTCTTAACCCATTCAGAAAGTCCATTTTACCAGCAGAATATGTGTCAATGGACATCCAACGGCTGATATGTTGATGACAATATTAACCAGAAATAAATCAACTCGTCTTAGGTATCAGGCGGAATTCGAAACTGCATCGACGGGCCCGATGGCGCAGATGGTAGTGATCCTGTCTTGTGCAAATATTTATATGATGATATTTATGTTTGCTCTGTTTCTGGATGTTAAATAATATATTAATTTAAGTAGAATATTTGTGATTCCTCTGTTGTCTGGCATTCGCAGCACAAGTGCTTTAAGCAAACTTATAACGGAGACAGGTAAATGTATAAGATGTTGTGGGATTTTTTTAAATTATATTATTATTTATAATAATAAAGGTACATATACAATTTGTCTTTCTCATACCGGGTGACTGCACTACCTAAGCTATCTTTTTTCTTTCTAGTAAATATCAACTTAAATACAATTCAGAATTTTCTATACATAAAACCTTTCAAAGTAATAATTATGACCACAAGACTATCGGTTCTTGCGATTTCATCTTATAATTTGCTATATGAATCTGTTTGTTTATAATTAAATGTGCTTACAGTATCTATCGCGCACCCTAATTATTATTGTATAATATACCTACACTTCATACAGAGATCCTCTGCATTGGTACCTCATTCTCACATATTTTTACCGCCAAATATTAGGTATCGCATAATGTGCTCTGGTTTGAAGGGTGCGGAGATGCATTGAAATTACAGGATAAAATGACATAATATCTTCAAGTCACAAGATTGGCAACGCGCTAATGATATCACGAGCGTCTATAGGCTACAGAAACGCTTATTATCACGGGGTCTGTATGCTTTATTGTCGACTTGGTTCAATTAAAAAAAAGGTTATTACTGCTTGTAGCATTCATTATATTACAGTGAGTGCCAATAAAATGAATACTGTTGCCCTGGAATATAAAATATACGAATATACCATTTAAAAAATAGGCTTGTTTGTACACTTTGATTTACTAAAACTGCTGGTTTTCAACTGTTCAACGATATGATATTTGTAACAAATAAATTTTATTTCATTATTATTATGGAGCACCGCATCTCACTCAAACATAGAGATACAAAGATTCCAAAATAAAGTTCTGCGTATGATAACCAATGCTCCCTGGTTCGTCCCAATGAGCTTTTGCACCTTGACCAAGCTATACCCACTGTAAGGCAGGGAATTGAACGCCATACTTAATGCAACAAAGAACGGATTAGACATCATCCAAACACCCTGGCACAGCTATTAATGAAGAACCACAACAAAATGCGTAGATTAAAACGCAAAATGCCTCAAGACCTAATTCAATCACAGTACATGTACAATTAGGATACCGAGCGCGTCAGCGTACGCATCAACCAATATACAGCTGAATGGAATTCCACAAAGGAGACAGTATGTAGAAATAAATAAAAAAAATTTAAAAAAAATTTACTGGCAGCGACCCGCGGTTTCACCCGCGTAGTTCTTGAACCCGTGATAACAATCAATCCAGCCAGCGAAAATCTCGTTAAAATACAAGATTAGTCAGAGTAGACATACTCATACATTCTTGTCAAGCAAACATAATGTTAATTTGTAACTAAAAAGGAACACTTCAAGTTTTTTCGTAAATCATCACATCACATTCGTAAATCACCAGGCGTTATCTAAGAATGGCTTCAATTTGATCTACGTATAAGCTTCGTGCTCCTTCATCTACCGCGCCATTGACCTTCGCCTTAAAAAATTACTTCTATAAATCTACGAGTATTTCATCTATCTTATTTATACCAAGTTATGTTACATCAAACTTTGGGCACCGTGAAGTCACATTCTATGAATTGGAAGGCCTGTATCATCGTTTCACGTTAATGCCTTGCACAGCTATGTAGAAGAGTGTATTAAAGAGCGATCTCTAAGCTCTCCTATAATAGCATATTAATATTATAAACGCCAAAGTATATGAGTGTGAAAGAGTATGTATGTTTCTTATGTATGATCTGGATGAAATTTAGCAGATACATTTTTGATATTCTGGAGTACGAGCTACTTTATATCCCGAATGTGTCGATAGATCTGGCTTTTTCTGTTTCTCTATGAAATCGACCTTTTCAGTTCAGATGTCAGAGAGCGGCATAGTGCAATGATATGATTTTTTAACTGAAACGACAAACAAGCATTCAGGGTCGTGACAGGGAGCGTCATTGTAGCCTATAGACGCTCATTTTATCATGTAGATATGACTTCCGCGTCCTTGCGTCTTGATGATAACACGTCATACTACCCAGTAATTTCCTGCCTCTCTCTACAAACCGATAGAAATAGGTGAGAGGTACCAATGCAGACGACCTATATATGAGGTCTACCTCATCTACCATATTAATAACCTACAAATAGTACCTACTCAAGCATTTACTTTGTCCCATTCTATTAATAGTAAGCTTCCGTTAAAACCTAACGGCCTATTTCACACAGAACAAAGGGTATTCATCAACAGGTAAACCCCAATCATTTGTCACATATAATTCCTCGAGGACCGTGTTATCTTGTCTGGCTGTGATTTATATTTATATATCACCACCAGAAGCTAGACATTATCGCATACCTGTGTACAGTTTATTTACCTACTTAATAACTTTACTTGCCCGCTTCGCCAGCTGTAAAACGAAATAAATTATAATTAATCTCATTGCTTCCAAACTACTAACTACTAACAGAATTACTCTGAAGATATATTAAGACTTACATCATAAGTTTAAGTTTTGAAGTATATACGAAACATGTTTAAACAAACATAGTTTTGGTTATTATGATCTTACTTCACAAAACATACACATTTTGATGTGCCTTTTTTATTTTGATCGGTCGTTGTAAAATATTATTATATATACATATACGTATATTTCATGTCTATGTATATATATTTATATTTACATACTGCTCTTAATGATTAAGCACTTGTAAAACGTCTATAAAGTAGTCGAAAAAACAGAAAATTTAACTTTTTGTTATTAGTTTTTTAAAACCCAAGTGTACGTAGTTAGATTATTTCATCATCATCATCACACCAGCTGTAGAACGTACACTCCTGGAAACAGACTTCCTCAAGAAACGGGGAATTTCTTCGATTATTACTGCACTGATGGGATATACCGATATCTGTTGGTTCTGGTACAGTCGCCTCTAACAACACCTCATACAGGGTAGGTTCTGATCTGATCTGCCGGTACCCCACGGTACGGTTGAATTGTGTATGTGTGATAAATTGATAAATTCGTTTATCACGGTAATAAATAATAAAAAACTTTCTCTAGATAAAAAAAAAATTACCCGTTAAAAGGTTTCAGTACAAAACCTTGCATTGGCAAAATAGTAAAAGGAAACCTTCCTACGACGTCGCTCTCAATAAGGTGCAAAACCGAGGCCATTTAGTATTGTTCATTGTATTTACATATGTTAGGACCTGAACGATGCGATGCAAATAAGGATGATGCGATAAAGTTTCACTATACCAATCATACGATGCTTATATCACGATACATCTGCTTGATAGTAATTCTTGAAATTTAGTTTGACGCTCGTGATATCATAAGGATAGCCACTAACAATAACCACTATGTTATATTTTTTCAAACGCCTGATGATGCTAACATAGTTTCAAAAGCTCATACGTAGCTTCAGCAAATAGGTACCAGTGTATGACTTTTTTACGACGAGCCTAACGCTGGACTACTCAGACGTCAACTCCAGCACCGCTTGCAGAGGGCGAGGTCGCTCGTTAATGAGCCCCATTACATGATATCTTCTTCTTTATATGTAAACTAGCTGTTCCCGCGATTTTGTTCATTTGCAGTAGTTTTTTACTTTACTTTGAACTTTGTTAGTTTTTTACCTTGAATGTTATATTTATTTACATATAGAAATCAATAGCCATTCCATCCCCTCTTTTAACCCCTTACAACTCTTATGTCGAATGAAAAAGTAGCCTATGTACTTTTTAAGGCTTTAGGCTATCTTTGTACTAAACTTCATTAAAATCTATTTAGTAGTTTAGGCGGGATTGCGTTACAGACTGGCAGGCAGAGTTACTTTCGGATTTATAATATTAGTAAGGATTATGTGTCACGGTGTTTGTCCAGGTTGAACTTCTTAACAACGAAACCTATTTAAATATAATTTCATTTCTTGATCATACAATCATACAACAATAATATATTTTATCTCTTAATTTAAGACAGAATAACTCTATCTCTAATTATCAGTGGAATGTAATATAAATATCTTATGAGAAGAAAGATCTTTAATTTGCACCCAGTATTCTATTGATTCCTGTAAGGTACCTGCCTACAATGTAGAACTATTCTTTCTTTGTACTATTTCATAATTAGTATGAATTCGTTACCAGAATAAAAATCGCAAGTCTTCTTGCAATAAATGAACCTCTCGATGAATGAACTCTCAAGATTGACAATGATTTTGTGATGTGTACAACTACTTACCCTTACAAATTGTTATATTTATTAGTTTATAATTTTCGTTTATAATTAGTTTTTAACGTTCGCGTTTCCTTCCACTTAATAGGTGCTGGTGATATCTTGTAATACGGAACCAACAGATGGTAGTTAAAAGTAGTAGCAGCCTCATCGAAGCCTGCACTACGATTGTGACTACGTCTTACTAAAATGTCAATGGCCGATCCTGAATAAAACACCCCTTTTCGTGGTTGGTCTTAATATACATTCAGTAGTAGACTTTTAACAATTGATACGTTTGTTACCAATTTTGTTTTGTATATTTTTATGCATATTCTTAACATTCAATATTTTACCAACTTAACCTTTGCATTATTATATTTGAATAAAATTAAATGAATAATTAATGAAAAAGATAAATGATAAATTATATACCAACCGATAATGTAAATAACCACGACCAATATTACAGTTCACCGATCACTAGACTAAAGTCAATACCGACAGCGTAACGGTATTTTGATTAAAAAAATAACAAAAGATATTATTTTTACTTCCTTTAATCAAGGAATTTGTTATTCACCGTTGCTTTTAGGTTCTATCAACTACATTTAATTTTAAAAATAATATTTTAGTAATAATCTGAAGTTTTTCCCACACCGCAGGAATGGCTTGGAAAATGCGACTTCCCTATTTTGGAAAAGTTCCCATTGCTATGCACCGCAAAATTAGTTTTTTATTCGGATGGCGTTGTCAATTGCATAAATATAAAAAAAAGAAATACTTTTTTATACTTTCAAAGTTAATAGTAACAAAGACGGTGGAGTTTGGTGAAAATACTTTTAAGTAGTAGTAAGTATATATTTTATGCAGAACATGGCTCTCTGGTACAATTTTCTTCAAACCTCAATTTTTATAGTACAAACCAAATGACATGTAAACTGGAGAAAATGGAACAAGTATATATATCACTTTGCAGCCACAAAACTGTCAAAGATATGTCAATATTAAAATCATATCTTCAACTTTCTGAAATGCTATGCTATGCTGTATTGAAAATTCTAGAATAGAAGCTTCTAGAATATTTGCGTGTATGAATACAATTTTCTCACAAACATTTATAAGAACTAGACATGCATATATTTTCGTAGTATTTAAAGTGAACTAAATTGTATTAAGGATCACTTGTTTCCCCATAGGGAACTCGATTTAAAGGATGACTGATGACAATAATCTAAATTTGAATTCTCAATGGGTAACATGACAATCAATCCTCATCCGACCAAATAATTATTAATTGTTGATGAACTGATAAAATGTCAGTATTAAACATCACAAAATAAAAATAAAGTTATTTCCCGCAGTGCAAAATTAAAGGCGATTCTATTCGGAATGACCTTTTTGTATGGGACGTACGAGTACAAAGAACTGTATAGTTCAGTCGTTGCAGCTCTGTGTTTTGGCAAAAAGTTTACGCCGGCAAAATTATGTACGTGTAGTTTTACATTTCAATTTGTAACAAAACTACACGACAACAAATTCGTATGACAGAACTAAATGGTTCGTTTATTGTGTTTACCGACCAACTTTACGGCAATTCAAATATTTAATAAAGAAAATAAGTTGTTTCCCGGTAGCCTCCCGGCACGGGAAAGACTTTTTTTTGTCCCGCCTGACACGTGAGAAGAGTTGACTTTTTTTAAGTAAAAGTCATCTTATTTTCAAAAAATTGCTTTTTAAAAAGTAATATTTTTTTCATTCTAATAAAAAACATCGAATCAATTGATACACTGACGTATCCAATGGCGCAGATGGTAGTGTTCGAACCCCATCTAGAGCAAATATTTATATGGTGTATATTTGTTCTGCGTCTGGATATAATTTATATATATCTAAGTAACGTATCAAAAGTGCTTTAAGCAGCATATCTCGGAGTCAGTTCAATGTACAAGATATTTTATTGAAAAAAATATAAATACCATAAGAAACATATTTACCTATAATATCCACGGTACGCTTCACTTTGTATCATCGTCCACTGGTAGGCCCAGAAGGCTTCTAGCGTGGATCACCTCACGGGTGGTCACATCGTTATGGAATTATAAACAGCATTAAACAATCATGAAAGTTATTGATTCTTAAAGAATTCTTATTAATGTCATTTAAAATAAATTAATTCTTAATTAGCCTTAAGCGAATCCCCGTTGTCGACGCGCACATCCGAACGTTGTCCCGTTTGCTGATGTCACAATAGCCTATTGAGGTAGGTTAGGGTTGTCTGTTTTATTATTTTTTGTAAAACTAGTTTAATTTATGAATTATACTGGTTTATGGTTATTGGATCAAACGGGACCGCCGTGACTATAAATTCTATTGTACTTCACAATTATTGTTCTTATTTATACGTATTGGTGTTTGGTGTACAATAAAGAGTGTATTCTTATTATTATTTAAATACATTATCAATCATTTTTAACCAACTTCAACACAGGAGGAAGTTATCAACCCCGCAGATTTTTTTTTATTTATGTTACTTTGAGAATTGTTTTTGATTATTTTTATATGTGAATGGGTTAAGCCCGGGTATGGTCCCGTTGGCGCCAAGTCAGACAGATCAGAAACCTAGGAGTCTTCAGTCTCGTTAGATAAGCGTTCGTGTATCAAGTTAATCCGTTATGTATGCTGCTCTTCGGTTGCGAAAACTTAGGGAGCGCGACTACCTCACGGCTGCCCTTGCGTGTGGGAGAGGGGAAGTGCGCAGGCATTGGGCTTCTCTTTAATGAGCGGCTTGTCCTCTTACCTTTTATAACTGGGACTGACGTCAGCATCAACAACTATTAGGTTCCTCCAAAAAAACAATCGAATAAGAGCCTTTTGGCGTGACTTTTATTGCTATAATTTTTGTTTGCCTAATTTTCCTAAGACTATCGACTATTTCGAACGGCATTGTCCCATTGTCATTTATCTCATGTATGTTCATATATTCAGATAATAAACATATTCTTTTTGTTCAAATTATAATGGGCTACCCAAGAAAGAAAATAATTTATTCATGATTGTATCGTTAGGAAGGCGTGGCGGAAATTGCAATGCGTGCTTTTGCTGCTGCCCATTCCCGCTCTGTTACATTTCAGCTACGCCCTTACGGATGGATATACCACCATCTGTCGCTTACGACATCTCAGTTTTCTTTTATTACTGCCTGGTACCGGGGAAAACACCATTTTTCACCAGGCTATTTTATTCTGCCAACGTCCTACGGCTAATTGTTAAAAGAACCAACAAGTAAAACCAATATATATATGAGCATAAGTAGATACGTCTTAGGTAGATTAAAGATAGTATCATTCTACACAAGATAATTTCATATCACAGTGTTTATCCGGGGCAAAATTGCTAAACTACAAAACTGACTTGAATTTTTTTTGCTTACAGTTTGATCCAACTTAAGAGAGAGATAGTAACTCAATTTACAGTCGCAATATATTTCTCTCGATAAACATAGGTATATAGTTGTAACAGAACAAAGGCTATCATCATCTAGTAATTTATAACAAAAACTGCGGTACATAAGCAATGTTTTCTATTTTATTGCGACAAATTTGATAACCCTAGCGAGCGTGTATGTAGCGGGAATAGGATGATGCATACGCCGTTGAATGGCGGTCCTTGCGCAATTGTCTTACTGCGCGTTTGTAATCTGCTAAATGAATCTTTTATTGTTTCACTGCCGTTTTGCGGCTCTGTGGCTTCGCTTTAACCATATGTTTGTGTGCGTGTGACGTGAAAACGACATCAGCATTTATAACGCAAAATGCCTTTTGTAAATTAAAGACGAACATTTATTTAAGGTTTACGGAAGTTATGCGTGGAGATTTGCATCTAAACCGCGACATTTTCGGAACATCAGCCCGCCTGCTCGCTTATGGCGAAATATAACAGAATCAAATTTTCGTATATATTTTTATTTTTCTTGTTATATGACCGCATAATGGTAAGCATCATAGTGGCTTATAGACGCTTGAATCACAAGGATATCCAACCAGCGCAATGCCAACCTTGTGACTCGAAAATATAATTTATTGAATTGTGACATTTAATATCATTATGACAGCCATTGAAAGTCGACTGCTGGACATAGGCTTCCCCAAGAAAGGAGGAATTCTGCCTATAGTTGCCGCGCTGGGCAAGCGTTTTAGCAGTCGCAGAGTGCAGCTTTCGCGACGGGAATGCTGCGGCCCATCCCCACTCTGTTTATTTGAGCTGACTAAAGCTAATATGACTAAAATTAAAAATAATTTCTAAAAAACATGGTATTTGAGAAAAAAAGAAAATATAGTATGCTATAAAATTTCTTTTTTTTGCGATTAATTTTTACATTATTGCCCATAATTGCCGCGCTGGGCAAGCATGTTGGCAGTTATCGCGACGGTAATTCTGCTGCCCATTCTGTCCTGCTCATTTGAGCTGCGCTGTTTCGGATAGGTATACCGCAATCTATCGGTTCCGGTACCTCAGTCGCCTCTTACAGGCCTTTTTTATTATTAGACTAAGTCGACAAACAAGCTTACGGTCCGCGTGATAACCGTCACCGCAACTTAAAGACGCTCGTATTATCACAAGGATATCACTAGCACTTTGCCATCTTTGTATATTGAATCAGAGTTTACAATAACCAGTTAACTCCCCGATCTCCCTTCAAACCGAAACACAGGATGCCAACACTGCTTTTTGCCGGTAGAAATGGGTGAGAGTGAAGTACCAATCTAGATGATCTTTGTATTACGTCTACCTCTAGTAAGGGCATCTTAAGGAATGATTTATAATTTTGAGGGATTATTGTCATATAGACCACTCTAGACAGGTGGTAGTCACAATGCATAGCTTTATGTCGGGGATATTGCTGCCCATCCCTCTCCTGTTCTGCATACTCTGAAATCAGATGGCTATATCATCTATTGATCTGCGTACTTTAGCCGCCTCTTACGGCACCTAGTACACCTATGGTGGTATATTAGCTTTACCGCTAGGTATCGGCGATTATAAATACAAACAGATCGTTGATGATTGATCGTTGATCGTTGATCGTTGATGACAGACATGATTTTTTGGATAATTGTAATTTTGTCATCGTCATTATATCAAGTAGATAAGTATGACAATGCGTGGTCTCTATTTCAGAGTCAAAAGACTCTATCGACTGTCAGTTCTACGTGAAATGTGCCCATATTGGCACTTTGTTGCTAATATGTCGGTAAATTTGGTTATTTACTCTCTTTATTCCTGATATGATCGCGCAAAGAGATTCTAAGTATTTTCCTTTTCATCGCTCGTTAGGCTACTTTAAGCTAGCTAATAAGGCTTATCGTTGGAAACCACGTTTCATGCATATAGTAGTTTCTGGATTAGACAAAAACTTACATATGATTTAATCCCTTGAAATTAAAGAGTTCTTAAGAGACACGATATAATGTGAAATGAACACTCTCATTGTCTAATCACAAGAGATTTACAAAGCGTCAAAATAACCTATCTCAATTTGGCAATCGATATGAAACCTTTAACGTGTTTTGTATAGTTCATTTACCACTTTGTATATTTTCCGTTAAAATAACGTGGACATGCCTAAAAATATATATGGGAGGTGGGTGAGTTAAAAAAAATCTGACTAAAATTAAAAATAATTTATAAAAAACGTGGTATTTAGGAAAGAAAAGAAATAAATATATTATATAATAAATTTGTGTTTTTTTACGATTCATTTTTACTTATTTGAATCCCAGAAATGTAACCACACAAAAAAATAAATAATTGCGGTCAAAACCACCACCAGAATAGCTTTGCCTATTACAATACGTGTAAGTCTTTGTTCATACCTATGAGATTGTTCCGGAGTAGAAAGTAACCAACTATAGATCCGTAAATCCTCACCAACATTTTCGTTTATAAATAGTATGTATTTACCAACATATCAACATATCGTTTTATGCAGAGTCTATAGTACTTATCTATCGAGTGCAAACTAATACGCGCGGGCCGATATCAAAGCCAAGCCTTTATAGTTAGCAACGAGCAATGTGACTACGCTTTCTAAGCCGGTAATGAATTTTCTTGCTTAATGATGGTGTATGGCCCTCGTGAATGACGGACAGACCGCCCGCCCACTCCAAACGTTCGTTAGTCGGTTTTTGTGGCTCCGTTATGTCGGATGAATGTAATTACTTCCTCGGAAACAACTTGGCTAGCCTTCCATTGGGTACGTAAGTGCTGCCGATTTTTGTAACATATTAACAAGGTATTTGAAATTAAATACAATATGCAAACTGTATACGTGTTCTTTTTTTTCTTTTAATAAATTCACACAACATCTTATACATTAAACTTGTGTCAACAAATTCTTAAAGCGATCATTTTTGTTCTGGGTGGGATGCGAACCCTTGTTCCTTGGCGCACAAGACATGATACCTAAGCGCCATCGGGCCCGTCAAACGTGTTATTCTTTAGGTGTTTATTTGTCAATATAGAGTTTCATCTATATATATAATGCAGGGCCTAAACTATAAGGCTAGAAATTTTAAACTTTTCACATGGGTTCCTTTTATAGTGTAGGGAAGTAAAGGTTTTTAGAAATTCCCTAAAGGGGTAAAACGTGAATGCTAAGTTACGATGAAACTTTGCAGTTCTTGAAGTTATTCGAATAATATTCAGTACAAAGATTCTTTATTAAAAATAATGAAACACGTGTAAAAAAAATTTTAATCATATCTTAATTTGGAAGTATCATAAAACTATGTATGAAATCATACTTTAATATACAATTAACGAAATTGCTCAAAATGTACAACTGTAAAAAACAATTAATAAAATAAAGTTAAATACCAATTTATTTATATTGTTTTCATGCAATAAGTAATAATTGTATTATATTAATTACTTTCAAATGTTTTTGAATAGTTCAATGAAAATAACGTTAACATATTTCTGTATATGGTTTGAATTTGCTCACTGCAAAAGGAAAATTTTAAAAACGTCAATAGTCAGGCGATACACAGAAAAGGAATCTGGGTTTTATTCTAACAGTCTTGACTCTTTGAGCTTTGTGCTGAACATATTAACTATTTTATTGTATCTTTAATCATATTTATTGCATATCCCCTCAAATCATCTTTATGGCTAAATTTATAAAAAAAACAGCTACTGAATAAGGTTCAGCTCACACATTTATCTATTCGATGTTTCGATTACTTAAAAATTTAAAAATATTGCAAAGATTGACTCTTCCGTTCACTAGCTGATAACTACCGTTCTTTTTATTTAATTAATTAACTTTTTCAGCACTTTTCCTTCATGTTATTATAGACAAAGTAAAATTTAATATGTGGAAATAGAGCTGCCTAAAAGTTTTTGCTTCACGTAGTAAGGCATTGATAATAAAAGCAATTCCAAATTCAGTACATATAGCAACAGATAAACCTACACAAATTTGACAATTTTGATCCCGAAGCTTCAAACTTCCCCGAAATGTTACCGAAATAAAAGTCTATACTGTCTTGATTAACTTTATTAATTTTTGTAACATAACAACCAACATATCAAACAACGCTTACATGTTTTATGTTTGCTCAGTGCTGGTTTGCCGTTACAAGTGATAGATAAGCAGTGAAATTTAGTAGATGGGTGATGTGACATAATGTCTTCAAGTCACAAGGTTGGCCAAGTTGGCGCTATGACTAGCGTCAAAAAGCTGCTATAAAGCTTACTATCACGCGGACTGTATGCTTGTATGTCGAACTGGTCTAATAATATATATCTATATATGTGTGCCGTGAGGTAACGGCAGAGTAGAGTACTGTGAGGTACCGGTATAGTACCAGGTTTCGTAAGAGGCGACAAAGGTACCAGAACCGACAGCATCTACCCCGTCGCCAAAACTACGCTCTGCGATTGCCAACATACTTGCCCAATGCGGCAATTATGGGAAAAATTCCCCCTTTCTTGGGGAGGTCTATGTCCAACAGTGGACTTTCAATGGCTGTAATGATAATATTAAAAATCACGATTATTCACTAGAAAGATGTCGTGACGGGTCGTCTATATTATCTATAAATATAAATTAAATTACTTCCCTATTAGAAATTTAAATGTTATTCTAATGTTATTTGAAAGTGTTTGAAATAGGTCTTCTTGAAAAAAGTGTATATGAGTTAGGGTTTCATTGACTTACATATTTACTAACGTATAAAATAACGTGAAAAGAACACGATAATATTCAATTACCTTTTTGCGAGTGATAAAACTATTGCAACCCCTATTAAGAATGTATCAAATAAATCGCTCTGCATTTCACCGTGCTTTCGTATTTACCAGAATAATTCTTGTTGTAGTTTGTTCCGCGAATGAAGAGAGATTTTAAAATGTACAACAAAAGAGTTTGAAGCCCCGGCGAGCGTTGTTCAAGGCTCGGCCTTAATGACTGGAGTGTGCTGGCTTTTCTTACCTCATGCGGGTTTAATGACGTTTTTGACCTGTAGAAAAGGTTTTTTTACATAAAAATTCTTAGTGGAATGGATGGACCTGTTTTTTGATTGTTTCTATTATGCGTTACGTAAAATGCCAATGGGGTATATTTTTAACTAAGTTTATAAGCATTAAATAAAAACATAACCACAACATCTCATACATTGATCTGATTTTATGATAAGTAGCTTAAAGCACTTGTATTACGGACATCGGACAACAATCACAAATATTCTACTTAAATACATATATTTCACACCCAGACACAGCAAACATAAATATCCTCATATAAATATTTGCCTTAGGTGGGGATCGAACCCATGACCTTTGCCATGATAGGATCACTACCATCTGCGCCATCGGGCTCGTCAATTGGAAGTTTATTACATACAAATTCGGCATATAGCAGGCGTTCTGTTAATTTTTTTGTGCTTTTCGAAATCAGAGATACTAGAAAATAGATTTAAATAACTATATATGCACTGGAAATATGTTTAGAAGTAGGTATATTTTTATAAAAGGCCGGTTATGTTTTACGATTAATCGGCGCTAGTTCTGAAAAGATTAATTAAGGAATACCTTTGGTAGTAAACATAATTTTGTTCAACTCAAACTAAATGGAAATCTATTATTATTACAGTTGTATCTATAAACAATATTAAATAGTATTTAGTATTTTTTAGCTTCTCAACGGTCATGGTTAGCTTTCTTATGAGAAAAAGAGCTTATTATACTTTCTGATAATACAACTTATCTATGATTAAAGTGGTGTCAAATAATAAACAATTAAAACTAAATTGAACGAAGAAAACACCATTCCATATAATTGAGTCAGATTTGCAAATAAAAATATTTATTGTTTAAACAAATGAGCTAAGAAACTCATGTGAACATCGTTCTCACTATTTTATCCAAATAATAATATTTGTTGTGGATTGTGAACGAGTGTTGTTTACCTAATTTAACTTATAATCTTAAGTAATTCCATGATTGCGGCCCGCAAGCCTGATGAAGTTTCATCGTTAGGTGAGAATTTAATTGGCACGAAGTTGTTGCAGCGCTCGGAACTTTCACTTTGCTGTTTAATAGGATGAAATCGCGGAATAGTTTCTGATTGTAACGTTTTTTATTGGACCGCCATCTTGGAATATACATTTTTAATTAATTGTTTGATGACTAGATACAATTAGTTATTTTGTTAAATATTTTAGCGCTTAATTTTGAAGTTTAATGAGTTCTATTTAGAAAAACTGGTTATGTAAGTACAGTATACTGTTACATTAAATATGAATATATATATATGTTTTATTGGAATCCATCCATCCATCTTTACCTTATCTTATCTCATAGAGAGAGGAAATAATGAATATCTTGTTTTTTTGATTGTTACAATTTAACCCAAAAACTGTTCGACCGGTTTTAGTAATCTTTTCCTAACTAGATCACCATCATCAGACATCTTCACCGAATATAAAGGCATATTATAAAAAAAAATCCCTAGCACTAACATGTAAGTAAATTTAATTTTTATTTTTGTACGAGTATACTAATGAACTACTAAATCTAAAAAAAATAGTATACAATTAGAAACATTAGCCACATATTATATTCATGTTTCATAGTCATTCAAACATATAGGTTATTGACTGTCTTACTTTAATACTCTGTTTGCTGTGCCGACACTAAACGGGTCTTAAAACTAAGTCAATAGCAAGTTTTACGATAAATTATTACAATAATAGTGATTATATAAGGTGTTTTAAATGTTGTTAAATTTCATACTTATTACATCTCGCTTCTGGCAACTGTTTAATTTTTGTCTATGATTGAATTTGTTTATCCGTGTGGCAGAATAGAATAGGACCCTCCTACTGTACCGACAGATGGCGGTATATACACCCGAAGTAGTGTAGCTTAAATGCAACAGGGCGATGATGGGCAGCATTTCCGTCGCCAAGTTACACTCAGCGATTGCCACCGCCTAACCAGCGCGGTAATCACGGGCAAATGCCCCCCTTTTTGGGGAGGACTATCTCCAGCAGTTGACTATTTATGGCTATCATAATGATGATAATTAAATTTGCTTAACCATAATCGTATCAGTCGTAGGATATCCACTAACGGACATACGCTTTCCAATAAGACCGGTAGCATGAGACCTGCATCCAGGTACTAGACCGGGGACAAGTCAGACCATCAGTTTTTCCTAAAGATAGACGTTCTATACTGTGCTTGCTGGGAAGTGGTATTCGTTCCATCCATAACCATATGCTGCAACAGTCTCTTATAGATAAACCATAAATTTGCACCATCGTTCTAAAACTATATCGACATAAATAAATGAATACTTCATTACACACATGTCAAGGACCAACAAACATGAATATTACAATGAGTCGCGAATAGTTTCCTATTTTAAATTTAGAAAAAAATATATTAATGTTTATCTAAACGGAACAAAGTAAAAATGTGAACTAATGACATATCGCTGAATAAAATCAAGCGAACCATTGTTATTAACAGCCGACGGACGATGGCGGAGACACCTCTAAACACAATGTCAGGAGTTTGGTATTTAATTTTAAAGCTGACCCAGCAGCGCTCTTTGAGTCAAAAGAATCTTGATTTGACTTTTTGTATACAACAGCAAAGCTTTAGACGCTCCGCTTTGTGCTCTACACCAGTTCCTGCAGCTAAATATTACTACGAAGACAAGAATGTATTAATAGATAAATCTTTACCAGAATGTTTGATTATTTTTTGGCAATAACTTGTCATAATATATTATTGTCCTTCAAATATAGCTAGACTATAATATTGAATATTAAAATAAAGAAAAGCAGTTTAACTAAATTGTTTTTAAATTATCTTAACAATGTTTCATTTTAATTTAAAGTTGACTTGATATATGAAACCTTTTTTTATGTTAACAATATAAACAATGGCACTATAGTGCCAAATTGAATAACTCTACTACATGGACAACTATCATTCTAATCAAGCTAAATTATGTTTGGCAAACTGATTATGAAAGAAAGCTTTGCAACGATATTTGTATCAATTATTAATAAATGTAACAATTGGGTCTGTATTCTTTATTATAACAATTTGTGGCTTAAATCAATTATTATAAAAGTAACTAATTCCATCAACTACGCCAGCGTATAAGCTGATAATAATTCTGAAAAATACTCTACTCTTTTATACTTCTACAGATATCTAACTATATAAGTCCCGTCGTAATTAATTTAGTAGTTTCAATTATAGCCTTCATATATACATCTATATTCATTTTTAATACTGGTGCTTTCTATTACTTATAGACAATTTACTTCCATTTATGACATTAAGACTTTTCACTTAGCTTTACGAGAACACTTATCAGGTATATAAAACTACGTTTTAAATCAATAAAATTACTTTTTCATCTAGAAAACAGTCGCCGCAAAGTAACCGAAACGTCGAACTGAAAATTTAAGTTTAATAAATCACGTGGTTTCAAACGTTTGAAAGCCATTAAAAATGTACTATTTTAGTTTTGTTAATATATGCATAAGTATATATATTTTGTTTCTTTTTTTATTTTGGCACTGCTTTAGTCCGTTTTCTGCTTTGCCTGATTGTTGACTGGTAGGCTTCAGCCACATAGCATTAAGTTCACCATATGTACATCTTTTTATCTATGCACAAAAAAAAATCAGCGTATCATAAATGCGAAAGTAAGTATTTTTCATTGGTTTGGCGAATCAATCAGTAAATATATTTAAATAGAATTTGGCATGCGCTTGAACCCTTACAAAGAACAAAAGTTCCTTTCGATCCTCGAAATGTTTCCCGAGAAACACGATACAAAATGAAGTGCACGCTAACGAAATTAGGGATGGAATTCTAGTAAGAGCTAAAGTTCTAGATACTATCATCCAATTATACCGCATTAGAAAGTATTATATAAATATCAGACATTCAATTACTTTTTGGATAAGAAGAAACTATTGTGATAGCTCAAGTTTTTCGAACTGACAATCAGATAGTCTTATACTAAATTGTGTTATACGCCTTCAGCTTAATTCTACGTTGCTAATTATAGACAGACATCTTGGAAGGATTTCAGATTGGTCTCATAAGAACTTTCATTAATTGATATCATTTATCATTGTAAAATTGAGATATATATCTATACAAATACCAAACATAGAAGATAGGACAAGTTGCCTTGTAATTACTATGCGCACTGGAATTACGGTATGAATATAAAAGTATTATTAATTTCAGGTAACGGCAAAATAGAATTTTACTAGGCTAAGGTACCATCTAAAGCACTGTATCTCAAATGCACAGGGTGAGGATGGGCGGGAGCATCCCCATCGTGAAAGCTGCGCTCTGCGATTGCTAACACGCTTGCGCAGCAATTATGGGCAAAATTCCCCCTTCTTCGGGGAGGCTCATGTTCAGCAATAGACTTTCAGTGGCTATGATGATGATGATAAATAATTAAATTAGTAAAACAAATACATTTTAAGAAAATAGCTAGAAAATTAGTTTTAAAAATGACGGTCCTTATGACACACGGTAGAGTAGCACGCAATAGTCGTAAGTGATGGATCCCTACTTTCGGCAAATACTATGTGTTTGTCCAGACAACACCCAGGTGTTAAATATGTATTTAAGTATTGTATTTTTGATCCCTCTTTCATATCCGTAAAACAAGTGCTCGAAGCGACTTGTCTTGAAGTCAGGTCAACTTATGAGATCTTGAGTATTATTTTTAATTTTTCAATAATGTGTCAATATATTATCTAATACCATTTCCTAGAAACTTCACGAGCACAACATTACATCAACGAGAATCCAAATTCGTACAATCTTTGACGCAAAATATTATACTTGTGGGAAGGAGGCGGAAATTGCAAAAATCTCCGCTACCACAACTAACGAGGGTGTTTGCCGTTTCGCCGAGGTAAATCCACCTGATAAATTGCGGCTTAGATTTACTTCTAAGTAACTAAGTTGTATGCTCCGACAATGTAAACATAATGCTGTCAAATTAACTTAGAATAATCCTATATATAAATTGCGCGGGATTTATGTATCCGTAAAGGTATACCACGAGACGTTCGCATTATGTAAGGTGCCATAATTTATTGGTGTGTAAATGTGCCTCTCAGGTATTGACAGAAAAGAATAGTACCTCCTCCTATACCAGGTGTCGTAAAACGTGGCTTATGTGTCAGAACCGACAAATACCCAGGTAGGCAGCAGCATCTTCGTCACGAAAGCTGCATTTAGCGATTGCCAACACGCTTGGCAAGCAAGGGAAATATAGGCAAAATTACCCGTCTTTTGGGGAGGCCTATGTCCAGCTGAGGACATTAAATCTCTGGTATGATGAAATGTAGACACATTTCATAATATTCATTCGTTCTATAGACATAAATACTCTGTAGTAAATAAGTTAATTTATGTCCGCGTAAGAGCCGACTGATATACCCACGTTTGAGACTGGAATGGGCATCAGCATTCCCGTCCCGAAATCGATTGCCACCATGGTTACCGAGCGCAGTAATTATAGGCAATTTTCTCAACTGCAGACACCTGTGTCCAGCAGTAGACGATCTGCGGTTGCTTTAATAAAGTTTAATTTATTATTTCAGTTTGACATCTTAAAAGAATGAGTGAAAGCTTCGTTGAGATTGTGACGTCATATGTTCACTCGTGTATTAAATATGCCACTTATTAGTTCGGTCATTCAAAGTTAGACTTACGAGATTTTGAGCTCATAACAAAATTAATAATATCAATTTTTCTTGGTTTTCAGCAAATCTGTAAATTTATTCCTAAAATTACCTTCGACAGAAATTGTAGATCATAAAATTATCTATAAACAATGTATGATCATTTTTTTATCAAACCATTTTTTTGCGGATGCCTCACTATCTGTTACACTTTTACGGATTAACTGGTGAGTTTTTTCTATAGAAATTGTTTTATAAACTACAAAGGTAGCCAACAAGAATGCAGCCCGCATGATGTTAGGGGTGTTAGCAACATCGAAGCAGCATTCAAGGGTTTTTGACCATTTAAAAACCTGTTTACTCCCTTTCTGAAGAACCCTATACATACGAGTATATTCTAGACTACAGAGTCTAGAATAGATAATTAGGTCTTTATTGACATGTTACCATAATTTGATATTTATGGCATTGCCGCTACTACTGGTTTCCCGCCCCGCGCATTTATGTTTTGGGTGAATAAGCCGCCATCTTTCAGTCCCGGTACCTTAGTTGCTTAGGGCGCTAGTTTCTGCTTTGCCGCTACTCTACAGCACAGTATATTCACACTATATCTTATATATTGACTTTATACCGAGATAAGTCGCTTAAAGCGCTTGTATTACGGATATATCACAAGCAAATATCATCATATAAATATTTTTTCTGGGTGGGGATCAAACCTACGGCCTTTAGCGCATAAGGTAAAATCGCTACCGTGTGCGCCATCGGGCCCGTAAGTAACGTCGAACTTGTCATTGGTTGTTTTCCGCATGCTTGTACAAAACTCGCTAAGAATTTTTTTGTGTACAGTATTTCATTTTAATGTCTCTATTTACTAAGTACATGGGTAAGTAGACTCCTACTTGGGGTCGTGACTCTTCAACCATGCAGACACTGCATGTGATTTCTTCCAGTTGACTTATCGTATTTGTGTCGACTGAGAGAACACGTTAGAAACATCTCTTTCTGAATGTAAGCAAATATTCCTAGTTTTAAAATAATCAACGGTGTTCCTGTGTTCTGCGCCAAGTGCCGTGATATTTTTTAATATTTATGCGTTCCCTACTATATATTTATGTCTTTCCTGTGTCAAAATGTGAATATATGTATTTAAGTAGTATATTTGTCTTTCCTTTGTAGAGTGATGTCCGTAACACAAGTGCTTTAAGCGACTTATCACGGAATCAGGTCAATACTGTGAGGTTTAAAAAATATATTAATAAAAAAACTTACACTTTTATTTCAATGTTTCTGTTACCTCGTGGTAGCCGATTTTAAGAATGACAAAAATGAAACGTCAAAAAAATATTAAGAATTTAATAAACCGCATTTTAAAGCCGTTTAGAAAGAAGTAGAGTAGTTATATTACTATTGTTGTTGGTCCGAACCTATTGGAATAAACATTTAATGTGGTGCACCCTCATGTGATAAATATTTTTGTCTATTCTATGTTTGGCTATAAATAATGCTGAATATAAAAAAAATCTAATTTCGAATCTAAATGTAAAATTAATAGTAGCTAAAACTTTCTCAAACTCTTCCTTTTAGTATTGTGATGCATTGGCGTACTACGTCCGAGCCTACATGATGTGGCAAAGATTCCTTCCACTCCATCATGATATTTGAAATCACCCTTTACTTTAGGGGTCATTTTGCATATATGTAAGAGGAGAAGGTGTTTGTGTCTAAATTTAGCGGTTTATAAAAAAAAGATTGGGTAGCGTATTGTTTCTTTGCAAGAAACATTATATTATTGTGTAATAGTCATTATTTTGTTGTCTGAGTTTAGTAGCACGAGTGTTTTGAGTAACTCGGAGGCACATGAAATAAATATTTTTAATAATTTACCAAACCTTTTTTTATTATAAAGTCGGTATTTACGGTCTACTTGATCGTAAACGTAACCGCAGCCTATAGACGCTTCTGTCATCACAAAAAAATCACTAGCGCGTTGTCAACCTTGTGGTTAGAAGTTGTAATGTCACATAACCCTTCAAACCGGAACACAGCAATGCGACTATCGCTATTTAGCGGTAGAAATAAATGTTGAATGAATTTCAATAAAGAACTTTATTCTGAATTTTATTCGAATATCTTCAGCAAAGTTTCATTTTAAGTATGCACCACCCACTATTTTAACCCTTTAGGGGTAATTGTAAATAATCCTTTTCTAGCCTTATATTTTAGGCCCTGCGTTTATGTCAATCAGTCAGTCAGCTTCTCCTTTTAGATATATGTATATATATAAATTTATATTATACTACAGTTCGCTTGCAGGTGTGTAATCTACATACAAGAACTTTCCAGCCCCATCAGTTGCCGATTTTTCATGCCTTATGCCCGGTCTGGTGTCACTTCAACCAATTAATCAACTGTTATATCGGTAACTTTGTATTTTCGATTTGAAACTAAAGTATACTTCATTCATACCTTTTATGCTAGAAGTAACCTTATAAATCAATGAGAAATATCGATAGGAGGGTAAAGAAACTCATGATTTCTGAAGCTGCATCCAATAAAAAGATAAAAAATATAATTTATAACGTTTGCATTATCAAATGCTGAAAACATATTTGAACTCATAAAAGTGTGTTGACGAAGGAGAAACGTCGCGGACAAAATGAAAATAGTTTCAGCAAGCGCTGCATTAAATTGTGAAAAACATCGTATTCAGCTTTAAAACATACGTTCAGAAAAATAAATAATAAACTTGAGTACACAACATTCGCAGAAAAGGCTCCTAAGTGGGCAAACAAGCACTCAACGGGCGCGCGCCCACGACAAGCGATCCCGTTTGCTGGATTTTGTTTACAATATTTTATATTACCCCTATCAGCCCTTTGGTTTTTTGCAGTACATATGGCAATTAATAACATGGTTTTTTTCTTATTAAAAGAAAATAAAGATTTTATTGTAAGTATGAATATTTAAACATCTACACTGCTTTGAATATAGCTTAATTAGAATGACAAATGTCAAGGTAGTAGCATCCCACCAACTTTATTGGCGTTATGGACTTGACGTCATAATTTATTAATTCAAGCAACGCCCCTGTTATTCTTTTGGTGTTGCAAGTGTCTATGGGCGATGCTGATCATTTTTGGTTGACTCCTTTGTACCCTATACTGTATATACCTATATATATATATCATCGGTATATAAGCAATTTATATATAAATTAATACTTTTATTAGTTACAATACAAATAATTCTGATTTCGTTCACATGAAAATTGTCTAAGATACGAGCGTTGGGGTATCTCCCTTTGTACCAGGTGTCGTAAGAGACGAGTTAGACTCCGGAACCGACAGATGGGACGGGACGGGAATGGTCGGCTACACGAAGCTACGCTCTGCGCCTGCCCAGCGCGGCAATTATGGGCAAAATTCCCACTTTCTTGGGAGGGCCTAGACCCAGCAGTGTACATGCTGCTGCTATCATGATGATGATTGATATTAAATCAAACTGAAATACAGACAATACCATTAAAATAATTTAAATTTCGTTTGTCAGCTGTAATGGCTTGAATCTCGAACAAGCTATTTTGTATAAAAAGTAAAATATTGTATAATGTGTTCTGTGGGAAGAACCACTAGCTCTCATTTTGGTAACTATCAAAGAACTGGTAAAAAAAGCTATCATATTTCCTATTTGTCATATACAATTTTTTAATGTTTACACGATGGGTAAAAAACAACTTTTAATTCTAGTTTCATCAAAATGTGAACTTTCAATAAAATAGAATAGACTTCCGTTTTTTTGGCGCTCTTAAGATAAATCTACTTTGTTCTGATAAATTAAA
The DNA here is from genome assembly GCA_020976665.1 of Heortia vitessoides. NCBI lineage: Eukaryota > Metazoa > Arthropoda > Insecta > Lepidoptera > Crambidae > Heortia > Heortia vitessoides. The sequence goes on from JACJUM010002496.1 coordinate 6,980,943, forward strand.
AATATAATTTTGCTGTATATTGAAGAAAGTTATGTTTGTAAAAAAATACAAGGAATTAAGGAATTAATTTATGTAATTAATTTCCAAAACTGATTACACAACTATATCAATCATAGCGATCACGGTCCTCTTCGGAAATATTAAAGGTATATAGCGCCTACATGCACCATATTTATAGATTGGCTTTAAAGTTGTTAAAATCATGGCTGGTGATTAGATGTCCATACGCGGTCAATCCTCAAACGCATGTCCGACTTGACACTTAAAAATGTCCTAGAAATAAGCAACAGGGCATTGCAAGATGATCGTTCTCGCGACTTTCTTCTTAGATATTTATTATTTCCAATAACAGATAAAGCTAGTCATTAGATGGCTAGTTGCGCTCAAGCGCACGGTTAATCTGTTGACTGAAGCACTAGAACTTACAAAATGCGATACCGTGATTCGCTTACAAACATTGCGCTATTGCATTTATTTTCAAATCTTCTCCGTTCCCGCGCAATTTATAAATAGTTAATGAATTCACACAACATCTTATACATTGACCTGACTCCGTCATATGCTTAAAGCACTTGTATTACGGACATCAGGCAACAGAGATTACAAAGATACAACACAAATATAATACTTAAATGCATATATTCAACACCCAGAGATACAAATATTTGTCCTGGGTGGGATCAAACCCACGACTTTTGGCACAAGATAGTAACAGCACTATCATCTTCACCATCAGGCCTGTGTATGTAAATGTAAATAAACATAAATGTTTTTCATGTTGCGATCCAATCCTTCAGATTTTTTTTATCTATAAATAAAAAATCAATGTTGGAAATGGAAAATAAAGAAATATTCCACTCTATTGCATTAATATTAGAGTATGTTCAATTAAGGATTATTCATGGAATAAGTAAGGATGTAAAATAGATTATTAAAAAAAATTGGATGAGTTGGGGAAAATATATTCGTGGGATGGGACGATAGCGTGAATATGGACAACCCAATATTACGCGCGTACGATGATGTATCATTATTTCTTATTTTCTATCTTCTATCTTTCTATTAATCTACAGATTGTATTTCAATCTAATTGATCCTTACATCCAGTAGATTTATTGGAAGACGGTACTTAAGTACTTGCGTAGAGATATTAATTTAAACATGACGCTTATCTGTTGGTCTATCCACTTTGATCCTTATTATGTAATAAATTTATTAATTAAAAGTGTAAAATGGTTGAGAGTAAACTAAAAGATAGTTGAGAAAATGGTTTTCAGAAACAGGTTCGGGACTTAATATATCATAGTTACTATATTTTATGTAATATTTATAGTTTCAAATTCAACTTTTATTCCAGAACGAAATGATAAACCTTCGTTGGCATTTTTTGTCAAAAACTTAGTCGTGTTTTTCGTTTGAAAAAACAATACGTAAAGAAAAGAAACTGGCAAATCCATCACCCATCGCTTGTGGAGCATCAAAAAACTTTTATTTAGTTCTTACCGGCCTACGTCCGCAGTTTGGTCTCGTACAGCGAGTTATGGCTGAGTAATCAAGCATGTTGGTAAACAAATTCAACGCGGTAGTCTCTGGTCGGTCCACGCTTTCCAATTAGCGGAGTTACTTAAGCCGCTGCACAGTTGCATTCATGCTAGCCCTTTTTTATGTTCATATTCAAAAATTTGGCTTGTATATATTTGGAGGTATTCAGCGACTCGTTCAAGAGTCATCCTAGAGGAAAACCAGACATACTTGAGCAACTTAAACGTATTTATACTAATATTAAACATTCTTAAGTATGGGATTATTGGTGAACCGATTTTATCTGACATTTGGTATGTGAATACCTTTATCCTAGGGAAAGAAAAACGCTACTTTTGATACTGAAAAATAGGAATCCCCGAAGGACTCTAAGGAGTCAGAAATCCATGCGGACGTACCAAAAATAAAAAATAAAATAAAGATGCAAAGTTATCGACCTTGCTCATTAGATTAGCAAGTTTAAGTGACATTGGGCAGACGTTTACTTTTTCTGCATTTAGATTAACTTTAAAAGACCTCAAAATGTAATTTCTATAGATCTCAATTCCATCCAAATGTTGGAAAGTATTTTTTTCCCACGACATCTCATATAATTGACCTGACACCGTGATAAGTCGCTTTAAAGCATTTGTGTTACAGACGTCAGACAACAGAAGAATTACAAATATACATAACAAACACGAATATCGTCATATAAATATTATTCCTGGGTGGGAATAGAACCCTCGACCCCTGGCACTCAAGATAGGATCACTATCATCGGCGTCATGAGGCCCGTCGTATTCTTCTTGAATTGTATTTGTTCAAGTTTGGAAGTCCATGTTTATATATAGCACGCAGAGGCGAAGAGCGAAGTTTCTAGAATGAAACTACGCACCGACAAGCGCAACGTAAGACGTCCAACTACAAGGACAAACGAACTGACAAAGACTGCAAGACCGCGCTGGATACAGGCCGCATATAACTTCTCTTATTTAAAGTGCAATACTTACTTGCAGTACTTGCAACATTATCTATTATTTCAAAATGAAGTAAATGATTATAAGGTGTAATTAAATACTTATGTCTTACAGTATACAAATGTGCATTCATTACAATTTCCTAAAAATAAAGTTGACACAACCTCAATATTAATCCTGATTTGTATTCATCTGAATCGTATTAGGAAAGGTATGACTGAATTATTAAAATTGTTAATGTAACTGAGAGAATTTAGGTCATTCGTAAATTCCTCAATTCCTGAAAAATTCCTCATTTATCGATATCCTTATTTGGTATATAATTAATTTTGCACTTAAGCGTAACAAACCAATTAGAATAGAATTTCGTAACCAAATATAAGGTTTTATTCGGCTTAAGTTTGCTTATCTTTTAATAAAAGTTGTTATCACTGGGATAGTTTTGTTATAATTTTTAAGTATTTTACGGTAGTGTAAGAACTTAAGTATCACAATTAAGTTAAAAATACTCTTTTTATATGCGTTAATAGATGAGTTATGCTCTAAAATACATTTTATTATAATCATAAACATTTACATCCTTGTCACTCCTGGATCTTAAATGATTAAACAGGGATGTTGAAGAGTTCCAATTTTAAATACATTCGTTTATACCAGTAATTTCCAAAGTGGTCCAGGTGGAACAAAGGCTCGATGAGGGTCTACGTTGGATGTGACAAAAAAATGGGGGTCTTCACTTTGTTAGCGGAGGAGCATGAAAATTTATTTGTTTTCCATAGTGAAGAACTAAAATGTTGGCTTGACTTCTCTGATCTATATAGGCAGATAATATTTTAAGAATCTCAGCAACTGTTTCTTGTATAATAATATTCCATATTCAGTACAACGCGTCGAGACTTGTCGTTGCCGCGCCGCTGTCGGCCGCCCGCCGTCCCGTCCGCAATACTTGTTCAAACGTGCAAATGAATGTGTGAATTAATAATTAATGTCAAGGATAAACGTTACTCATTTATTTGAAAAGTTTCATATAGAAAAGTGAATCGATATTGGTGACATAATTTGTTTCTAGACTTTCGAAAAATATAGTAAATCTATATTAGTGATTACCAGTATCGGAAAAGTAAGTATAAGTAAATACCTGCTAATTTTAAGGTAATAGATATATCACTAATACACATTAAAGTATTAAACAAAAAGCCTAAAACCTAAGTTAATCAAAAATTTAGTAATAAATCAAACACGGAACATATTTATTTTTTTTTATTAATTTTACCCCTATTTTTTATTCGTGGAATCGATTCTACTCTTAATTCTGTACAAACTAATTTTGATTTCGCATTATTTACATAACGAGTTGTATTTTTATTTAATATATTATTTTACAATTTATATACAATAAATGTAAACCCAATGGAAAGAAGGTATAGGTATATTTATAATAATATGTTATTTTATACCGTATGTATGTAAGTTCCGTAGGTATTTGATTGTTCAGTTATTTTTTTTATAAATTATTTACGTTTTACGTTAGTTGGTAATTGAAACGAAACATGACCGAATCTAAGAAGTGTTTTCGTTTGTGCTGAATATTTAAAATTTGCCCTGCATGATGATTTTAAAATTAGATTTGATGACATTCTTCTTGATGATTTCTTCTTCAAATACCACCATGGATCAAACAGAAGTGGAAAATGTGATATGACAAGAGGAGCTACTCAATCTAAGCACTAATGAAGAGCTAAAAAAACATTTAAAGAAGGGTATCAAACATTTTAACTGCAAGCAAAAATACCTAAAATATATCCTGGATCGAGGGCAATCCCGCAAAAGCTTCTCCTAGCGTTTCCCTCGTCATGTCTCGTCGAAAAAAGTTTCAGAGCCGTTACAGACTTATTAACAAAAAATGAGCAGATAGAATATAAATTTCATAATTACCATTGTAGAAGTTACATTACAGTATAAGTCTATAATAGTGTAATGACTTTATGACTATATGTTTATAATTTTAATATTTGATTAAAAAACTACACAAGGAAATACTTATTTCTTTTTGCCACTTAGTTTTGACGTTTTTTAATAAAAATTTGTGAGAATTTATTAGTACTTGTGTCAATGTAGTGCAGATTTCAAAAAAGTAAAGTTAGATGGAGTCACTTTTTTGTTTGGCCAACTCTACTTATTTGACATCCATACAGCACAATCAATTAAAATTGGTTAGTCGACTTTATTATCAAATGTCAAAACCTTTCGTCGTTTATAGTAATTAAATTAAATTAATTAATTAAAAAAAATAATTCGATAGTAATTTAACTGCAGGGGGTCCACCAGATCCAGCAAAGAAAAGAGTTTGTAAACCACGGGTTAATACCATACTAGTTAATTGCCCGTGTCCCCTTCTACGTAGTCCTAAGTATATTTCTTTCTTGCCCTTGTACCGCTGGAGAAAAGGTAGCCTATATCCATTTATGAAATTTAAACTAAAATTAAATATCCCAAATTTAATCAAACTCGTTTCCCCGGCTATGCTGAGAAACAAACATACAGATACGTAGATAAAAGGTACCTATGTATACCAGAATTAAGATCAAACTAAATCTACTTTGAACGAATCTTAATTTGTGTCCAGGTAATAGCAAATCATTGATGCCTTTTCTATTCAAATGCATCGTTTCAACGATGTTTTACTTTGTCAACCAATTAAATAGACTGACTGTGAAATACTGCAGCTTTTGTGAAAATTGTTGCTGTCAATCTTGAAAAGTCGCAAGATCGAAGGGTCGATACTTACAATTGTATATTTTGTAATAAACAGTGTTAAGAAATCGTTAAGTTTTATTGTTTGTAGTGGTATTCGAGCAGTGTATCCACTATATTATTACCTCATAAAATCTAAAGAATCAAAGTGCTTGTTGCTAATGCTACGTAAATTACGTGTGATATGCAAAGAAGCGATACATTTTAAAAATACTCATATTTTAAGAAAATTTAGGCCTTACTTCTTTGAACATCCTTTTGATCTGCCTTGACAATATTGACAGTAATTTTGGAAATATATTTTGTTGGATGAATATAAATTGACACATAAACTCAGATCTTAGACTGTGACGAAAAATGGAAATTACTTGAAGAATGGTATCCTAATTTTATGTACATGTGTGTGCAATATATATATATACTCTTAAATTTGTAATTTGCAATATCGTCGGTAATAAAATATTTATTATTATTATAATTTTCAAAGGGCTGTGTTTTCGTGCTCTTTATATGTTTCTGGTACAATCGTCCAGAAGCGTTTACCACCAAGGCTGTATGTCGGCTTACCAGTATCATAAAAGAAAAAGTATTATTTAGCATGAGTCGTTACGCCTTACGTCTGCATGAAGCTCGCATTTATGGTCGGTCATTAGCTGCAATTTTTATCGCCTTTGCTTCTAATGATAGAGGATAAAGTGAGATGAATGCTCCTATTATTATGCTAAAAATTTTAATATTCTTGGCATTTGTTTTCTTATTCTCAGCCATATTAATATTTACTCTTTGTAAAAAATTACATCACCCTCTATTTGATTGATATATTTCGCTACTATAATAATTGCTAGCACACACTTTTAAAAACAAATAGAATAACTAGCTGTTATAATTATAAAAGTTAAAAAAAAAAATCTTATTAGACTATTGACTATTGATTGTTTTGAGTGAAGCAATAACTTTTTCATCTTAATCATTATAGCCATTAGAAATCCACTGCTGGACGTAGGCCTCCCCAAGAAAGAGGGTATTTTGCCCATAAAATTGTATTACGACTATAAATTATCTCAATCTATAGTCGTAATAAACTAGTTAGATCAAACTACACAATCAAATTTTATCGGGCCCTATGGTGCAGATGGTAGTGATCCTATCTTTTGTGGCAAGGGTCGTCGGTTCAATTCCCATCCATCGCAAATATTTAAATGGTGCTGTTTGTATTTGTTCTTTCTGGGTGCTAAATATATGTATTTAAGTAGTCTATTCCTCTGTTGTCTGGCGTCCCTAATACAAGTGCTTTAGCGACTTACTACGGAGTCAGATTAATGTGTGAGGAGTTGTGGTAATTTATTTATTATTATTATTATAAATTTTGATTTAAAATAGATCAGTTGTTTAGAAGTTCATTCCGGATATACACTGTACGTGTGGCACGAAAATTGTATTTACTACTAACTGTGGGTAAGCAGCAAGACAGATGTTGTCCTGTCTTAAATTGATATTCCAACTATCCTTTCTCTCAAGTTGGATGAAACTACACGTTAAGCAAAACAATATTAAAATCGATGCAGTCGTTTAGATGTTCATCCCGGATACATTGACCCGTAATTTTATTTAAAATTACTAACTGACCTGACAGACGTGATGACAGACACAAGGACAGTGAAATGTCAGATATAAACAAACAAAAGTAAGCATTATTAGATGCCATTAGTTGTCCACAGCTGGACATAGGCCTGCTCAAGAAAGGCCCCATAACTGCCGTGCTGAGTAAGCGTGTTGGCCATCACAGAGCACAGCTTTTGCGACAGGGATGCTGCTGCCCATTTATAAATTTAATGGGACGAAATTTCACAATTGACATTTTCTTAAACTAAACACCTGGCATCGAAAAGTTAGTCGCAAATCATCTGCAAGTTCAACTGATAAATCAATACTGATGCAATTTATATAAAGAGAATTATGAAATGCAGTGGATATCAAAAACTCACCTGCACACGGCTCAGAGATAAGTCACTGGGAGTGATAAAAGAGGTTTCATGCTTTCAGAGTATCGCTGTGATGAAGGTGAGCTGGCGATCGGCGAGTTAATAAATATCCTGCGGCAAGTCCACCCGCTGAGACAACGTGTTCCACATATTGCCATGACCTGCTGTTGTGGCTAAAGTTTCGAGAGAAAAATGCTATAGTTTGTAAATATAAATTATTACTCTAATCTTGCCGGGGAATGGATCATCTTTAAATTAACATCAACATATTAAAGCAGTTATTTTATGTATGTTCCAAACGCCAGTTATTTATGTTCACCCTTAAGTTGCTTGGAAAAAGAGTGATCCAAATGGGTGATACAACAGAACTACATTACTTATGTATACCTTTTTCAAATTTCAAGAACATTGTATTTCGCTAATTCCCAATAAAGAGTAAATACATGAAAATACATATATTTTTTTATTAGAACTCAATAATCTCTCTACTCTATTATGCGGATTACTTTGCAAGGTTAAACTTGATTCGTTTAAACTATTCGTTTAAACTTGTCTAATTCATCTAATAATCGAGATGAAACACTAAATAATTGGATCTTATTTACAAACAATAAAGAACGAAAGTGAATAGACGAGTTGGTATGGAACGACCTAAGCGAACATATCTTAACCAGATAGAAGAGGTATTAAAGAAGGGCCAGGTCAATAGTACCAAGAATAAACGTAGTGTGTTAGTGTGGATGAAAAGACTAATACGAGTAAGGGACGCGAGAGAGGTATGCCATGATTTATAGTCTCTGCCTACCCCGATGGGACACTGGCGTGGTGTATGTATGCATTTACAAATACGTGTTTTAATTAATATGCCAAAAACGGTGATATTTTTCTGAATCATGTAGTCCATATTACTATTAGTTTTAACATGAGAGTGAGGGACCGTTCAAAGTCAGAAAGCCGAAACAAAAACTGATATAAATATAGCTTAACAACATATTACTATTTTCAAATATATTTATATATCCCTACTAATATTATAAATGTGAAAGTAACTCTGTCTGCCTGTCTGTCTGTTACACTTTCCCGCTTAAACCTCTTAACCGATTTTGATGAAATTTGGCACAGACAATCTTTAGACCCTGAAAAAGGATATAGGCTATTTTTTAATTCAATATAACAACTTAAATAAGTAAAAGTAATAATTTTGATATTAATTTCTATTTCAACTTTATTATTTATAGTTAAACATAAACGTGATAAAATATGTTGTGTGTCATTCATAAGGCGAGTATACATTTATTGCACATTCATTTGCTCACCGTAACTCCTTCCAACATGCGGATGTTCGGTAGTAAAGTCACGTTAAAGTGATAAAAGAGTTTCGTTTTTCTTAGTTGAGAGTTTAGCGCCGTGATAAAGTTGAGTTCGCGGCGTCCGCAGGGTTAATATATAACTCGCGACGGGGTTTCCCACCACACATACATCGTACCTACTTTGCTGGTCGTGTTTTATTTTAACCCTGCCACCAAGTCAAATTACACTCGTAATATTTATCAGAGGGGAGGAAATTGGATTCCGCAAATAACCGTGATTTTTCGCTATTCATTTTTATTTGGGAATAGCTAGCTTCCTTTGGCATTTTATTCCGTACGAAACGACGAACCCGATGTTATTATTCATTTTTTTCTCGATTTGGAACAAAATTGCTATATAACCATTTGATAAAGCGCCTACTCATATTTTTTAATGTATTCATAACGATATATGGCCATTAAGATTTAAGCCGTGAGGTATCGGCAAAGTAGAATAGTACCTCCAGGTGTCGTAAGAGACGACTATGCTACCAGAACCGACAGATGGCAGTATATCAATCCGAAGCAGTGCAGCTCAAATGCACAGGGGTTGGGCAGCAGCTCCCCGTTGCAAATCTGCGCTCTGCGATTGCCAACACGCTTGCCCAGCGTGGCAATTATGAGCAAAATTTCCCTTTCTTGGTGAGCTTATTTCCAGGAGTGGACTTCCAATGGCTGATATGACAATGATGATTAAGCTGTATATTGAGAATTTTACCACATAGCTGACGTGGGTAGCTAATATTATAATAGCTATTATAATATCTAGTCTATGGTTTAAGAGTAGTTTCTGATAAAATTTATTTTTGAAATGGTTTTCTGGTCTTCCTATTCTGTATTGTTCAGACCAATATTTCGTTCATATTGAAACCTCTTTTTGATGACACCCAGAAGTTACGCTCGTGATACCGCTGTAACAGATTATTATTCATGCAAAAACTTTCTCAATTACTTCTGACTTGGCTCAAATTGTTCGTTTTATGAGAATAAATTTAAATATAATACAAAAGAAAAACAATTTGATTCAAAACTGAATAGTATTTTTTAATTTACATAGTTCACATTGGGAAATTATATTTAAAACTAGCAACCCACCCCGGTTTTGTACGGGTGTAATGAGAAAAACAAAAACATATACCACCCAGGACTTTTTATAGACCTTTTGTAGAAAAGGTATAAAGTACATTATTTTGATGTATCTCGTCAAGTTTAGCCAGCGTTTGTAATGTAATAGCAAAAAAACAGTTTGTTACGACTTCGCATAAGAAAACAATAAAGGATCAGTGATTCTCTTCTATATCATGCATGCATTATATACATATAAACATTAATTTAAAATCATTCTAACTATTAAAAAACCGAAGCCAAATCCGTTGCATAGTGTTAAAGATCAGCAGCAACAGTAGGGACCGACAGACAGCGGAAAGCGACTTTGTTTTATAAAGTAGTGATATAGTACTTCTATGTAGAAAAACATAGAACATCTGAGTAATAAATAAAGCTAAATTGTTTTTTTGTAGGTTTAATGTCTTTTCTACATAAATATTTTAGTGTGCGTTTGATTGTGTTGTAATTAGTAATCTACATAATCATAATCGGCAAGATCTTCCTCGCCTTTGTGTTTATTTCGTGCTTAAAAAAATAAATCTAGTCTTGCCCTCCCAGGTACAGACAAAGTTTACTTGCCAGGAACCGAAGAGACGAACCATGCTCTGCCATAAAAAACTTTTACTGAATTCCATTCAGCGAGGGAAACGTTTGTATTTTTCCACATTCCGATCGGCGGGACAATCGGATTTGATCGAGGAATCGAGGAATGGCCGGCTATTGAATATGTATTACTCCCGCTTCCACACACTGGCGTGAACGTTTAAATAATCCAGTCTATAAAACGTAAGCGCATATAGTGGAGCGCAACTCAAATATATTCTCTGTTTATTTTAAACTCTACTAACTTTTTAATAACATTGTTGCAACATACTCGCTGATAAATAACAAAGAGTTATGCTCATTTTAGAATTAAGTCATCTTATTGACGTACTTTTAACACATACAAATTATGTATATTGGACTATACGAGTAGATATCATATACACAACCTCTATCAATAAAATCGAAGTCAGTCGTGACTACTTATAGATTTTCATTTGTCTCTTGATAACCTTGTTAATACAGTAAAGCAGGCTTGGTGACGTTTTCTGTAATTTCCGTCTAATGCGTCGAGGGTTATGGGTTTGATCTCCACCTGAAACATACATTTATTTAACAAACATTTAACTTTATTCTTTACCAATATATATCATCATCGTCATTACAGCAGCCGCTAAACGTCCACAGGTGGATATAGGCCTCCCTAAGAAAGGGGGAATTTACCTATAATTGCCGCGCTAGGCAAGCGTATTGGCAATCGCAGAGCGCAGCTTCCGCAACAGAGATGCTGTTGCCCATCCCCGCCCGAAATATATACATATATATTTGTTATATTTAATACTTCAGTCATTACTTCTTATATCTGAAGCAGAAAGTACTTACGTAAGTTAAGTTACTCTTACTTAATTCTGGTCAAAATAAAAAATGTTGTTTGAACTTTTTTCATTAATACTTATCCTAGACATACTATGTCTGAGGGTAAGCTCATTTCTCCTGAACCGAGCTCGATGTATTTTGACATTGGGATTTTGTTTGTCTGGAATAATACATTAGCTACTTTATTTTCCAAAAACAAGCTCTAGAGATAGAACTGGTTTTTTATTGTTCTCTATGGAATCGGCACGACTTTTTGTATTATTTAGCTGTCAGGGAGCGACAGCGTTCTTTCCGTAACAAGAAGAGATCCTCAGATGTAAGATATAAAGTAAAGATCTCACAGACAAAATCGCGGGTGGGAAGCTGGTATTACAATAAACATATTTGAACTGACAACAGCTGGCAACTTTATCTCATTATAACACCAGGTCGACAAACAAACATTCAGTCCACATGATAGTAAGTATCACTACAGCTTATAGACGATCGTAATCACTGGGATATCACGAAACCGTTTTCAATCTTGTTAAGTGGGAGTGCGGTACCAATGCAGTGAATGCACATAACATGTCGCATACATGTGCAATATTTTCTAGCATCCATGATACATTCCCAGAAAATAAACCAAAGTGACATAATAAAGAAGGCAGAAATTCATCTGTCGTTTGAATGTGGATAAAAAAATCTTTAGCATCTGACGGTAATAAGGCCCATTTGTCTGGACCTCCTTATTTATGGCCCTCATTTATTAGTTTTCAATCGATAATAAGCTTTTGTTATCTGTAATATAGCAGGAAGCTTATCTGCCAGATTGATGAGCTTAAATTAATTTACATTTGCAATAAAGATAGCCAAGAAAATTATTATTATTTATCGACGGGCGCGACGGCGCAGATTGAGTGATCTTATCTGGAGCGCCAGGGGTCGTAGGTTTGATATCAACCCAGAACAAATATTTATATGATGATATTTGTCTTTATTCGGTGTCTGAGTATTACATATATGTATTTAAGTAGAATATTTGTAATTCCTCTGTTGCCTGGCGTCCGTAACACAAGAGCTCTAAGCGACTTACCACGGAGTCGGGTATGAGATGTTATGGCAATTTATTATACTATAACTTCTCTTAATACATTCGTTTGATACAAAACTTCTAAAAGATCTAATTTTAATTCGTTAGACACATTTTCTATGACTAGCCTTAAGCCAATTTACGTCTTACAAAGCTGGTTGGATGGATTTGCTCTGACCTATTTTGGCATTCATATTCTGCTTGTTCGGGTTTATAGAGTGAGATTACCAACCCTAGAAAGTTAGTAGTTAGCAGCAACTAAACAAATCAACAAGAAAAAAAAAATCTATAATAAACGCACCAAGCAGGCGTAGTAACAGATCTATTCTGATATTAAAAGCAAATAAGTTTGTTTGTTTAAACGCGTTAATATCCTAAGCCGCTGGTCCGATTTAAAAAAATATTTCATTGTTAGGTAGTCCATTTGTCATGAAAAGTTATTGGATATATAACATTACGTTAAGATCAATAACGGCGTAGCATAAATTATACTAGGTTTATTCTACAGCTTGCCATGGGTGAAATCGCGGGGCGCTACTAGTATCTATATTACAGTAGTACTTGTTTTATTTATCCTACGCTGTCTTGGGTGAATATACCGCCATCCTATTCCGGTACTTCATTTGCCTCATACAAAAGCTGGTAAATTGGTAGGTATTATTCTACTGCCGGTACTCCACGGCGGTGTACGGTATGATCACGAGTTTCTGTGTACTGTATGATCACAAGGTTCTGTAAACGCGTGCCAATTTTACTTGCCCGCTCATATATCTTAAAGTAACTGTGACAGTTTACTATCACGCGGACTCTAGCTTGTTTTCTGAACTAGAACAAATGGTTAATTCATATCCTTAGTCCAGCAATAGATTTTAGGGTGATTTCACGTCTATTTTCTTTTGTTTTATAATAAGCTCTAATACTCAAGATCATAATAAAATCTAATATCGCACGTTGACTTCACTGCTAAATAAGTCGCTTAAAGCACTTGTTTTACAGACTATAGACAACAGAGTAATCATAAATATAATACTGAAGTACATATTCAATTCCCAGATACAGATTAAACACAAATATTCATAATATAAGCGTTTACTTACGTACGTTTACTTTAGTCTGCCTTATAAGTCTACGAGCGACTGGCGTCCGTCACTCGCTCAGGTCTAATACTGATCTCGTATTGAAAAACTTAATTTAATTATCAAAACAGAAACTAGGCTACATTATTAAGGCTACATTAGCTGCTGGGGCTAAATTATCTGGTAAGCTTTAATGTTGTATGTGAAATTAATTTCCAGAATGTGCTTTTCATCGACACAAATTCTAATGTATTTACTATCTCTAAGCTTTAACACGGTCTTTATTTATAAATGCTTTTTAGAACTTAGTTTCGGGCGAAGCCCAAAGCCCGACTTCTTTAAAAATGAAGTATAATTCTAATAATTAATATTAAATTAACATTAAATCAGTTTTATTATTGACATTATATTTTTTTTATCTGAATATTATGAAACTTGGATGATGGATGGATAACAAAATGTTAAATAACAATTTATCCTAAAATACAAATTTAGAATGAAATTAAATGAAATAGAAATTTTAATTTAAGCTTGCTATAATTTACTTAATATTTGTTTGTATAGGCTATGGTATAACAATTTTGTTCGTGACGTTGGCTGGCATATTTTTTTGAGTTACTGTTTATATTATGCTTTTTTTTAAATAAAATCGTTAAAATATTATAAAAACAAATCTTTGATAATATTTTTTTTAAAGTATGCTCGGCTGATAATAAAATAATATCAATTCTCGAGTTCGTGTTTTTCTGGTTCTTTACAAACAAATAAAACAAAATTAATATTTGCAAAGCGATTAATCCGTTTTAATGTGATGATCTTTATAAACGACATTTTTATAAACATAAAATCAAAACAGACATCTAAGCAAATACTCCCTTCACCGTAAAAGCGTTGTTCCGCCGAAAAGTGAAACATGTTAGATGTCGACAGGAGTCCTTGACACCATCCATCGCCGCGGCTTACTTATCCCTTCCGAAAAAACACGTTTCTTCTAATGGTTTCAATTTGACGTAAAGTATTCCCAGAAAATCAATTCGCCGACCAGAATTTCCTACCATTTGTTACCTTTCAACGATGCCCAATTCTCACATCTATTATGGATATTTAAGAAAAATGCTAAGTGTTGTTAAGTGTTTGTTCTCTACTTCAGATCTTTTCAAATGTTGTACAATTAATATTAAAGTTTTCAAGATGAAGATTTCTAACAAATTTTGGGAATGCAAATTCAAGTGAACTTTGTACGTCAAACCTGATCATATTTTGTTGAGTCATAACATATGCTTGCATCAACATTGTAATCATATCAGCCATTGGACGTTCACGATTGGAGATAGGCCTCCCCAAAAAGGGGGAATTTTTACCTAAATTTCCACGTTGGGCAATCGCAGAGCGTAGCTTCGCCACGGGGATGCTGCTGCCCATCTCCGCCCTTTGCATTTGAGCTTCAAAGTTTTGCATAGATATTCCGTCGTCTGTCGGTAGCCGTATCTCGGTAGTCGGTAGTCGGCTCTTAAGTCTCCTGGTATAAAGGGGGTACTATCCTTCTTTACTGGTACCCTATGATATTGACCTAACTGGTTGTTGTTTTTTTTAAATATACCTATATCTTTGCCGTGAGGCACTGCCAGAATAGAATAGTACCTCCCACTGCACTAGGTTTCATAAGAGGTGACTAGGGTACCAGAACCGACAGATGGCGGTATATCCATCCGAAACAGTGCCCCGACGCGAAAGCTGCACTCTGCAATTGTCAACAGGCTTGCCTAGTGCGGCAATTATGGGCAAAAAACCTCCTTTCTTGGAGAGACTTATATCCAGCAGTGGACTTCCAATGGCTGGTCTGATGATAACTTTATCTATCTATACGTTAAAGATACTCAATAATTGTTATCCAAAATTCCTACCCATTAGTGTTATTTGTATGTACACTCATGGTACGGGTCTTGAGTTACTGAAGCCACTACTAAACTCAAGATTTTTTTGACACGTTCCGGCGTGCCCTCGAGGTCGCAGCGGCTTTCTGTAGGATGTCTTCGAACTTTTGTAAAATGTCAATTCCATTTTTATTCCGGTGATTGGCTGTCACTTTTAAAAGAATCGGATAATGTTATCGGATATTTATTCTTGAATCATAGTCATTCAGTCAGTCATCTTGTCACACGCCTTTGTTTGATGTAAATAGTTTTAAAGGCTGGAAATAATGGAGCGAACCGAAAGCGCGTATTACGCTAATAGCACTGCCTTTTACTTTCGGAGTAGAGAGGTTGTGTCTTACTTTCTCGCACGCATCTTGAGGGAGACAAGAGAGTTTTAACAAGTTTAGTCTTGTTCATTGTCTTAAGCTGCAAAATTTAAACATTTCTAATTCTGTCATTGATATTTAATTCTTCATTAATAATGTGATGTTCCTTTCTCAGTACCAGGTATCGAAAGAGCCGACTGAGGTTATGGAAACGACAGATAGCAGTATATCCATTCGAAACAGCGCAGCTTAAATGCTATGGAGCGAGGATAGGCAGCAGTACCCTTGTTAAAAAGCGTTTTTTTTTTCATTTTTTAAATTATAATTATTTGACAATTCACGTCAATCTCGAAAACAATTACCGAAATAAACCGCGTCTTAAAGCCGTTAGATTAGATCTATATATACAACGTGGAAATCCGTTTAACTTTTTTTATATGACTTATTCAATAAGCAAGGATACGGCCTGCGTGCTAAAATACTTCACCGCAATTTATAAACGCTCGTCTTATCACAATGATATAACTAAGCCATTAGATTAGAACATATTCTTGGGCAGGTCTCCACGATTTGATACCTTTCTTTGCGCATGTTTCGCATTTCCTGGACTGGTGACCCTATTCTTACCAGGTCAGTAACTCCAAGAGGCGCAGCAATCCCTCATAATTGCTGGTTACCTCCTGAATTGATTTCGGAAATCTGATGTATCGCTCCCTACGTAGGCTCTGCATAGTGGGCCATCGGTGATACCAAGGCTAAACCGATTTGTTTATTAGGTATACTCTCACTAGAAACCGCAGTTGTGACCGTATCAGCTTTTAAAACCGTTAAAAGAGTATTTTTATTATGAGTAGTGAACGGGTAAATGTAAGAAAACTTTATGCGATGTTTATATTGTTTTAAGACATAGCCCAATTATATTAGTTTTCTCTCTCTCTCACTCTCAAAATTTTATTTTTGGAGTGTGTTGAAATAAACAGAAAAATTCATTAATCACGTTTCAAAGCCGTTAAATCGCACTTTTATTATTTTAAGTTCTTTTATTAGCACAAAAGTATTTTAAATTGAAAATATTCACATACCATTCAATATGAGCTAACGAAACGATTCTATCCACTTACTTTCTTTACTTCCATTTGTCTCCATCTTTTATTCTTACATATTGGAATTTTGCGGTTGCTATACAAAAGTCTTGCAAGAAAAGAGTAACCTTGAAAAGGAATGTACGCCAAAGAGTTCCTTTTTCGTTAAATTGGTTGAACTGAGGCCATAACTCTACACATTTATCTGAGCCAATGGTTTGATTTGGTTGGCCTTTATTAATTTTGGCTATGTTAGATATGGAAAAGAAATCAACTTAAAGTTTACGTTACATGACGTATGTCTATAATACAAAAAAAATAATTAAATAAAGGTATTTTTTCAATTGCCGAATACAAAATATAACTATTTAAATTAATTCGAGTAACCTGATAAAAATGTCGAATAAAAAATGTTAATACAAGATATATAGCGTACAAAAGCCGTAAAAATAGTTTGAATGAAGATTATAATTTATAATATTTATATTTAATTATTTTCTTAAGAGCAGCATGTCTTATTAATGAATGTATTCTAAACATTAGTAGCTTAGGTATTAGGTAAACATTGTTACCAAAAATATAGTAACAATACAACATAAAGCAGTAATACTTACTTGTCAGGCAATACTTATTTCACAAAATCACAAAATACCGTATTTCACTTTTACACGCGTGTGCGTCTCTCCCGATAATAAAATATTTGTACAAAATAAACAAATTCCATAACACTTGATATTTACTTTCAAGTTGATTTGTAGAGGTGCTGTGAACATGAAAATACATACCAGGACCACTTACACCACTTGCAATAGCAGTCAAACGCTCCTGAAGAAAAAATATTATAAGACTAGATATAATACATTATTGCCCACGCGATAAATCTATAAAAACATAGTTGGAAACGGATGGGCCAAGATTAGGTAAGAAATTTCTTGTATTATTTTCAGACATTCATATAGTATTTTCAGGTTCCAAGCTCATCTTATTTTAGTTGATTTACAGACACAGTCAACTTACTGTTTTTTCAAGTATCACTCAGGCCATTGTTGGAAAACCGTATGAAAATCTTTTTGATAGAAGAAACAGATAGTAAACACAGCGTATGTTCAAATGAATCGTAAACAAGCCTGCCTCGGATTCCACATGATATAACGCACAATTTTCCCCACAGCCGACGTTTTTCAGAAACAAGCCCAAGTTGTGTTAGTGGCCGAAACAAAAATCGTAAATTGCTTATAACCGGGAAACAGAAGAACAATTCTACTATTTTATTTCTTCGGCAACTTTGTTTGGAGTTTTACGACTTATGTATTTAGTTGGAGTTGCTTAGTCGATAGAGGGGATTCGTGGTATACCGTTGTTTGTAACGTTCAAGGGACTGAGAGTGAAATGCAAGTTTTTACCTAGATGACTACTGAGATATTTTTGTTCCAAATCACTGACTGCTGAACCTGGCATTAAAAAGTGTTATATCGTTTTCCCGATAACCCAAAATTTTGCAGCACACAACTTCTAAGTTTTTATTTCGTTTTTAGTCAATACTATAATAATTGGTTCAATGAAAATAAGGTATTCTATTGCCTAACAATTATATATTACGGGCTAACCCGACAGACGTTGTTCTGTCTTAATTTATATGGTTATCATGAAAATGTATTGCAACTATGACTTAAGATACAAACTATCCGTCACGTCGTTTACTTGCTTTATCTTCCTTCATTTCAAAAGTAAACTATAGTGAAATTGAAGTTAGGGTACTCTACCAATAGACCCGACTGATCATTTTGTCTAGTGTTATGTTTACACGTTTAAAATTAGTTCATGTACTTATTAACAAGAGAAGTGAATAATTAATTGGCATCCGCTTTGCACGTGTATTTCTAAAACTAGCTTATTAATACGGAATATTCAAATGTAATCAAAAACGAAATTAAAAGCAATCTTGTAATATGCTGACCAGATTTTTCTGCACTTCACCATTCTGGCCGTCGACCGTCAGAGATTTCTTAAAAAACGAACAAGCCAACGAACTAAGCTTTTACACAAAAATACTGCAGCGCCGTTGACTGCTAATTAACGTGAATTCCTAATTAGTATTTCAATAGAAAAATTTAAAATAGTAGTATGACATTTATTTCTCGACAAAAGCAAAGCCACTTATAATTTTTGTAGCGTCACAGGCGAATTTATTATTCATACAGCTTTATAGAGTGATGATGAAAGTGTCTCAGTCTTTTAAGGCTTCTAATAAAGAATTTCTATATTTTAAAACGCGCCTCTCGACTGACTCAGTCTTTTAGTATGATTAGATAATTATATTTACCTTTTTATGATGACTATTTTTATAGAAACCATGTGGATTACTGTATTAGATATTAAAAAGTTCTGAATCTTTTTTCTGAAATTGATCAACTACATTCGTACACCATTTATATACTCGTATCAAAAGGAGAAGCTGACTGACTGATCAACGTTGATCGACTGACATATCAACTTAGGGGCTAAACTATAAGGTTTAGAAACTTGACATTTTTAATAGGGGTTCCATTTATAACGAATTTAAAAAAACTCCTTTTAAGGGGGTAAAACAGGGGTGAAAAGTTAGTATGAAACTGTATCTTATAACTCTATATTCAAATCAATCTATTCAAATAACTCTAAACTGTCTTTAGAGTTATTTGAATTAAATTCAGAACCAAGGCTCTTCACTAAAAGTCATGAATCAGACAGGCTTTAAGAGGAAAAAAAGGGTTGCAAAATTAGTATGAAAGTTCTCTGATTTTAAAATATTTCCTTATTTATAAGTTCCTAATAATGATTATTCAGGATGTTCATTTTGTAAATGCAAATAATCGGACTTTCATAAGCAGATAGCTATTGTCATAAAGAATAACTTACAAATTTTATCGTATCTTTTTATTCTCACGAGTAGCGTAACTATGCAAGTGAAACCGCGGGCGCTGCTAGTTTCAATATTAATAGCAAAACAAAAGTGTAATGTTTGCTATATACATAAATAATAAAAAAAACATTCAATTAATATAAATTTATTTCACGTTTTGTTAAAAAGCGGGAAATGTGATTGCAAATAAATATTTTAAATTCTATTCCGTAACACCTGCGCGTCCGTTTGCATAAAAAATATAGTAAAACTGTAAACTGCGCCTGCAACTGATGCTTCAAACCTTTAAAAATAAAACACAATTAAATTTACAGCGGGTTTATAGCGGATACCTATAAACTTGTATCCATATTAATAATTCTTCATGTAAATAATGAACCAGTTTATATAATACGTTTAGTTTTGACATTTTCCAACCAATTATGGCTCTCATGGATAACACATATATTGTAAAGGACAACAGCACCCCGTGGTTTTGCCAGCATCATGTAGAACGAACCCAAAATCATTTATACGTCGTTATTGGTTCTAGCATGGAATTATAAAGCCTATAACCGTTATCGATAAGTGGGCTATGTAATACTGAATTTTTTTGACCTAATAGTTTTAGATTCTGCGTTGATATGTCAGTCAGTCAGTTGATCAGCTTCTCCTATATATACAAATAGTTATCAACTAAAAGAGAAGCAAATTTTATTGTTCCTTAAAGTTCACTTTGCTTTGAACCATAATGACGAAAAAACAGTAGTCACCCATCAAAAACTCGCATTTCACACTTAGCCTTGAACGTTATAAACAACGATATACCACAAACCCTTTCTATCGACTAAGCAACTCCAACTAAATACATAAGTCGTAAAACTCCAAACGAAGTTGCCGAAGAAATAAAATAGTAGAATTGTTCTTCTGTTTCCCGGTTATAAGCAATTAACGATTTTTGTTTCGGCCACTAACACAACTTGGGCTTGTTTCTGAAAAACGTTGGCTGTGGGAAAAATTGTGCATGTCGAATCCGAGGCAGACTTATTTACGATTCATTTGAATATACGATAGCTATGTTTAATAATTAAGCTCATACAAATATCTTGACTATTTATATTTGCTGCTTTTGAATTTCATCACATAGATGAAACATTCATTCGTATAATTAAAATGACTAATTATAAGACACAGCTGTGTGAAAGTAAATACTGATGATTTCCATACATAAAATCATATCAATAAAATTTGTTTCAATAAAAATAGTATGAAAATAAGTTATAAGTACTTAAATATATTTATGATATTGTTACATATTTAGGGTAAAATCCAGAGAGTTGATCTGAATTACGCTCCAAGGGTAGGGCAGAAAAATATCGGTTGTCATGTTTATTTCTATCGAATCAATGGCCTTCTATCTTCAATTTCTAGCTCTAAAAATAGCGACACCTCCATACAACTTTTCATCCCCCCTTTCGACCCCTTAAAACCCTTATTTAGAATTTAAAAAGTCTATGTCCTTTTTCAGGGTGTAAGATAGTCTGTGCCAAATTCCATCAAAATCGGTTGAGAGGTTTTAGCGGGAAAGCGGGAAAGCGTAATAGATAGGCAGACAGACAGAGTTACTTTCGCATCTATAATATTAGTAGGGATTATGTAATTTTTCACAGAATTATTTAAGGAACTAGCACAGGGAAATATCCAGTTATGCCTGGTCTGTTGTAAAATCAGAATGTTCATACTGAACACATTCAAATATTAAAACTTTGTTCGATGTTCAATAAACAGTTGCTACACGAACAATTTTATCGATATAATGTTTTAACGGTTTATCGTATGATTCGATATAATGAACCGTGGTACCGGCGGAGCGTGCTGTTGAGTACTGGCGTTGAGTACAAATACCATTAAGAAATCTTCACAACTTCCTAGCGCCTATTGTGTGTTCATGCACTGCCTGTAATTCGATAGTAGAATGACACAGCTTAATCCTGTCATATTTTCTTTCCGATTAAAAACGGATCCTAACCGTTATTTCTAGTTAAGCAAAAATAACGAGGTCATACTGATGCCAAACATAATTATACAGCCCATCGCGAGCCTGGATAACCAGCTGTCAATAAGCAGGAGTCATTCTCTTTCACACAGGGATAGCAAAACATACCAATATTCACTTTGATTCTTATATCTACTGCACCTAAAGTTCAAATCTGCTTGAAAAACCTAATATCGGCTTTTACATTCAACAACATTTATGATGGCATTGCCTTATCCCTATTTAAAGGTGTTAGAGTTCAAAATTATGATTTTCAGGTTACTGTATTGATGTTGCACGTGATCTGAGTAAGCTTGTTTAATCAACCGGTCACCGCGACAAAACAACGGATTTGAGTTTGTGTTAGCACTAAAATTGATAGAAAACTGAATAATAGTCTCATGATAGTGACTAAAGTGACACAATAGGTCGCGAAAATACATATGTTCCTGCCTGGCCTGTAATAAAGTCTTCTGAAACTGTAGGAAGAGTAAAGAGTGATTCCTAAAGTCATCCTATTTGTAAATTAATTGAAACACTATAAAGGTTGTAATGTTTATAATTGTAAAATTTTAGTCTCTTCAATAATAAAAAAATATAAACAAACGATCAAAAACAGATCTATCTTCTTATCTAAAGATTATAAGAAATTGAATACATAAATTCAATTTAGTGGTGGTCGAAATTCAACCATGAATTATTAAATTTATTTTACGAACTTTTTAATTTCTTATTATTCCCATAAATTAGAAACATTTTGGCACGTAATAAGGGCAAAGGGAAAATAAAAAGTAAAGTTGATCAACTTTAATTATAATGTTTACTTCAACTAAGTACATAATATGTTGTGTGTCATTCAAACAGTAGGGAGTGTAATGTTTATTTTAATTAATTTAATTTATTTCTAGTGCTTTCTAGTACATTTTTATATATAAAAGGACGGCACGACTCGCAAATCAGCACAGAGCCTAAACTATAAGGCTTAAATTTTGTTTAGGAGTACTTTTTAGAACGTTCTTTTATTTACCATATATAATATGCTTGTTATTATCATTATACCCGAGATAAAACAGAAGGGAAATATATATACAGACATCAGGAGAAAAGAAAATGCGTAATCTTCAATTACTCGAAAATATAATAAAATTACGTTTACAATTTAAAATTTTCGAAATAAATTATTACTGATCAAAGAACAGAGTAGCAATGTTTGTAACATCTGCGAAGTCTAGCCAGTTGTATGTATTACATCGTGACGCATTTAACGGATAGCGACTTCATTTTGCCTCAGCAAAGATTTAAGGCCACCCAGTCGAGTGTCTTACGGACTAAAACCAAGATTTTGGCTAGTAGACGAAGTGACTTTCGCTTCAGCTTCTAATCACGTCCTTAGGGGGAAACTAGAGTCTGTTTTCTCACTCTTCTAGTATGTATAGCACAAGCTCGACCTAGATTAAGAACTAGTATACTGTATACATACAAGAAAATAAAATAGTAGTAAAAGTAGTAAATTTGACCAAAAAAAAACTTTGTTCAATTAAGTTTACTCAACATCCTCGGTATTTGGCACCGCTGTATAGATTCAACAGGTGGTTATAGCAAAAACGGCAACCGCCCATCATGGCCCGGGTAGCCAGCGTTGCTGCAGCCAATGGAGGTTCGTAATATCACACTAACACTTCGCCAGTTTTGTGACTTGAAGATATTATGTCACATTACCCAGTTAATTCACTGTCTCTCTCACCCTTCAAACTGGAACGCAGCAATGCGAACACTGCTATTTTGGTGGTAGAAATAAATGAGTGTAGGGTACCAATGCTCACGACCCCTGTATAAGGTCAAATATATTTAACAGGCCATTTTAACAAACACCTTTTAATAATTAGCTAGACTGAGCGCACGGCTGCGTGAAGACATGCTGATCTGGTGCTGTGACTTCTCCTCCACGCTCGAATATGGTGGCTCGGTACTCGAAGATCCTTGAGGGCTTCCAAACGATAAATAATATAAAGGCTTAAGTAATATCAACATTTAAATTAAAGCTGTTTGAGTAATATTTTTATTTACATAATATCCTCAAGTCACAAGGTGATATCCTTGTGAAATTACGAGCGCCTATAGGCTACAGTGACGCCAAAGATCACTATCAGATAAACTATATTATGTCTAGTAAATACCTAAATGTATGATAATATATTGCCAAATAAATAAAAAACTCGAGATCGTTTTATAAAATTCTCCACGAAAATCACGTGAATATAAACACGTTTCCCCGATAAAAGTTTCAAATACAATTTCGAAACACGAACAAAATACAACGTGCCGAAATATTGTGATGGCATCCGCCCCGAGAATAACCCGACGTAGCCTAAACAAAAAACAGTAAATAAAGTAATTTTACGAAAATAGATTATGCCTACATCCACCCTGTCATCTCTCATTATTGATATTGCCCTTCGAGTAAAAAAGGATTGCTCTAATATCGGAGCTTCTCAATTCCCTGAGCAGCTTCTTGCAAAAATATTATTATCACATTTTTAAGGGTATTTCTTGGGTAAAAATTGTTTTCTTACAGACTCAGCGGTCGCTTGTACATCGTTGTTTTATCATTGTTGCAATAGATATAAAATAATAATACAATACGGAAGTATTTTCATTAAAAATACAGTTATTTCCCATGTTAAGGTAATATACAAAAGAAACAGAACGATAAAGTCCTGCGGGTTAGTTGAAGGAACGAAGGGGGCATCGCATGCAGCGGTGTCGTGCGATGTCAGTTGTTGAAGTTGATGTTTAGCCGATGTGGCCACACGCGCCGTAAGGCTGGCATGGGTTATCCCACCCTGCGATTGACCGATTGATGTCTACGGTCTGTGTAGAGAAGCAGTGTTTTAGACTTGCGTTTCTGCAGGTCCTACACAACTGGTCCTATCGGAAATCTCTTGGACTATGTCTAGAAGGGACATCTTACGGCTGACATTATGTTGATAGAGACAGCCATTTTTGTGATTCAAATAGAATCACAAAAATGCTTAAGCTATAAACTTATTACAATATAGTCTATGTAAGAGATTGGCATCCGTACTAGGAAATCCTTGTATTACAGATCTCTAGTAGAATGTATCAACCTTTCACAGTAGAGAACGTTAACAAAAACTATCTATGTATGCAACTGGTGCTTGTCCTTTCTTACGTGAATTGAAACCAATGCTATGCCGGTATAATTCTAGAATCAAGATTTTTTTATTACCCCAGGTCAACTAACATGCATACGAATGTATTGCGTAATAGTAAGCGTCACTGCAGCTTATAAACGCTAGTAATATTACCAGGATATCACGAACGTATTTCCCACCTTGTAACTAAAAGATATTTTGTCACATTACCCAGCAATTTCAAAATGCAAACACTGAATAGTTGAAAGTGAGGTATCAACGCAGACAAACATTGTATGAGGTGAACTTATGAATATATAATATAGAATATCTTCAAGCACATTTCCCACGTGTCGCCAAATATAGTTGACAGGTAAATTAAATCTTAAAATCTCCTTAACACTTTCGCAACTGTAACGCCGTGGCACTGCAGCGTTCCGCAGTGATAATATCTTACCGCACCCCTTTGAGATTTAATCGCGCTTAGAAACTCATTTGCCGGCAACCTCAAAATAAAAAGCAAGTGAACAGTATGAGAAATATTATTTTGGTAAACGTGGGCGGCTCGTAATGTCCCCTAATGTGCCCGCATTAAAAACCCACTCGTGACGGACGAATTCTTCTCGAATAGACTAAATTTTATGTAAATTTCCTTTATGATTTCATTTGTCGCGAATTATCAACGCTCGCTCCGTTCATATTTTTCGGTCTAGTGATTCTGTAATATATCATCCTGTCACAAGCGACATTATTTTAATTAATATTATAAATGCGAATGCGCATTGTGAACCAATCCTTATGAAACGTTATATGTATAATTGCAGATACCATATAAAAATACTGTTTCAAGTGCAGATTCCAGAACCGACAGATGGCGGTGTATCAACCCGAAATAGCGTACTTCCGTCGGAAACCAATGCCGCATGGTCGCTCGCCCAATTTGACAACCAGCAAGAATACGCCAATAAATACACTTATAGATTAACAATAAGCAGCCTTTAAATAAGTTTTAAGCTAACTTCTAAGAACCCAAGAATTAGAATAGCTCCACACGGCATATAAAATAAATAAATACAGGCAACGTGCCTGCACGCAGCCACGCGAGCTGAATCCATTAAAAAGCTCATCTCTTTCAGTCACGTACATAAGTAAAACTATAAGACGTCGATCGGAACTACCAGCGAGACGTACACTACAAGACACTTTACACCAATCTACAGACTAGTATAGACCAATATATGTATACTAGCCCACCCGACAGACGTCTTAACTATGTTATTTTAATATGTTTATCATGAATAAAATATTGCGGCTATAAAATATAAATTTTCAGAATCACAACCTCTTTACGGATTGGTATTACATCTTCGTTTAATGCTTTATATTCTGTATGATTTTATTAAGATTAATTTATTATCATCATCATCATTACCAAGTCTACAGCTGGGCATAGACCTTCCCACGAAAGGGGTAATTTTACCATAATTGCTGCGCTGGGCAATCACAGAGTGCATTCTTTGCGTCGGGGATGCTGCTGCCCATCCTCATCCTATGCATTTGAGCCGTACTGCTTGGTTGACTATACTGCCATCTGTCGGTTCTGGTACCTTAGTCGCCTCTTACGACACCTGGTTCGGGGTGGTACTATTTTACTCTGCCGGTATCCCACGGCCACGGTAATTTATTATGTATAATAATAAATTAAATATGCATAGTTAACGTCCACATCGCACAAAGATAATTAGTAATGTTAGGTATCAGGTGGATTCAGTTTAATTTTAATAGTAAACAAAATGTTATATTTTTTAATTCTTAAAACTTCTGACGGAAGTAATTTCATTAAAAATACAGTTGTTTCCCAAATTAAGTTAGTTAAAAATTAAATTAATACACAAAAGAAACAAAGCTTTTTTTATAAAATTAAGATGAATATATGTTGAACTAAAACTTTTACGTCATTTGATGTATTTTACACTTTTGTCTTATGATACATTCATTCTTTTTAATAACTTTTGCTTTGAGTGACACTATATTATTTCATCAGTATGGTGGTATGTTTAAAATACTTATTTACACTTTACTTAACTATACTTTAAGATTTTATACAATAAACCTAACAGTCTAACGGACAATCAAATTGTAACAATAGAAATAATTCGCATAGGCGATCAAGGCGTCTAATCGAATTTTTGCTAATTTTTAACGATACCAAAATCAGAGCATTATCTAAAACTATAGGAATCATGCTGCCATTTCTTTAATAATGTTAAATTAGCCCGCGTTGAAGATCTCTCAGAACTTACGACGCCTTACAGAGGCAATATCATAAATCTAACACCCAAAAATTTAAAATTGGTTGAGTAACTGTTTTCAACAAAGAAACAGAGCTCGCACTCCCATTAATCTTATGGTATCGACACGTATCGGCGCTACGACGCCGTGAAAGGTTATTTATCTTACAGTCTGATCGACAAAACACGGAAACACAGCGCACGATGCTTTCCAATATTAATAAGTTCACAAATAGAAAAGGTATAATAAAATAATACGAGGTAGACAATTAAGATTAACTAAGTTAATGGATACCTTTTGATAATAAGCAATAGTACCCGTTGCTGTGGGGTACCTACCGGAAGTGGAGAAAAGTATCACTGTTCTAGATGTTGTAAGCGGCAACTACAGGAACAGACAGATCCTTCCAATGTGGCACATCACCACGCTTGCCCAGCATAATTATGAGCAGATAAGTCTTTCCACTGGAACTGGAGAAGGTAAAGAAGTATTCTATTTTATCATAAGTTTTGTCATTCTGGATAATTCTATGAAGATAATTTAGTTCTCGATCTCTATCAGACATAGTCTGATAAATAACAGGAAATTATCAAATCGGCTTTTTCCTCTGAACTCGACATACGTCTTTCTCAGTATCCCAAGAAGGCTATCACATTTTAAAAATCAAAACGAGAATAATAAGTAATGAATTTCCACAACATCTCACACATTAACCTGACTCCGTGGTAAGTCGTTTAAAGCTCGTTACGGACACCAAACACAACAGAGGAATCACAAATATACTACTTAAATATATATATTTAACATCCAAACACAGAACAAACACAAATATCACCATATAAATATTTGCTCTGGGTGGGAATCGAACCCACCACTACCAACTGCGCCATCGGGCCTGTCAACGAGAAGTTAGTCGAACTACTCGCGCGTGTTTTAAGTTATTCAAAAAGGCAACATTTCAAATGTGTGTTTTAAAATTGTAAAATAATCCAGTGAACGTGATTCCAACTTATCTTACACTTATTTTATGTAATCTGTAGTAAAAATTGCAAACTACTTTAAGTACTCGTAGTCAGTAATCGATTTAATTTCGCCAAATACTGCCAGTAGTAGTCATTCATACACAACATTTTATACATTGACCTAACTGCAAGATGAGTCACTTAAATTAAAAAATAATTCTTAAATACATATCTGATACAGACACAAATATTCATCATATAAAAAATTGTCCTTAGTGAGGATGAAACCCTTGGCACACAAGATAATCCTATCTAATGGTTAG
The DNA here is from genome assembly GCA_020976665.1 of Heortia vitessoides. NCBI lineage: Eukaryota > Metazoa > Arthropoda > Insecta > Lepidoptera > Crambidae > Heortia > Heortia vitessoides. The sequence continues at coordinate 7,009,175 of JACJUM010002496.1, forward strand.
TCAGATAATCGGTTGGTCCGATAATAGTTGAAAAGTGTCTCGTTTATTGCCGTGTTGCAGGTTAAGATCAATATACTAGTTAGGTATAAACATAATATCCGAAAGTGCGGTTACATTGTCAAGTAACACAGACTAAAAGTACCTACGGCTCGGCGCTCGCTCGAGGCGATATAACGCGTGGATGGGGCACAGCGTCTCTCATCAAATCCACAAGTTATTCCCAATATCCGAATATCCGACACTCGATGTGTGGTGCAGTAATAAAATATACTACTTACTACCACGAGCTATGAAGCGAGCGGTAGAAATATTGCCTAAAGAAATTAGATGATTAGAAAAAACACGTAATCGACATAAAAGCGTTATTAAACTCTAGCTTTAGTGTAATTAATTGCAGTTTTTATATCTTCTTTTTTTGAAAATAAAAATATAACGTCAGTTAACTGGTGCGATTAACTCAAACAAACAAGTGGATAGATATACAGAGAGACATAATGGGCTTAGTGTAGATATTTCTGACCATTTTAGTTTTAATAGTAAATAAATAATATAGTAAATAATTGAAGCTGTTATAGAACAGTACTGAAATCAGATTTCTTTTTTGTTCTGAAACATTACAAACCAGTTCGCATATTCATAGTTGACACATCATAAATTGTATTTTCCTTCATTTATACGCCTTCATTTTTGTGAAATAAAAAATGAAGGCGTATAAAATCGGTAAAACGAAAAAATAAACGGTCAAAATATTCATCGCCCTAAATGATAACTTTGGCTCACACGAAAAAGTACATCAGTAATGTTACTCATTTTATAACAGAGAATTAAATATGGTAATTACATTTCGATCCGAAACTATACAGTAAAGTTTTTACATATTTTAGTTATACAGTGAGCAATCAAAGTTACTCCTTAGGGGTAATGCAATAGCATCCACAGTATACATCAAAACTTCGGATCGTGTAGTAACCAACACAACAGCTGTAAAATCACGTTAACATCACGCACGTATTTTGCCTAGCAAATTAAAGCACACACGAGGAAGCAGCAGAGATTCAAACTCTCTTCATTTTCGCTCAAAACGGTGCAAGTACGCGAACTTTGTTGTTCAGAAACAGATTAGGATGTTCCATTTCGTAGATCCGTCTCGAACATATGCGGAGTTGCCCCCAGCCCCTCGCAAATCTTATTTGTGCTCGTTTCGCGTGGAATTCGTCTCGCGTATGTATCAGAATTTTTATTACCTACCTGCGCGCTATTATCGAGTGATAGGAATTTTGTAAATAGGTATTGAGCCGGCGGGAACTAGGCTTTCTTTTATGGTACACTGTAAATGTTACGGCGGAGTTTATATTATGGTACATCCTATAATTTTATGTTTAGGTGTATAAAGAAATGGGTGGCTATAAATTGAGTTGTGATTCGTGTGTTTCTTTTTCCAATAATAATAAATTCACATAACATTCAAGAACTCGTTCTACGGACATGAGACAACATATAACACACAGACACAGAACAAACACAAGTATTATTGAATTTATATTTTTTCTAGGTGAGGATTGAACCCTTAATCCCTTGACACATGAGATAGGAACACCACCGAAAATATATTTGTAACACCTCTATCTCTTTTGACTTATATGTGTCATCAACACATCATCATATCAGTCGAAAACGATTTGCCCATAAATGCCACGATGGGCAAGCGTGTTGGCAACCCCAGAGCGAAGTTTTGAAGCGAAGCGAACAGAACAAACCCAAATATTCATCATATAAATATTTGTCATCGGTGAGAATCGAACCCATGACAAATGACATGACACGTCCATTGGCACACAAGATATATGTATTTGTAAAACCTCTTTAGTCTGATATGCGTAACACAAGTGTAAGTTCATTATTAAGGTCATATCGGTAAATATCTTTTAATTAGTATATATTGCAGTGAAAGCTTTGTCTATTTATTTATCAATAGAATACTTTATATGATGTCACTATATACCTTTTATATATAGGTTTAAAGAAATCATACTGTCCAGTGTCCATATGGACCACAATGATTTACATTGCGGATTTTTACCAAATCTCACCGGATAGCTGGCCGGAAGCTAGCCGGCTGTGGAGTACAAATCCTGGGCGCTAGAACCAGTTATGTAGACCCCTACTTCCTCTCAATGATTCCCCACAAAAACCTATATTAATCGTGATCAGGGGAGCGGGAGAGGTCAACGTATACTGGTGGCCAAGTGAGGACAGTAGAGACCACCTGAGATTTCAATTTCGCGACGGTGAATAAATTTATTCGTATTTCGTCGCCTTTGTTGAGAATCCCGACATAAAAATATATCCGACGGCAAACGTTTTGTGCTAGGTGTGACACGTTGAAACCTTATTCGGTACAACAATACGAAATTGACACAAAAGATTCGGCTCTCAAGACGATACGTAGAATTCTCTACAATACTGGTAAGGATTCACCAAAAAAATAGATTTACTGAAACTGAAATTCGTGTTGACTTGGAATATGGATATTACATTTTCATTATTAATCGCCGTTTAACCCGCGATAAGTTCTAGAACTTATTACTTTACTCTCTTAAGGGATGATTTACCGAAAAACTATTTTACACGCGATGTATTACACACTGACACTGCTTATTTCTTTATTTTTTGATGAGCGAGTACGGAACATGGCGCATGCAGTATTTGGTCATTATTTTTCTCTCCTCTACCCTATGGACCGAGGTATAATTATTATATATCACGTTTTCAGATGTCAGGGATTTAGCTGCTAACTACAAATAGCTTTTAAGAATGCGAAAAACTATGGAATTTTATATTTTGCGAGGTTACAAAAAAAATAACACAATTTCTTTGAAACTTCTTTCTGTTAATAGGCTTTACAAGTTATCGAGTAATAGGGCAAATTCCGTACCCTATATTGCATGAGGTCTGACACGCACTTGGTCGTTTAATAATAGTTTCCTGGATTTCTGGCTTAACAACTGTTTTCATTATGCCTACTTGCTTGTAATAAACTCTCTATTACGGGTCGCTGTACATACAATTAACGAACGCAATAAACGCCCGAGACTTGGCACAATTATTATTTATTGTTGATATCTTTTAGCGAAGGTCGAATGTCGCTGAGTTTGCGATAGGGGAAGATCTTCAGCAGAATAAGGTAATTGAATCCAGAGCAACCAATTGTTCTGTATCGAGTTCTTTTATTTTATATTGATATATATATATGTGTATATACATGAGGTATACCTCATACAGAGGTCATCTGCATTATCACCTCACTCTCACCTATTTCTACTAAATAGCAGTGATCGCATTGCTGTGTTCCGGGTTAACGGGTGAAAGAGGTAGGGAAGTTACTGGGTAATTATAAATAATATCTTCAAGTCACAAGGTTAGCAATGCGATAGTGTGATATCATTGTGACTAGACGCCTACTATCACACGGACTATATTGGGTGAACGGATTTTATTCTGTAAGTTAATGTTAAAAGATTGGAGACGGTCTGGTGACTCGTTATAAGAGTAGATTATTTTGTGCACAACAAGCCATACCGCTTACCACGGGCATACAATGGGATCATTTTTAACTTGGTAAGCCTTTCACTGTTGCTTATAAGCAAACCGCCCGTGTTGTGTCTACCGCAAAGGAGTTGAACAAACTTCTTTTACACTCTTTCTAAGCTCTCTATATGTATCTAGTAAAAAGGACTCCAGACTGGGCAGCAATATTCTAGTATATTTCTAAATAAGCCAAAAAATAGAAGGAGAGTGCTTGTCGGTAATTTTAATTCTCTAGTTGTCCTTAACACAAAGCCTGAAAGTATATTACTCTTATTTAAGATATTTTCTAAGTGTGGTCGGAATGTCATCTTTGTGACAAATAAAACTCCAAGATCCCTAACAGTGTCTACTCTGCTCAGTTGTTTGTGGTAAAAATAATGTTGGTAAGTGGGTCTGTCTTTTTTATTTCCAAGATATTACGCAAAATTTATCCACATTGAGACTCATTTTATATGCCCACACCAATCTAAGACTACACTGAGATAGTTCTGCAGCGCCTTGTGCCCCTCAAAATTCTCCACATCTATGAAAATCTTCAGGGCAGGACATGACAAGCGATCCATCAGGTCGTTTATGAATACGACAAAGAGCAGAGGTCCTAAGTGAGAACCCTGTAGGAATCCCGAGGAAATAGCAGCAGGATTCGAAGAAAAACCCTTCACCGTAACGAGTTGACGTCAGTTGCCCAGGTATGACCAAATCCATCACAGTAAGCAACCATGAATACCGTAATGCGCAAGTTTTGAACACTAGTCAAAAAACTTTACTAAAATCGAAATAAGTAGCGCTAGCTTAACCACCAGAAACAAAAACGTGACGAATTTGGTTTTTGAATTCAAGAAGATTACGAATGGTTTTCTGCCAAATCATGTTCTTTGTATAAGATAAACAAACTCAAGTGATTGTAGTGACTCAAACAAATTCGCGACACATAAGCAGATGCATATGGGACGGTAATTAGAATAAAATGTATTTTTACCAGACTTAATAATGGGTATGATTTGTGTCAGCTTCCACCAAATGGGGAAAACTCCAGATGCTATAGATTAGCTGAATATTATGGTTATGATAATTGATAATTATGACCAGGTCATTTACGCTTGTCCAATTGTTTACCTTGATTGATAATACCTTTCTGACTTATCGTTAAGCCAAACAAAGAGAAGTTGCAGTCGTCTAATAAGTTAAGTGATGATGGAGAAGAGGAAATTTTGTAGAAAACCAAACTATAATACTCTGAAAAATGTTAGCATGCATCCTGGCCATCAAAGGAAGGTTTATTTTTGTAGAACATAGTGTGGGGTTTGGTCATTCTTCTCATCTTCTTATCGTTGACGTATCGCCTAAATTGTTTTTGGATCCTTGGGTCATGACTCCTCAACCGGAACCAGAAATACTCTGTAGCATTCCTTTATGAGAGTCTCGAAGTAAAGACAAAGTGTCAATCACTTAGATGATTATGACACTTCTTTTTGAATGGCCGTGGACGAACACAAAGGGTGTGGCCTTAGACTGACGCAAACTTGTGAGCTACCAAGGCCTCACAATGTCGCAAGTGTCGGAAAGGCTAGCCAGGAACAGGTCACAGCCAAATTAGTATTCTAGCGGAGAATTAACCGAAACTCTTGTAGCGTTCTTGGAGTTGAAACTAAACAAAATGACCATGAGCTCCAAAAAGTTGAAGTACACCGAAATCATATATTATAGCAGAATCTTTTATCCATTCTAAGTTCTTCCTAATAACAAAATGTAATTTGACAAAAGGAACATTACAAATGCATTCAAAATATGCGACCACAGCCAAAAAGCTAATGTAATATAACGTCTTTGGATCCAATAAAATTAATCATTCGAAAATCATAAAACGAGTAGCAAGCATTTTGGAGTATTTTCAGAAATATTCCATATTGTTGGAGGATCGCCAACGCCATATCTGGCAAAAACCGTACCGCCGATGCTTATATCTCGACAGCTATTTTAATAGTGCTACATAAAAAAATCTCCTTTATTACATTTTTAGCAAAACTCGAGACATTTCCATTACATTACTCCGCTTCTTTCTTATCTGAATAATTCAACATCTCAACGTGAATGACAGAGAGCACGATAGAGCAAAAACCATTATCGTGATTGCAAAATATTCGGAACTCAAGTCAAACAAAACTTGCTTGGCTTTACTTTTCTTCCACTGCATATTGCTTGAGAACTCTTTGTCATTCAAATCGGTGGACATGCTGAAAATATTAGGCCAAAAATCTATTAGAAAATCATTGAAATTTATTTTCAATTTACCTTCCATTTCCAATTAACAATATCCAATATAAATGTGAATTGTGATAAACAAAGTTACTACAAATTTAAAATGCTAGAATGTATGCAAAGCCAGCATTGAAGCAGTCCGTCCAAGTCCTAGTCCTAAGGTATTGATTCGGGATGCTACTCAAGTAAGATATCGATCTAGCCAGTGGTACTATCTACTATTGAACTAAAGAATATTTCATCTGTTTATTTATGTATTTAACGCTAAAGTTAAATTCACACGACATCCTATATATTGATCTACCTTTGATATATATAAGTCACATAAAACGCTTGTGTTACGGACGTCAGACAGCAGAAGAATCACAGATATAATACATTTTATAGACCCAGATACAGAACAAAAACATTTATTTCATCGAATCGAACCCTTTGGCGCTCGATACAGGGACACTGAGGAATGCCCCATCGGATTGGTCAGTTGATTTTAAGGCGTTTTATTCATGCTTTAAATTTGCTTCTTGCTTTGCATTCTAAACCCTGACATAAACATCGTTTTAAAATAATACAGAAAATAGAAAAATATAATATAGCTATATAACAGAAGTAAAACCGAGAGTGACGTTTAGTCTATACGTTTCTGAGACTCGCAAAGCACTTGCGTTCCGTTTCCACTTGGAAATGACTTATTCGAGGTGAAACTGTTTGCGCACAGCTCCAAACCAAATTTCCTGTCGCGCCGGCTGTTAAGTCAGTGAACTCCGCAATTTATATTTTTATTACGCTCTGTATTTTTAATTCGTTTTCAAAATATCTCCGCATCGATCACACAAACAGGAATTAAAGAAGCACCTGTAGTAGAACTTTTTTAAATGCCGTAAGAGGCGTTTCGAGTACTAAATTTAACCGACGGTAAATCTATCGAAACATTGTATCAAATTCAATAGAGCAGGAATGGACAGCAGCACCTCGGTCACGAAGCAGCTCTTTACGATAGCACCATACCTGCCCAGAACAATTATGGATACAAATTTACCTTCTTAAGAGATTCATGTCCTGCAGTGGACGACCTATTGTTAGACGGGCATTGGGTTAGATAATGATTATGACATTGAGAAGCTAATGGCGCAGTGATTATCTCAGTCACCGTGAGTCATCGTTGATATTAAGCAACTATACGAGTATACTAATATTACATTCAGACACATATATATTTATCACATATTCTGTCCCTCACATCCTGGAATCATTATGTTTCACAAAAAAAATAAAAAATACCGTGCAACACTGCAGCATTTAATTAAATTTAAGGACACAAAATAGAATGAAAGTATTTTCGTAAACGTGGGATGCAATTATATTATGCATATCTAACATTATATAATGCTCATCTGCATATATATTTGGCATACGCAAATTGGACTTTGTAGAGTGAGATTCGTCTGTATGACCTCTATATACCTAAATAAATTATTAAATAAGTAAATTACTAAATGAATTAATCATTACAAGAGAGCTATTGAAGCTTTGTGGTTTTTTATCGTCCATCTCATAAATGGGAACCCCGTCACCAATCCCCCGGCTGATATTGAGGACAATTTCCCATACATACATTGACATACATATAGACGTACTGACATGGGCTCCCTCGATATTGGCTCAAGCCACTCGGTTGTTGACGAACTAGCAAGAAGACGATACTGAAAAAAATAAACTTTTAGGTTTCTTTTAGGTAACTTTAATGTCATCTAACCAGCTATTGTTTGGTCTACCTTTTTGTCTTTTCCCTTCAGGACCATTCTATTTTATTACTCGCTTCGGCCATCTATCTTTGAACCCTTTTACTATAGTCTCATTTATCTTGCTATGTGGTATTTTGATTTGATTTTGTGACAACATTGGCCACTTTATGGATTCAGTTATATCGCAACCAGTCTTCTGTAGGCGTCATCGTTACAATGTCTTTTTTCATTTTAATTTAAAGTTTATTTTTTAACTTGAATAAACCTTTCTACATTTTCCATAGTCTATTATAATGCAGTCACTCATTTGATTTCGTTTGGATTTTAAGTACAGTAATTAAAGTATTTAGTTATTTACATTGACATTTTCGTTGGATTATATTGACATCTCAAAGGTCACCCTTTATGACTTAAAGTCTTATACTTTAAAATAACAATAATAAATAAATAAATTCAAAAACTTCTTATACGTTGACCTAAGTTCGGAATAAATCGATTAAAGTTACAGTTGCAGACATCAGACAATAGAGTAATCACAAATATTATACTTGAATAAATATTTAACACACAGAATCTCACCCTTTATCACTAGCAGCAAATATTCAAAATATTTTTTATCCTAGGTGGGGATCGAACCCATGACCCTTGGCAAATAAAAATATTAAGGCCCGTAATTTTCACTCTACATTCTCTAATAATTAATAAAGTAACATGTACACATAAAGCACACATGTATTTATGTTAATTGCTTATTAACAATAAAATAACGGCATGAAACATTACTGGCTACTTTAAAAAAATATAAATATTTTTTTTCGACAAACCTTAAGTGAGTCATTCACAGTCGTCATCTGTGCATGTATGCCTGCGCAGGTTAACATCGAAAAAATTGATTTTCGATCTTACGCTGGTCCCCTGCGCAGGCTCAAAAAACTGCACAGATCTATTCCCACACACATTCCGGTTTGCCTGCGCATCATACCTGTACAGGTACACCTTTCCAGTAGACCTTACCGTGTATGGCAGCCTTAATGCTGGTCGACTCAGACGTCAGCCCCAACATCACCGGACGAAAGAGCCCCCTCTGCCTGCGCTCTTCCCGTATCCCCGGGAATAAAGCAAAGTTGCGGGATTGGAACGAGAATGAGTAGTTGATTGGATGAGCAGGTTGATTCGTTTAAATATGTAACTTAAGTCTAGCTGGTTTAGAAGGGGAATCTTTTAAATTTATTGAAAATTAAAAAAATTGGAACAATAGGCTCCAATTATAACTTTCCCCTTTCTTTAAATTAAATTTTTCAACAGCCAAATTTTCATTTAATCGTTGTTCTATGTCTAATACATAGGAGTTTATACTATTTTTCTAGTGCTACTCATTACATTATATAAGCACATAAATGTCTCGGGTCTCAGGAAAAAAAAACCTATTATTTATCATACTACAGATTTCAGTTTAAAATAATCACTCTTTATCATTAGATTTTTTTAGAAGCTCATAACATATTTATACTACCAATGACCAGTTTGAATTGTTTTTTCTGGCCTATTTTCTTCACTACATTCAATGATCATATTCTTTTAATAAATAATGTTCTTACTAAGAACATACTTATAACATCGTTGTTCAGTATAACTTATTTTTATTTAAAGATATTTTTTTAACCTAATGAACTTACTTTTTCATCAAAAATTAGTTTCTAGCGAATCACCGGCCACGTTGTTGGGGTCACTGTTCTACCTGATCCTTGTCCTAATAAGGATCTAGGCATACTATCTACCTATCTTCAGATAGGGCTAAGCCTCCTTGTCTGGTAGCATCTCGTTTCTGGTAGCAATTTGATTAATTTCATTGGATTTCATTTACACTCATGACTATAATCTATATGAAAATAATAATATAAATATAATTCAAATGTATGAATGTAAGCATTACGATTTTCAATAATATTAATAAAAACACTTATGATTGAGAAATTTATAAACACAATTATTAGAATAAAACACACTTATATTTTATAGTTATTTATTCAAATGATTATGAGATTCGATCATTAGTATAACATATACATGAAATATTAGTAAAAACTATACGTGTATAACTAGCGATATAATTAATTTTAATTATTCATATTTAGTTTTTTAATTTTCGACAAATCTTATGATTGTAAATGGTGTGAGATATATTTTTGGATTCGATGATAGGAGTTGAAAAGTTATATAAGACAATGCTCACAAATGTCTCCTTAAATATGAACATTTCTAAACTTAATTGACATTTAAATTAAATAGTGAATTTGGACCCCGAGCAAATATAAAAAAATACACATTTATAAAATTATTTAAAAATCTGATACAATCACAATTTTTTATTTGACTATAAAAATATTTGCGTAGTCGTAAGAAAAACAATACTTACAAAGTCAACTGAATTTATACTAACTTTGAAATAGATAACTACATGTTTTTAATTCTAGACTTAATATTTTTAAACTTTCGGTATTACGTGACTCCAGCATAAATCAATTTGATTTGGATAACTATAGCTACTGACGCATAATATGTAACACCAAAATGTGGTTATGATTACGTGGGTTTAACTAATCTTAGTTATACACAACTAACAAAAATTTTACTATGAAAATCTTTGATCAATAAATCTTTTACCTCTACTTTTTGTAGATATTAATTGGAAATAGAGTGGAAATGCATGTTTGATGAAAGTATTACACACGCCTTGATCCCGAACCCAACTCCAAAGTTCCAAATTTTCATAAGAATAATCGTGGATCGAGTGCTCCCTCTCTTTCCGTTCCACTATATAGCATTGAGATAGAAATAGCAAATGGAAAAGTTTATGAATGGGGGTGGATTCAAACCATGATTGTAAGGGTGGGCAAACATTTGAAGCTACTCCTGATTACTTCACGTTTCGTATATGCATTCATATGGAGATTACGAGGAATCGATTCGTTTTGATATTGTTTGATAAGGACAAGTTAGAGGTTCTACTTGTCTAGTCAGTAATAGCATCACACTTTCTCGCCCTAGAAGCAAAAACAATATTGTTTACTAGCAGTGCCCCGCGGTTCCACCTTTGTACTTCCCATTACCGTGTGAATCTAAATCAAAAGGAGAAGCTGACTGACTTACTTACATATCTTTAGAGGACCTAACCTCTAAGGGTAATAAACTTTAATTTTGAAAGTTATACGAACGTAAATCCGTATGAAAGTTCTTCATTCAAAGTAATAAAACGGGGTGCAACGTTAGTATGAAATTTCTCTGATTTTTAAAGTTATTTCAATAAAATTTTATATTTGGGTTATAAGTTCCTAATAAGGATTATTATCGATAATAACTTACTAATTTCATTGTATTTATTAATCTCAGGGAAACTGACATTACTCGAGTGACACCGCTGGGCGCTACTGGCAATCTATTTATATATTTATATAAACAAAAATGATTGTTGCTGAGCGCAAATTTCGAGAACGGCTTAACCGATTTTTAAAATATTTTTAATGAAGAGAAAGAATATATGAGTATTTTTAATGAAGAGAAAGAATATATGAGTATTCTTGTACATGAACAAAAATAAAAATATTTTTGTCACACAGTTACGTTAATGTTCAATATCGATTGACGTAAACAAAACAAACCACACTTGCAACGTAACGGGATCAACAAAATAATATTAGGTCCTTATGAAATTATAATTTGGTAGTACAGACCACTTTGATCTGAAGTCTCGTGTTTGATTAGGAATTACAAATTCTAATTTATAAATTAATTTCGCTGGTATATTTGACTTTAAAACACATTAATTAATCTGTTTTTTCCTCATAATTTTTTTCTTTGAGGTCGCTAATCATCGCACAATGGAAAATATTGAGGTATCGGTATATTTACCAGCACTAGGTCTACCGTGGTACCAGGGCTGCAGAAACAGCTCGAATGATTAATGACGTGTACGTGGCGCTGGTGTCGCAAAAAATGCAGGATACGCTTTTGGTTTAAACGTTTTCGTTCTGGAAATTTCGAGCTTCAGAACCAACCCCGTGGATGGTCGGAGACCAAAGTGGAAAATACAGAATTAAAGGCTATTGTAGAAGAAGATCTATCACACCGCACTTCAGACATTGCTGCAGGCTTCAAGATAAGTGACAAAACTGTATTAATCCGACCGACAATATCTGATCAAGAGAAATATTAACTAATCCAGGTTTATCATGTTCTCAGTCTCATTAATTCACTCCATACCCAGTAGCGTTTCTCGACCTGCTTGGAAAGCTCAGATTATCCCAATATCCAAGAAATCATATCCTTCATTTTCCAAACCGATTTCCTATCCAAAGTCCTTGACCCTTATCCAAGATCAATTAAGTACATTCCTTCAGAAGAATCATCTCCTTAATCCTTAACAATCCGGGTTTCATCCTGGACATAGTACAACGATCTGTAATAGGCAAATATTACGGATCATTTTATCATCAGGTCAGGCATGGAGGTCGGTGAACTCACTGTATTAGCGCTGCTTGATTTCAACAATGCTATTAATGGAGTGGATTTTGACATCTTGCTTGGCGTGCTTTATAGTTATATCCATCAGTTATTAACTTTTTTCGTAGTTACCTGTCTAGTTTCTGACAACGCATTTGCAACGAGGGCGCTCTATCATCTTGGTGTTTTATATCAACTGGTGACCCACAGGGTGGCGTTTTGTGACTTTTACTCTTTTCTATATTCATAAACTTTATATCAAATAATCTTTAATTGTCTCGATTGCAGATATATTCTTATGAATCTCTCACTAAACTTGACAAAACAGTCGAGATTATTAAATTGCTATCTTGTCCACATTACTGATTGGAATAAAATATTTAGGATTCAGTTTATGGATTGCGCTAACTGTGAAAAACCTACGAAGCGGATGACTGTAACGACTGATCTAGCAGAAGACTACAGTATTAATTATTTCAATATATATGTGCATACTTTGTATAAATGTAAGTTGTATTTTTTATGTATTTATTAGTATGTAGGTTTATTTGATATATGAGTATTAATTTTTTTATTAATCTTTTTTCATTTTTTAAAACTGCCCTATCATATTTTTTAGTTTATGTCCATCTAAAGGTTGCCGGAAGTGATTACCCCGAGCAATACAGTCGCTAATTGTATTATTACTTGTCATTTTTTATTATTTCTCTTCATGTAATTATTTCGTTTACAATTACACGAATTCATAGGTCAGGGCCTTAATTTCCTGGATGACATAAGGGCAGACCGTTAGAACATAGACCCAAGAAAGGGGGGGATTTGTCTATACCTAATTGCCGCGCTAGAAAAGCTTGGCTTCTCAGACTTCGCGGAATGTCGGTTGGCCTCTTACGACACCTGGACCAGGCAAATGTACTACTACTCAGCTAGCAGCTCGGCTCCACGGCACTAAGGCTTCTCTACATACTAGACTTTGATGACATTACTGAAACAAAGCCATTTTGGACAAACAAGTTTGTCTGTTAAGGTATAATTATAGGCTCCTTGATCGCTCACATGACGGGCCAGATGGTTCAGACGGTATTAATCATATCTTATGCGCGATAGGTCCTGGGTTCGATCACCACCAAGAAGCAATATATTAAGATATATGTTATTGTTATGCGTCTGATTGTTATATACATATATTTTAGTATTATATTTGTGATTTCTCTATTTTCTAATGTCCGTAACACAAATGCTTTAAACAGCTTATTCCAAGAGTTAATGTATGTGATATTAATACGTAATTGTGAACGAAAAACTATATTCTATTCTATCAATTCACATTTATCCCGTTCAATCATATATCTGGGGCTAATATCACGACACGCCCTAGGGCGGGCGGGGAGAAGTCACGTCAGAATGCAAAAAATGTATCCAGTATTATTAGAGGGCCAATAAATTCTGTACGTGGACCGCTATCGGTATCAGATGTCGCGTGACGAGACGAGAGAATGAGAAACGTGTCTCTATATATATCTGAGTAATATCCTTTTCATTCATTATCATTATACATAATGCTAATTTTATATACTTAAATGTGTGTATTATATATAAAAATTACGCGTCACGCACACATATGTCAGGGATGAACTTCTAAACTACTGAGTCGATTTTAATTATTATTTGCTAACAGTGTGTACACAGTAAGCAAACAACTATTACATCTGTCTAATCTAACTAAAAAATAATACTCGTATCTTAATTTATAGTTAAGAGAAATTAATTTAAGGATAGATAAGTAAGTTTAGGTTCCAGAACCGACAGATGGCGGTATATCCATCTGAAACAGTGCAGCTCAAATGCACAGAGTGGGGATGGGCAGCAGTATCCCAGTCACGATAGCTACGCTTTACGATGGCCAAATTGCTTGCCCAGCGCGGCAATTATGGGCAAAAACCTTCTTTCTTAGAGTGGCTTATTATCCAGCAGTGGACTTCCGATGGCTGGTATGGTGAAGTAAGTTGAAGTGTCGTTGGCGGGGCACTTATTACGCAAAACAGATGGCCGATGAAGCCGTAAGGTTCTGGAATGGAGACCACGTACCGGCAAGCGCAGCGTAGGGCGTCAGTCAACTCACAAAGTGGACAGACGTAAGATCGCGCTGGACACAGGCCGTATGCAACCGGCCCTATTGGAGATTTGGACATGATGGATTAAGGAGGCTGCTGGACATAGAGCAGTGGACGTCCTACTGCTGATACGATATTAAGTAACAATGATCAAAATTATAGTATCAGATCTGCTACATAAAGCAAACTAAATAGAAAACAACATACAAACATTTATTTTTCAATATCCATATAAATACAGAAAACATTAAACGAATATCGTATTTAGAAATGGAATAAACAAAAACGCAATGAAACGTTCCTAGCATTTTATCCAGCAGTAAATCCAGGTCGGGCGGGCGTTGCGAGCCGCGCCTGAATGCAGGGAATGTGTTCTGTTTTATTAGAGGGGCCAATAAATTCCGTACGTGTGTACCCTCCATCACTATTGGGATCACGTGAAAAAACATCTGAAGACGTGGCGGCAATGTATCGGGGTGATGATTGAATCTACGTGCTAATCAAATATGGCGCCGATATCTCTAATGCGGGACTCTAAGAGCTTTGTTAGACGGTGTATTGTATCCTCCTATAAATATAAATGAGGGACAATATTAACGGACATATTGCTATAAACAAAAGTTATTTTAGTAAAGATCTGTAATCTCTCATTCAGCATGGATTGTTGTGGATGGTTGTGGAGGCATCATCATTTTTTAAATTGATGATGGTGTCTCCACATTAGACATCAGGTTCTATTATGTAATTATTTTTAACAAAACAATCTATACAAATACGTTAATCTGTTGCTTATTAATTTGTACTAGAATAAATTGTCACCAATTCAAGTTTGATATTCAAATTGAGACGCCGATTAAATTTCGTTATTCTTTACCTAAATGAAAAATGTAACGTAATTATAATACGAAAAGCAAATCTTATTAAACAACATTTTTTATGAGATTATGATAAGTTATGTTAACTTAAGGAGTATCTAAACTAAATGAGAATAAGAAGGAATTTTTAAGACAAGGTAAATGTCCACCACAACTTATTATGTCCTCATTTTGTAACAAACCTTTTAGCCTCATTTACTCCTTCTCTTATGATACTCTCTTATGACCTTCATACTTTGCCAAATTATAAACCATAAATACTTATGTTCGCTCAGACAAAATGAAACACAATTGCGCAATACGTTTGTTGAAGCTACGGTTGTTACGCAATCTTAATATACATAAGAATAGTTTTCCACGAATGCATATTCATTCGTTCATTCATTCGTTCATTCATTCGTTCATTCATTCATGTTAATATTTATCTTAGGTTAGATATTAAGATTCATTCATTTTATTACGATTAATAAAAGTATTCGATTGAAACTCGAAAAGCATCTAACGGCATTTTATATATAACCAATATAACCAATGCAGAAAAGGATTAACTTAAAAGATGTTTATTAGCAATTAATGGTTTGTATGAATAAGGAAAGTAATGAAGATAGTTTTGGACATTGATTATTTTAGATTAAATAATCCACGACAGATTTCTTAACCTGAAATTTAACGTATTAATAATAATACAAATAGTTTTACATAACATTTGACTCTCTGATCAGACTCCGATGTGAGTACCTCTAAGCAATCGTATTACGTATATAAGACAACAGTGGTACATAAATATAAAACTTAAATACATATATTTAACACGCACACATAACAAGCATTTATGTCAATTACATAAATATTTCGCGTGAGTAGGGATCGAATTCACGACGCTCGGTGCATAAGATAGGGACACTACCGAAAGCGCCATCGCGCTCGTCAAAGTAGAATCAGTACTCTTTTGTATTGATTTGTGAATAAGGATGTGAGGATGCGTGTGTGGATGTATATTTGTATCTCTTTCATGTCAGATCAGTTCACCACATTTAGTCTTGGCAAAGCGATTATTTACAGTAATACATGGCTATTTATTGTCTCGAAATCATGTTGGGATCCCGTGGTATAGTTGCGGCTTTTTATTTTTCTCTGTGAAATCGGCACGACTTTTTGCACCTTTTAGTTTTCAGGGAGGAGCATAAACGTTTTCCGGTAATAACAATAAAGTAAGTTTAAGGTAAAACCTCGCAGACAAAGCCGCAGGCGGTAAGCTAGTTAAATATAAAACAAAACAATTCTCAAACGTCACGTTTTTACTCACTTGTATATCATAGATTTTCAACAGAAAAATAACAAGCATGCCAATTTAAAAGTTTTTAGCGTACAGTACACAGCGAGTGTAAGTAACAGTGAGCAATGGCGTCAACAATTCCTAATACTGCGAGCGTCGCTAGTCCCAGACCCGCCACCTCGCAGACATATTTTGCAATTTCATTTCCCGGGAGACGCCGTTCCAAGACACACCTCATCTTTTGCATCTACATAGCTTCTTATCCTGTCTCATTTGGAATTTCATAAATCACACACAGTGGACTAACGGGAATAGATTATCGCGTTTTCTAATACATAAAACATATGACAATCACATTATAGCATATGCATTGCATTATAGCATTGCGAAAAAATAATATATGAACTACGCTTTTGTTTGGCGTAGGCTTTCATCGATTGGTAAAAGTTTTTGCCCGAAAAATGCCCGTTGCCTGTCATACGCAAAGTCGTTAGCCGCAGCACGAAATTCTATTGACCTACATCGCAGCAGAGACCTATTATTTTTTGTTGTACACAGGGAATTTCAAAGGCCTGTTCTTTGTTTTCACAGTTAAAACAGTAGCAAAATTCTAAAGCATCACTCACACCTTTACTTATATTAGAATTGCTGTGCGTTGGTCTTGCAAAATCTTACGAATGACTGGACCGATTTGGCAAATTTTTGCCTTAAAATATTCGCAGAAGCTTTAGAAAGGTTCAAACGGTGGTTTATTTATATAAATAATACTAACATAAAAATACTTAAAAACAAAAACTCAATGCAAACTATTCATAGCTGTAAATCGTTTTAAATCCTTTTTCTTTTTATATAAATAATTTGTCACTTGATTTTTAAATATATTCATATGTGCGTTCATGACATGTGTCTATTCCATAGCTATAGTATGAGGCTGTGTAACGATTCGACCACGTTTTACACAAATATATAAGAATATATATTAAAAACTAGGTGACACGATCACCTAATTTTTAATAAAAATCAATGACAAATTGGAACAACATTTTAATAAAATAGTGTTGGCATCATTCCCTCTTAGCGCTTTTTGGAGACAAAGTAGTAAAATAATTTCTGTATTTAAATAAATTTGTATAACTCAAATAATTAAATGTTATCCAATGAATCATAGTAAAAAATTAGGCCTTAAAACGAATATTTTTCATTAATGGATTCAATCAAATATGAAAAAAATATATATATTAATTTATAAAGTGGGTAGTAAACAATATTCGCTAAGAGCAAGGTACAAAGCAATTCCTAGCTTGTACAATTTTTCTCAGTCGCGTTATGTAACAAATAGTGTTTCCAAAGTTTTAGCTGTAAAAATTCTATATAACTTCGTCTGTTTGTTCTCAACCATCAAGTGCAATCCTTTTAATCCTTATGTTTTTTTTTTGTGGCAATATGTAACTGATCTGCCAAAAATTTATTCGTTAGTAATGTGCAGCTTCATTTTAATTTTATCACTAACATCTAATTAGATATATAGAAAAAAGTTAACAGTATGAACTATTGATATAACTTTTTCCGGACATATACTAGCTTGTGGCACATTAATCAAACATAATTTTATTTTATCAGCAATCGGACATAGGCCTTCCCAAGAGATTATCATGTTGAGTGATTTTCACCTATGACCCTGGGCGGAAGTGGTGAATTGAGAAAAGTTCTCGACAGTGATCTTGGATTCTTTACAATCGCGAGAAAAGCTTCCCGGCAGGAATGTTGCTCGGCCAGGAGTAAAATGTTAATTATTACTATCAATGAGTATGAAGAACAATCATCATAAATGTAAAGTATCTCATATCCATATGGACGTCAGTTAGGTCCCTTTAGATTTCTAATTTCTCTATGTTTCGTAAACTAGCTGGTTTTTTACACTAAATCCTGAAGTCTACCATCGTTCCCATACATCGAAATCAAAAATAGATTACCTTTATTGATACCTAGCTTTTTGTATCACGAGTAATAAAAGACTTCTTCAAAAAGCCACAATACTAAACACCAGTCGCATGACAAGAAAATTCCTTTCCTCTTTCAGTGTATCCGGATATTTTCCACTAATACTAAAATTTTCTGCTTCCATCAGTTGGCTGTGGCCCACGTTAGTTGCCCTTACCTAATAGTAACTTGAACATTTATGATAACAACGTAATCTAAAACAAAAATCGTCAAAATCATATGTGACGTAATGTAATATAAGTATATTTAAACAGATTAAGTTAAAGCCATGCGGTACCGGCAGAGTAGAATAATACCTTCCTTCGTAGTAGCCGACTGAGGTAAAGGAATCGACAGATGGCGATATATCTACCCGAAGCAGTGTAGCTATAAAATTATGATCAGATTCCACCTTTCTTGGGCAGGCCTATGTCTAGCAGTGAACTTTTAGGGTTGCTATGATGATGATGATACAGTTTAAAGTTTACATCAACAGCCGTTACAATTGTAAAATAGACAGCAATATAACACGAGCACAAAACTATCCAATCAAATACTCGATTTGTTTGTCGGTCCGCTGCGATCCAGCTGATCCTATTACGAGCTGCACACATTCACGAATTTTTGCAACAATTTCTCGCGGCCATTTTGAATCCGTACCGTAATTTCGCGTTACCGAGTCAAATTAAAACAGTGAGAATTTAATTAAATGTGTAAATGGGTGCACTTGTAAAAATTGCGGCGAGCCCGCCCCACTCGAAATCTCTGCATCGGACTTAATTCATTATAGACAGATTTAATGCTAAGCTCTGCCTCTGCCATGAAGTGGGAGCCATTCCGTGGAGTTTTATCAAGCAGATCTCTTCTTGTTAACTTGTATTTTATCGCTTCTTTTAATTTACTGGACCGTTTAGTCCCTACAGCTTTATTAACTGCACAGGCCTTTTTATTGGCCTATAATACATGTATAGTTTTGTCGATCATAGATCAACCCATGACTTCGTCTACGTACGTATTCTTAGACACACGCGTAAGTGTTTGTTATTGTGAATTATATTCAAATCGGAATTGACAAGATCCGTTAAATATGTTTGACATTATAGGCCGCAACTCGTTCTCGTCGATCCACCCGATAGCGTAACTTCAATAAACTCTACCCTCGGTCGCCCTCTTACTGGTACTCCATAATCAAAAACACTGCACACATATTCTTTTCGTGAAGCAGTATACCGTGTTTTCCGGTGAATTCCTGCAGGCTCACTCTTTTTGCAAATAACTTAGCTATCACCAATGAGGGCCACCCACGCTCATGTCAAGCCTCAGGCTTCTTTTGGTGATCGCCATCAATCCCGCCCAGATCGCTGTGTCGCTGCGCGCCTAGCGCGGTCGCAGCTTCGGGATACGCAGGCGAATTTGGGCTAGGATCACTCATTGTGATTCTGGAATTGACGTCTGAGAAACCAAGCATCAGTTTCTCCAAAACAAAAACAAAGATCTATGAAAGAATGTCTGAACCCAGTAGACTAGCAGGTTAAAGCGGCAATTGGCAGGACCAGCAGAACCAATGGCCAGTGGTGCCATTAGGTTCTGATATGGAGACCATGCACCAACAAACGCAGCGTAAGACGTCCACTTACATGGGGGACAGAGGATCTGACTAAAACTGCAGAATAGTCCGCCACGCTAGTCACAGGCTGCATACATACGTTCCTATTGGAGATCACTTAAAGGCAAGGCTTGGTCATCTAACGGCAGATATTGCTGGTGATGATATTTCAAACTCCCTAAATAGAGATAGAACGAAAACATATTTCGCATTATTTTATGATTATTTTATTTTATAATACAAAACAAATATTGAATAACCTCGTAAACATTATTTCGCTTTCTGTCAAACTCTGTTATTGGCTAAGTGCTATAAATATTAATATATACCGTTGACTTTCAAATAGACAATAAAATAAATGTTAATTTCAGCGTTTGAAGTGCATCAACTGTAGAATAAGCTATTTAACATCTTAACAATCATCATCATTATCACCGTTATATCAACCGTAGGGCGTCCACTGCATAATGATCTCCAAGTGATTTCCAATAAGACCACTAGTATGCGGCCTACGTCCAGCGCGATCTTACGGTTGTAATCCTCGTCCATCTTGTGGGTGGACGCTCTACACTGCGCTTGCCGGTGAGTGGTCTCCATTCCAGATCCTTACGACTCCGTTGTCCATCAATTCTGCGAGCTTAGTGCCCTGCCCATTGCACTTCAATTTTGTAATTCGCCGAGCTATGTTGATAACTTTGGTTGTTTTGCGAAACTTCTCATTTCTGATTCGATCACGTAAAAAAAATTAAGAGTACAGCTTATTTTAACCTAACCTAAAGCTTATTTTAACCCCGGAAAATAAGTAAGTGTCCAATTTTTTGGTTTTAGCGTTCGAACTAAATTCGCACGAACCATTTTCATCAAAATTGGTTCATCGGTTTTTTTAGCATTATTATTATTAGAATGGTTTCATCATTACAATTTATTTTCAATTTTCCAAACATCTGAAAGATTTAGTTTTGTGTGTAATGTGTAAGAATATTTAAAAAAGTTATTTTATTGTTGCTTCGTGAAGTCGGAAGAAAATTCGTACCAAATTCGAGAACTCATTTGAAGAAAAATATTAAGGAACAGTAACACAATACACTTAATTTCCTGTTCGTCTCATTTCATCGCAGCGGTCTTATCAGATGGTTTTGTATTCCATTTTAAAATGGCTATTTTTAAAACATTTCGTTTTTAACTATTGCATGAAAATGACCTTTAACCGTTAATTTTAAAATAATTAAAAAAATAATAAATCACAAATGTGAAAATAAATATATTCGCATAATCCATAATTCTGCTGTGGGTACCGGTAGCATAGAATAGTAGTAACAGAATAGCACCTCTCGCTGTACCAAGTTTTGTAAGAGGTAAATGAGGTACTAGAACTGATAGACAGCAGTATACCAATTTGAAACAACGTAGCATGTAGCAATACTGCTGGTCATCCACGACCTGCAAAATGTAGGTCCTGGATGACGTGGATTTTGCATCCACGAGCAGCATTGCCGCCTTCCCGGGGCGGCAGATTTTCTTCCACGTGGAGGCCTATAACCTACTGGTGATATCCATCGATCGAATGGTGTATAAATGTATTTGAAAGTAGGATGTAAACTGTTTTTTTCAGTAGACCAGGTTGACAAACAAGCATGCAATCCACTTAGGCGTAAGGTTCACCGCAGCCGATAAAATATCACTAGCGGACTCTCTGAGGTGCCGATGCAGACAACCCTTTACTTAATGTAAATAAAAATCAAATTTAAATGAGCCTCTTTTATAGTTGTGGATTTGTAGGGTCAACCCTTAAAACTTAGTAAACTTTCTCATTTACCTTTATGTTTGGGTGGCTGAAACTATTAGGTACTTCGCAGGCCCTGAGCCTCATAATTTTTTTGCTACATATCAAGATCTAATGAAGAGTATTAGTTATTTTAAATATAGTATCCGTCTGTAAATGTAAATGTATGCGTTAACACAATGAATATATTATTATTATCTCAATACTGGAATCGAATACAAAAATGACGCAGGTAAGTAAGTGTTTATCCGGGATGAACTAACCTTCCAAACCGATTATAATCAATTTATGCTTAATGTGTCCATTTGCTCTAATTTGATTTATTAGCCTATCCGGATAGTGTATCATCATCATCATCACATCAGCCATTGAAAGTCCACTGATGGACATAGAATAAAAGGAGTTTTTTTTGCCCATAATTGCCGCACTAGACGAGCGTGATGGCAATAGCAGAGCGCAGCTTTCGCGACGGGAATGCTGCTGCTCAGCCCCACCCTGTGCATTTAAGCTGCACTGCTTTGGATGGATATACTGCTATTTGTCGGTTCTGATACCTTAGTTCGCGTCACGACAAGTGGAGCAGCGGAGGGTTACTATTCTATTCCGCCGGTACCTCAAATAGTGTATATCTAAATGTATAGTCGCAATATTTTTTCATAATGAACACATGTATACAGTTAAGATAGGACGTCTGTCTGGCCAGCTAGTAGCATAAATAAAAAATAATCGTCGAATCGTATGCAAACATAAATACAAAAATAGAAATAAAAACTATATAACGACGGCACCAAAATAGATAATAATTTTAGTTGTTGGTAATTGTTAGAAACAGCTCTGTATGGGGTCAACGAAATCTGGAAGTTTGTATGGAATTTATTTTTATCCATACGTATATTTATGTATTAAAGATCAAATAACAGGATAAAACTACTACGCTAACGGGATCAGCGGAAATAAAATATCATTTTTCACGTGAGAAGTCGAGGCGAAACATTAGTAACATATAATATAAGATTCTCCATATATATTAACATAAAACACATCTCATAATTGACTTGACTCCGAGACAAAAAGCACTTATGTTACCGACATCGAACAACAGATGATTCGCAAATATAATATTTCAATACGTATATTCAACGCCCAAATACAGGACCAATACAAATATTATATAAATATTTGTTCTGGTTGGGAATCAAATCCGCGACATTTAGCACACAAGATAACATCTACCGTCTACGCCATCGAGCCGTCAGTGCTATAGTAATAAGTTACAATTTTTATGTCTACGTTTAATAAATGGACAGAAAATTCCCGGATCATTAACATTGGATATGATTAACATATGACAGGCATATGAAAAGAAACGAAAATTAATATCTAAATTATTTGTAAGCGCATACTTAATAATGCCTTAGTGTCATTTTTAAAATTGCTATTAAGGACGGCGAGGCAGACATATTAAATTTAGCTGAAAATTGTTACCTCGCCGCGCACTACGTTCAAATTGCTACAATCTTCTCCTTCCTCCCATATTATTAATAGTTTTATAAGCACCAGTTTATGAATTAGACATAATTAAAGCTAATAATATCCATTACTTAAGCAAGTAGTTGACGTTAATAAATTTTACCAACAGTATAATTAGTTCATTTATATTCATTCATATAACATTAAGGGGCTAGTGAACATAAAAAATAATCCAATTCATAAAATTAAATTAATTTAGGAGTGCAACCTATAAAATGACCTACCTGCACATCATATGAGCCATAGAAAGTCCCCCCCCCCCCCCCCCCCCGGAGTATTTAGCTAGTGCTGTTTCGGTATATCCATATACCGCCATCTGTCGTTTCCGGGACCTTAGTCTGCTCTTATGACACCTGGTATAGAGGGAGGTACTATTCTAGTCCGCTGGACTAAACTGGAAAAGCCTGAAAAACATTCCTATGGAGGTGCCGTACAAATCTGATACTGACAGTTACAAACAAAAAAAATACCCAAATGGTGCAGTCATTCTATATTACACGAGTTATATACGCATTTCGACTCGACTCACGACTCATTTTTATTGATATATAAGATTTTTTCTATAACTATTTTATTTTTAAAATTTGCGCAATTTGCCCCAGACGACCAGGAAGCAACGTCATTCTGTTTCGCTTGTCACTGAGCATACAAGCGTCTTTTTGTATTGCTCATAAAATAAATATACAAAACAAAAAACATTTTTTTCCTCAAAGTATTTCCGAAATCTCTACCTCCGGCAAGTCCTCTAAATATTTAATAGTTGATAGGCAGCAGCGTCCCCACCTAAAGGGATGGTGTTATGGAAAAATCTACCCGGTTTTCTTAGGGAGACTTAGTTGATATGACGACGATTTTCACATTAAATCCTTATAACGCTCGAAGACGAAATGTCACATACATCTTGAAAGAAATAAAACCAAGAGAATGTAACCCAATTTATTTCAATCTACCCTCAAAATTGTATTGAAACAAAAGCCAATCGTTCCCAAGTACCATTGAAATAAATGGACCACATCTCGCAGTATTTCGTTGGCTCGATTGAAATGAGATTGCAATAATCAATACAGTATTCTTGTTAGAACAGAAACTGTTTTCGATGCATTCAGTTGAATTTTTCATTCAGAAAATATTGTTTCGGCATCAGCTACTTCAGTTGGATGTAAGAGAAAACGGTAAATGTATCGTATCGTATTTTGGTTTTATTTCCTTTTTAAATAATCTAGCACAATTTTCAAGTAGACTTTCGACTAAAGTGTCTATTTACCTTTAAAAAAAAATTACGTGTCATGTATGAACTTCCAAACTACTAAACCGATTTTAATAAATTTTTGCTTACAGTGAGATTAAACTTGAGAGGTAGGATAGTTTATATCTCAATTTTATCATTACAGCTATTAGAAGTCCATAATTAGACATAGGCCTCCCAGGAAAATTTTACCCATAATTACATTTATATTGAGCTACACTGTTTCGGATGATCGCAATAATTTTTCATGATAAACATATGACATATATATGAGTTTGTTAGTAGATTTATATATATATATATATATATATTAAGTTATATTTGTTTTTACTATATAGTACATAGATTAATTGCCTTTTATTTTGTTAGTTGCTACCTAGTTCTTTCGCCAAAAATTTTGATATATATAAGACAGATCTGGCGTTAGGTACTGGCAGAGTAGAATAGCACCTCCCGACCGTGAGGTACCAGAAATAACATATAACGGTATATCCATTTTTTTTAAATAACTTTAAAATGCACGTTCCTCCTAGTTCCTAAATATTTGTTTCTTATCTGGATAATTCTGGATAACAGTCTCCCGTTTTCTCTAATATTACACATTGTAGTCTTTATGTGTTACTATAGAAACATTCTTAACTAAAAAATTCATTCGCTTATCAATCTTTCAATAAGCAAAAAGTGTAATTTCTTTCTCTATCTTAAATTTTCCTTCGTTCTTATTTTGTCGTCCGAATATGTGATATCAATGTGTCCAAATGTGCAATGTATATATACAATAAAGAGTATATTAGATATATTAAATTTCAGATATATAGCCTTATTAATATATATAATCACGACACAAATAAAAACCCTTTGCTCTTATACGCTTAAACAATAGTCGTAGAAGAAAATTAATGAAGCTCATCTGATAAATAGTTAATTTGTTAACAGCCTGCTCACGTGTTGGCTCTGCGTCTAACATCATGCTTGAGAGACCAAACGGAAATTCAACGCGAAAAAACTGAATATTGGAGCTGCAGTTATAAAACCGTAATTTTATTAGAGTGGATCTAATAAAATTACAACGAACGTATAGCGCAATTGCTTAAAACAACGCTTCAAAGAAAAAAAATGCGAAAACTCAATTAGCATAATAACAAGTGTTTTAATCCACTTAAAAATTACTAGACTTGGGAATAGTACCTCCGTCTGTACCAGCTGTGGTAAGAGGTGATTAATGGACCGACAGATAGTAAATAGGGGGGGGGGATATGTGTTGTTTACCTGTCTCCAAACACTACAATTCCTGCCAACATTGTAATTATAAGTGAATGTGAAATACCAGTCCCTCAGTTCACATCTTATGGCTGACATGATGATGACATAGAAAACAGAAAAAACTGCTAATACTGTTTTTTGTAACTTCTGGAATGGAGAGCACGTACCAGCAAGCGCAGCGTAGGGCGTCCATCCGCAAAATGGACGGACGAGCTGGCTAAAACCCCAGAATCGCGCTAGATACAAGGTGCATACAACCGGTTCTATTAGAGATTACTTGGGGGGCCAATGTCCAGCAGTTTTGTTTGCAGTGTAATTAATAATATGAGATTGCAACCTATTAAAAATTACCTACCTGCACATCATATCAGCCGTAGGAAGTCCACTTTTGGATATAGGCTTCCCCAAGATTTTTCCCTTAATTGCCACGCTGGGCAGGCGTAGTGGCAATCGCAGAGCGCCGCTTTGTGACGAGGATGCTGCTGCTCATTCCCACCCTGTAGTATTTAAGCAGTGCTGTTTCGGTATATCCATAGACCGCCATCTGTTGGTTCCAATACGTCAGTCGGCTCTTACGACACCTGGTACAAAAGGAGGTACTATTCTACTCTGCCGGTACCACTTACTTAGGGCAAACCCTTCTTATACCTTATCTATTCTCACTGAATCGTATTTAATTACCTTTAATCCATGAATCAAACTAGGCATAACGGAAGAGTTGGCATAGGCAAACCTAGGCGAACAACACTCAACCAGGTAGAAAGAGTTATTAAAGAAGGGCCAGGTAAAAAATACCAAGAATAAACGAGCGTGTATAAATGAACTAATGCGAGTTCAGGGAAGCAAGAGATGTGTGTTAAGATCGTAACAAGTGGAGGTTTATAGTCTTTGCCTACCCGATGGGACACAGTATGTATACTAGGTATCTGGCGTATATGAAGTACTAAGAGTAAACAATGTCTAATTTATTTGCATGGTCAATCCTCACGTTGTCTTGTGGTATAACGACAATCTCACGTATAAGTCGTAATGTTTTTTCTCCACTCTACCGTTAGCGAATGTAATAAAACGTAAAGTAACTTTACGGGGTCAAACACTCAACGTTACTGCTCCAAGAATAAAATTAAGGTTACATTTAAAGTTCTTTTTACATTACAACGTTACAGTTATTGTATTTTTAAGGTTATCTTTGCGAGCTAACAGTGCGTTGATCTATAGCGTATAAACTTTTATAACTTTGTCCATTTGTTTGTACCTCTGCTTGTTGATAACTTGCATATATATAATTCAGATATACACTATTCCCGTGGAGTTAAGTAATAAACGACAATTTTAGAGTGTATTAAAGGACTAATGCGACCAGGGGACGCTTCCTATACTTGCATTAGTCGTTTTATTTGCCAAGATCGTAACAAGTGGAGATCCATAGTCTCTGCCTACCCGGTGGAACACAGGCGTGATGTATGTATGTATAAAGTCAATAGTCCTCTATCTGATTTAAGAAATAAGTAGGATAATCGTAAGTACATGCATAAATTCGAGTAGTTATAGGTGCATTATCATGATTTTTCGATGTAACCGTTAAAAATATTGATAAGGGGAAAATTAAACTTGAACCTCAGGAAAGGAAAATACAAAGTTTAGTTTAGTCTTGGAAAGTTCATGAGATATAATGTTCATATAGACGGATTTGCAGCTGGAAGCTAATTTATCAATGAAATCCAAATATATAGTAATAATAACAATAAATTACTATATACTTTATTGTACACCAAACATAAAAATATAATAAAAAGACACCACTGGGCAACCAATGGATGGGGAGAATGAATTAAACTAAAAGGTAGTAAGAGGTGTAAATAAGATAGATGGAAATTATATTAAATATACATAATATAAATAGTGTTTATGAAAGAAAATGTAATTAGATATAAATAAAATGATAGAAAGTAATCCTTTACAAACAGTTTAAACACAGGGATGCGTGTATCTAATATTAATTAAATCTCTCAGGTCATCAAAGAACCTTTTACTTAAAACGCCTGTGTATTCCATAATATTTTAAATAATTCCTTTACGTATGTGGAATGCACTTTCGCTTACTACTTCTACTTAATAATATAAACACACAGGGGACTGCGTGTTACAAATATTCAGTAAACATAGTTTGTCCTGAGTTGGGATCGAACCCTCGACCCTTGATACGCACACAAGATAGAGACTACCGAATTCGCCCGTGGGCTCGTCATTACGATATTATTAAAATCCATTTAGTAGTTGTATATTAAAATAAATACGAAGAAACAAATCTTTCCTTCTTATTATATTAACACATATACCTAAGATAAATCGAATTATGTGAACATAAATTCTCCGATTATTCGAGCACTCCACGGCAGTCGTGAACGTTTTCTCACTAGTAGTAAAAATAACTTGAATTAACTACGAGTCTGAAACTCAAAGTTATTTCCATCCCGTTATGAATATAAACCGAACTTTTACCAGGAAATAATGGCGGTGGAGAGCTTTATTGCCGATCAACTATGTTGCAAAGGATTTACAATAGATCTTCCTGTTCGTTTGTTGAATGGAATAAATACAGCTAAATTTAAAACTAATAAGTTTTAATACTAATTAAGCTGAATCGTCGTCATCTTATAGGGCATCCACTGCTCGATATAGGACCCACCAAATTTCTAACAGGACAGGTTCTATGTGAGTTCCTCCCAACGCAGTTCTACACAGCTTTTGAACGTCGAAGCCGATGGACGTCCTACGCTACGCTTGCTTATCTCCTTCTTCGATCAGTATTTTTTATTGGACCAGGGTGACAAATAAACATGCAGCCTACAGCACGTAACATCATAAGGATATCACTAGCGCGTTGCAGAACTGTGATTTGAAGATATAATATCTTCACATTACCCAGCAATTTCAATGCCTCTCTCACCCTGCAAACCGGAGCACAGTAATGCGAACACTGCTATTTGGCGGTAGAAATATGTAAGAGTACTACTAATGCAGATGAACCCTGTATGACGTTTACCTCATATAAAGGCACAATAATTATATACCTCTATTTACGTTAAACAATTGTACAGTGTTCTTAATTTCTAGTTAAACTCACATGTTTAACAAATACAATTTGCAAGCATGTTATTAACTTCGTCCCAATTGGCATTTATAATTTACTCCATTAACCTAAATATTATACTTGGAATACTTGGCATTGGCATCCATATGAGGATGTTATAGCACATTTAAAATTTTAAATTCTTATTTCTCTAAAAGCCAAAGCAAGCATGCCTGGATGATGGTAAAAACAGCTATACACTAATACATACGACACGCAATAAGACTTAAAGTCCACTGTCAGATTGATTAATAGCTGAACACTTTGGACCTCCATTATCATCATCATAACATCCTACATAGAACATATACTGTTCTACAGAAAATGACTTACTCTAGTGCCAATTTTATGCGGCTCGACCACCGGTTCCGGATGAAAGGACTAATGCGAGTAAGGGAAGCAAGAGAGGTGTGCCAAAATCGTAACAAGTGGAGATCCATATTCTCTGCCTTCCCCAATGGGACACAGGCTTGATTTATGTATGAATGTATGTAAATTACTGAAAATCTTTGTCGGAAATAAACAACTCCGCAACATGTTCTCCCATATGTTAAATAATAATCAACTTACTTTTAGTGTTTAGTTAAAATTGTTTACTTGTAAACAAGCTGGTAAAAGTAGCTAAGGTAGCATAATTCCTTCAGTCTCACCATCAGAATCACCATCAGTTTTTCTTGCTGGCCGCCTAATTTCAATATAGGGTTATTGCACGAAGACTCGCAGATACTCACATATCAAATTTGCTGTCGTGGCATTTATAAATTACTAGCTGTGCCCGCGAATTCGTCCGCGTGGAATAGTTTTTTGGGTACCATACCTCTTTACTTTAACTTATATAAACTTTGAATGTCATGTTTATTTATATCGAATGAATGGCCTGAAAAATAAGTTTCAAGTTTCTAGCTCTAAAAATAGCGATACTTCCATACAACTTTTCATCCCCCTTTTCGACCCCTTACAATCCTTATTTTGAATTAAAAAATAGGCTATGTCCTTTCTCAGGGTCAAGAGATTGTCTGTGCCAAATTTCATCAAAATTGGTTCAGAGGTTTAAGTGGGAAAGCGTAACAGACAGACAGTCACGTTTATAATATTAGTAAGAACTACTAAGGATTTAAATTATAACCTCTATTTCTACATGCTTTGAACAACGTTGTGTCATATGTGTTTAGTTAACTTTTTACACTCAAGCGCAGGTTAAGTGAAGACTGTACCAGTCAATTTGTAAGGGTGATTGTCTTTCTCCTAATGTAATATTAAATGTCGTTTATCAAGAATAGGGCCTAACTCTAGGAATTTTAATTACATATTTTTGCGGTTCCAAAGGTATTCAAGCAAAAAAATCAAAGTTCTTTTTCTTTCTTTCTCATTAGTATGGATAGATTGAATGAAAAACGGATTAAAGAAAGCACAGATAGCAGTGATCTTGTATAAAGGCAAGGATAAGACGTGGATTCGGTCACCATCCGGGACAAACATTTCTATGATGAATATTTGTGTTTGTTTGGTATCTAGATATGTAATACAAATGTATACTATACACATACTAGACACTAAAACTACTTATATATATATATATATATATATATATATATATATATATATTATATTTATCATCTGTCCGTTACGCCAGAGCTTTAATCTCTAAGTAAAGTCAATATATGAAATGTTGTGAGAATTTAATATTAATTAGGTACCTGCAACAAGATTATGAAAATCCAGACCGGGGTACAGGAATGCTCAAAAATTGGAACTCCAAGTGCGCAGACAGTAAAAATTTCCCAAGCAGCCACAGTCCGGGAAGCATACTCGACAACTTTCAGAAAGCAATAACAAACCTATCCGGTAGCCCAGTTCGAAGCATAATAATTTTAGGGGTTATTTTTTGCTGTGGCTGGTGGCTCGCGTTTTATTGCGCACTATTCCAGGGAATAAACGCGTCGGGGGGATGGGGATGTCGGGGTGTAATGGACCGTTCTAGTGCCTCCACCCTCCCTTTGGTCAGTGTATTGGCTAGCGGCGAATATTCAATATATTTTTGCAGCGCGAGCCCGCCGGCCGCTAATCAGCGGTACGTTGATGTACGGCGTTAAGACCGCAAACTTTTTTAACGACTACATACGACTGTACATTTATGAGGCTTTTTTATAAATATATTGAATTAAGAATGAGGTTAGAACATAATAATACTACATTTAATGGCTTTTTCTTGTAAAGAAGATTTCATTGTGGAACGCAATAGACTTCGATGTCTAGTACAAACATGCTTACTTAATACAAAAAAAATCGGTGTTGTCCACCTTTATGGTTTATCCATCGGAAGCTCTTCTGAATAAAAACCTTTCCCATTGTCAATATTTCAGACAGAGCAGTAGCCTACATTCTAATCCAGTCTATAAACTGTCTGTGTGCCAAATATATATTTAATTTGGCGTGATAGAGTTGCAAATATCCAAACAATCTCACAAACTTCTAATTTTGTAATATTAATGAGATTTTTAGATTAAGTCTAATGTCTAAATAGCACACAATTAGACGTGTTGTTAGACGTCTAATAAAACAGGAAGAGAACGTAGAAGACCAATTAAATCACGGGTGTTCCCAGAAGATACCGTCCACGAAAATGTTTCATTAATCCGGTATTTCATTAAACTCCCCGATACATGAGTGACCGCGCCCGATCGGTTATTTACTGGAGCGTAGATAATTTATCTTTTATTACCATCCAACGGGATATTCGATGAAAAGCTTGGTAAAAAATACCAGCCCATTTACATTACCCATTACTCTTTCATTAATTCATGAATAGAACCTAACATAAAATGGAATTCGTTGAAATGCGTTTACAATAAAATTACATCGAGATACAACAAAAAAAACGCCTCTTCGTCTTCGTATTCATTTTTATTCTCGGAGTCGATGGTCTGACCGTACGCCTACGCAACTTCAATTTAAGTGGTAACAGTAAATCTTAAATGCAACATCTTAAATATTACCCATATTTATTTAATATAAAATCACAGCGTAACTTAAATAAATATCTTTGTCCCTAAAGCTGTTTCAGGTATGTGAAAAGGACAATAAGAAGAAAAGAAAAACATGTCTGATATATCCTATAGCCGTGAGGTGGTAAGTTGTCGTAAGAGGAGACTAAGGTAACCGACAGATTACGGTTTATCCATACGAAACAGTGTAGCTCAAATGTACAGGGCGGGGATAGAAAGCAGAATCCCCGTCGTGAAATTTGCGCTATGCCATTATCAACACGATTTCCCAGCGCTACAATAAGGGGCAAAATTCCCCTATTCTTTGAGAGGCCTATGTTCAACAGTGGACTTCCAATAGCTGATGTGATGAATACCTCACACGACGGCCGGTTAAGGCGATGGTCAATATAAATATGTGATTTCTCAATTGAAAATCTTTAATCGCAGTCAGAAATCTTTAATCGCTTGAATTGTAAATATTAATTTACTAGGAACACTTGTTTTAAAACGGTCAGCATATAGATGACATGGCATTTATGAGTCAAGCATATCAAAAATGGCATTTATTAAAAAAAATTAAAGTAAACTAGATGACCTGACAGACGTTATCCTGTCTTAACAGTATACCTATGTTTACCATGAAAAATTTATTGTGATTATACATTAAGATATAAACTATTCTATCGCTCAAGTGGAGTTAAGCTGTCGACAGTACACATACATTTATTAAATTCGGTTTAGTATTTTAAAAGTTAATCCCGGACAAACACCGTGACACGACATTTTCATGTAACGTGACAAGTAATGACTAATAGCAAATGTGGTGTACAGAAACTAAGTTGTGGAGCATTGCATAATCTGTATTAAGAATTATATTATTAGTATAAAGTCGATTGTAGTGTTTTTAAATTTTTAAAAGACCAATCCGTATAAACTTGTAAAGTCAACGACCCGACGGCCGCGATATTGAAGAAAGTTTGCATTCTTTACACTTGAACTCTCTTCCTCTTCGACGTTTTACAATACCTACCAAAATTTTCCGCTTTTATACGTGCGGTATAAATAAAATCTTTTCTATTTTTAAATGTTTTGTACGTTTTAAAACCTATGTCATAATTACAGCTATAATAATATTTTTTTACAGAAAATATCCTACTATTTTGATTATACATTCGTATTTTAAACTTTAAAGTAACTTGAGCATGAGATAAAAGATGAACTTTAAGACTATAATCTCTACAGTGAATATATCTACACAGAGTTGTGTATGGAGCTATAAATGATCCTACTCCTCTGGAATTACAATTTGTTTTAGTTATTATCACTACATAGTATTAAACAAACAGATAGATCAAAATATTGTACTATAGTATTAAATACCTTAAAAATGTCTACAAAAATGCCTATCTCTTAAGCATACAAATTTTCTTTACATTTTCTCTTAGTTTGGTCAAATAAGTAGTAAACATTGAAAATGTAAAATAAGTACGTTGCTATTAAAGATTGTATTTTTTTTGTAAATTAAATGAATAAATTAAAATTAAATAGATAAGCCAATAGCTAGGTAACTGTATTAATGATTTAGGGAGTAGGGGAAATGTGAATTGGCTTATTATTGTAATAGAGTATAGCTTCACATGGACGACAATTTAACCATCTTTCTTAACTCAAGCCAATGGTAAAAATTATATTTAAATAATTTTAATTATGATTAAAAGGGGGCACAATTTTCAATAACTTCTCTTTTATTAATCCCCGCTGACTGTATGTCGATTGGCGGAACATTTTCAGGAATATAGAGTAACTGTTTAATTAAATTCCTTTCGTCTTTTGCCTTCCCCCGTGCGGTTGAAAACCTTCAAGCGAATCCAGTAGAAATGTAAATTTCAATTTCAAAATGGGCGAAGAAATTTTTTAATTAGTAAAAACATTATTTCAGTCATTATTATTTGCACTATGTACGTATTCCATAATCACGCCAAAGTGCTTAGCTAAACTTTGCGTTCTATATAATTATCATATAGCTATCAAAAAGTTATTTTATTAATTGGAGGCTAAGTAAAATAGAAAAGGTGTGTAAAAATAAAACGTTATTTAGATAATAGGAAATATTTTTGGTTTCACAGTATAGAAATCAAGAATTATGAAATTATATAAACTAAAGAGACATTTTGTAAAAGTTGAAGTTTTGTAAAAGAAAATTTGTAATTTTGAATTTTTTTTATTATATCTGGTCAACAAACATGCATGCAGTCCGCGTAATAGCAAGCGCCACCACAGCCTATAGATGTTCGTAATATCACAAGGATATAATTGTGATACTAGCGCGTTGGCAACCTTGTCACTTAAAAATATTATGTCACATTACCCAGTAATACACTGCCTCTATCACCTTTAAAAATAAATTGTACACAGAACTTACCAAAACTTCTATGTCTAATGTTCCCGTAAAATCGTTTGCGTAAAAATTAAAAAAAAGGGCTTCTGTATGCATAATATATATCATTGTGCAAAATACATGCCAAAATAGAGACATGGTTCATCGAAAACTTAATAAAAACTCAAAATCTCGAAAGCATCTCCGAGAGTAATATTTAATCTCCCATATTTCTTCTAAGTATTGCGTATACAATAAAAATAGCAATCCTTCTCGTATCGATGGAGAGAAACTACAAAACACACGCGTAGAACAGCCGACAGCTGGGCACCACTCGTTATTTCTCGTATTCAATGTGCCAGAATGTTCACGGCTTTCCAGTTCACGATTTTGCTTTCAATGCAATACCCGCCTCATTTTATGCAACGTTTTCTGTACCGGGTAGGCATTTGTACACGCCGTTATGAACCGTATTTCAGTGCAGTAGGGTACTTGAGTATATTGTTGTGTTGGATGCGCTGTACGCAGGGTTGGCTGTCGAATCAATAAACTATTTATATAATTGAGCTCAATACAAGAATTTGTCTTTAAAAAGAGCCAAGTGAGTTTAATTATATATAAACTGAGCTTATTACTTCTCCTTCATCTTCATACCACCCATTGAAAGTTCACGGGACATAGGAATTTCCAAAAAAGGAGGTATTTTGCCCATAATTGCTACGCTGAGCAAACGTGTTGGCAATCGCAGAGCGTACTTTCTCGACGGGAATGCTGCTGCCCATCCCCGCTCTGTACATTTGAGCTGCAATGTTACTGATGTATGGATGTCATCTGTGGGTTTAAATACCTTAGTCACCTCTTACGATACCTGGTGCAGTGGGAGGTACTATTCTACTCCGCTGGTACCTTAAAACAAAGCTTATTATGTAAAACAGACAGTTATTACAAGAAAATGATGGTAACGTACACAACTATGTCCTACATAGAGTTTCACGTCTATTTCAAGGGATTATTCAGCCTTTAAGAACAGTGAATCCTAAAACAATTCAGGTACACCATAACCAATGTTAACTTACTAGTGGTATCAGCACTAATAAATAAGCACTATAAGCTAGTTAAAAAAAAATAATGTGGCAGTGAACAGCAAAATTCACCAGAGTACCACCATTTATCTAAGAACCGCCTAAAATTTCAATGTCTTAGGGTGGCCCTTGCCCAGTGATGTGTTACGAACATCAGACAACAAATGAATCACAAATATGCTACTTAAATACATATATTAGAGCCCAGACACAGAACAAATGTAAAGATCATCATTTAAATATTTGTACATCGTGGGGATCGAACCGTTGGCGCACTAGACAGGATACTACCATCTGCACCATCGGGCACGTCAAATAAAAAATATTTCATCAATTACAATTGTCAACAATTTTCTGAACTTATAAGCCGCAGCCCTAGAACAGTATTATGATAAATATATCGACACAGAGCGCCGTTACTGCGAATTCTATCTACGATAACAGCTAGGAACTTTTCTAGCTGCACTCTCTATTTATACTGAGTATCACTCGCTGTAGAATTTAATGTTCCTTATATGATGTTCGCGCTTCGGATATTGAGCATTCCTCGCCCACCTTCTTCAGCGGACTATTGAAGCTTAAAATGAAATAA
The DNA here is from genome assembly GCA_020976665.1 of Heortia vitessoides. NCBI lineage: Eukaryota > Metazoa > Arthropoda > Insecta > Lepidoptera > Crambidae > Heortia > Heortia vitessoides. Next base: position 7,045,108 of record JACJUM010002496.1, read on the forward strand.
CTATTATTACTATACGAATAAAATAAAAATACGAATGAAATTCTCGGAACAAAGATATGAACATATTCAGGAAGTTTACAGCTAACGCACAATCGGAGTACATTCGACGGCAGTTTCCGATTATGAAGACTTACCTAGCCTTATATTTTGTGGCTGCCTATATTGTACACTTAAGTACTATTCTTAAAATATCTTTTTCCTAGAAATGCTTCTTCGACAATTTCCGATAAAATATTGCTGGACGTCTCATAATTGACTTGAGATGTGGACGAACGTATAGTATGTTCGTCTTCTGAATGTACTCCAATATGTTGGCTTAGATAGACGTTTATATTTTAACAAATATTTTATTGTCAACATAACTAGATACTGTACCACTATTATTAATAATAGTAAATAGTTGCAGCTTGTCATGGCGACCTCAATAGGCGTTTCACACGCCGCTTTACTCCTACAGTGGAAGCCTGAGCGAATTTAAAAATTGTATCAAATTACTAGTTTTCTTGCTTTTTTATAATAAATATTACTTACACCAGAAATTTATGCTGCTACCAAGCTACATAATATGTACCTAATTTATAAATGATGCTAGTTCTAAAGAGCTTCGGTAGATTGAAAAGGTAGAAGGCCTGGACGTCTTAGAGTCGTGGCGGCGTCGTGGCACCTGGAGAACTCCTCAGTTGATGCAGAAGAATGACCGGCGGGACCAGTGTGTCCAGGTGATTGCATGAAGATTGACTGTGTGACTGCGCACTGGCACACGCTAAGAGCGTCTCCATACGCAAGCTTTAACTTTTGATATTATCCGGCTGTCATGCAAGACAAAAAGGCTTCTTTTACTTTTTAAGACTTTGTCAAGGCCCACTATATAGAACGCCTACCTACTCGTAACTGATAATACACGAACTTAAGTAAATAGCACGCATTACAAACAATAACAGGCGGGTAAGCACGTTATGTCAACTGGGAATATGGCTTACTATGAAAATTAGCACCAGAATGTTACCTTTTAGTAAATGCTATGTTGGTGTTGTTTTAATTATTTACATACCTCGACAATATATTTGTCTTATACTTGTATTAAATATGTGCTTTAAATTAACCGATAGGATTGTCTATCGGTATTTTTCTTCTCCCTGTGGACTTTGTCACTCATGTTGCAGATATAGATGGCTTTTCTTACAATATTGTTTCATCAAACTAAAACCAGCGGTGCAAGTAGCCTCGCTGTCAAGAGAATCCTTATTAGAAATATATGGCCACATGGATTGTCGCTGTGTCGCTCCATTCATTTCATTTATCTTTTTATTACTGCTAAGGAGCCGTAGCGGGCTTGACGATACGTAGTGCTTTAAATTATGATTTATTTTAACTAGTGCTAATTGCTTAATTTAGTTTTATATTTTTTAACATACAAAATCTTTATATCTTACACATGTCTATCAACAAACCACTTGCAGTGTCTCCTTTGGGAACACCTCTGCTTCTTGATCTGTGAAATATGTAAATCATTACAAAATGATATTGACACGAGCTCAGATTGTAAGACTACGCAATTAGAAGTTATACATCACGACAAATAGGCATACCTGTTGGGGACCTTCCCTGGTCAATGGGTCGTAAGAGGCGACTGAAGTACCTAAACTGACTGATACTGACAGACATTGTATATCCGCCCGAAATAGCGTACCTCAAATGCAGCAAAGATAGGCAACAACATTCCTGTCGCGACGCTACGCTATGCGGTTACTGCCTGACCATCACAGCAATTATGGGCAAAATTCCATTTTCTTGGTCATGTATATATCCAGCAGAGGACATTCTACGGTTACTCTGACAAAGATGATATATGTACCAACGGAATTTGTTTTTATCAGAAAGTACTGGATGATAGCTGCGTCTACAACTGTTTCTATACAAATTCGAGCCAGGGCTTGTTTAATATATATTTATCAAGAACTTTCCATCAACAATTCCGATGTCATCAACAAAGTTTGTTAATGTAACATGTTTATTGGGATTGATAGTACAGCTGCAGCAGTTAACAGAACGGCAAATGTTAGCCGTCATTTTTAATAGTCCCGAGCGAACGGCTGGGATTGTTTTCATATAAATGGTGCCACACTAACCTGTCCGCGTATGCACTTTTGCTGACGAATCCGTGTAGAACAATCGTACTCGTATGAATTATAAGGAACATCCATTTATGTCCTTCAATTATTATTTACAATAATAACAACTAGAACTTTGTGTTTTCATAAAACTTTATGTTTCTCATAACTCTCAATAGATAAACTATTTTCTCGTGGATTTTTCCGTATACAGCTATTATGCTTAGATACGCAGCAAATTGTACAATAGTGACAAAATATATAATTAAAAATTATAAAACAAGAAATAAGCCGTATATTTTTGCGAGTTAAGTTCTGATGCCTAAATTATATGCATTTGTGATTCAGTCCACGGTAATATGGTCGATGGTACAGCATTGCAACGTCTACCAAACACGTGTTCTATATTTTAAGTTATCTATAGTTGAATTCAGTCTATCATGTCTCACCTGATTACATAACTTCTTAAAATGCCTTGTTCAGTGGCATTTTTACTCGCTCTCCAGTCACAAGTAATTTACATACTTTCTCATTTTTTTTACAGCGGTACACTGCGTTTTCTGGCAAACGCCTGCAGTTCTTGCCCTCCGGTGGCGCTCCTCCTCATACGTTGATCGGGTTCCGTAATAAGTCGCTTAAAGCACTTGTGTTACAGACATCAGACAATAAAGAAATCACAAACATAATACGTAAATACATATTTTTAACACCCAGACACAGGACGAACACAAATATCATCACGTAAATATTTGTCCTGGGTGGGGATCGAACCCAGGACCCCTGGCGCATAAGTTAGGATCACTACCATCTGCGCCATCGGGCCCGTCAAAAAGATAATATATATATAAACAAAAAGAACCTAGAATGATAGTCAAAATGGAAATACGAAAGGACCAGTCACCGAATATTTAAAAATGAAATTAATATCATTTTTTAAATTATAAATTTAAAAATATAGTCAACGTGATATGAACACACAATTTAGCGCAGAGTTGAGAGAGCCAGAGAGGCGACTGTTACCCGCCAGTTTTAATAGTCTCGCGCAATTGCGAGCAGGGATTGTTTGCCCACAAACGGGGTCGCGCCAAAACGTTCACGGATGACCGTTTGCGGACGAAACCGTGCAGAACGGACGCACTCGCTCGAATTATAAGGAACGTCCATTTATTTCGGCCATAGTTTATTTTTTTCAAAGGCCTTGTAGTAGTCAATAGCATAAAACCTAAAAACGATAGTTCGATTGCGGAATTATGCGAATCGCGGTTTATTTCATTTATATATTTTTAACAACAACGCTCTACACATGTAGTTCAATGGTTGATATGGGTCCTCATCTCGCTTCTCGTAAAACTCCAAAATCCATGACCCCAGTAATGTACTCGTACAATTGACACATTTATACAAAGAAACTTATGAAAGTTCGTTTTGTGCCTAGTTATTATAAGACCATCGCCGACACACTAGATTTTGGAAGAAGATTTTTTTTTAAATATATCATATGCATATCGGTTTCCCACTGCTGAACTTTTTAATGGGATTTTGATGATTTTGATAAGCCCGATGGTGCAGATGGTGATGATCCTATGTTGTGTGCTAAGGATCGTAAGTTCGATTTCCACCCAGAGCAAATATATTATTATATTTCTATTTTTTCTGTGTCTGGGTGTTAGATATATGTATTTAAGTAGTATATTTGTAATTCTTCTGTTGTCTGGCGTCCGTAACACAAGTGTTTAAAGCGACTTACCTCGGAGTCAGGTCAATGTATGAGATATGGGAATTTATTATTATTTATAAACAACTTTATAAGAAATATGATCTCCCAATTGGGAAGATCGGTGAAACAAACATTTATTCTTAATATCGTTCTTAGAAAACATTCAGACCCCAAATATGGTCCTAAAATTCCTTAGTTCTAATAACATACCAAACCAAATAGTTTACCAATTTTAGGTTCGTACAAAACACACGCTGGACTTATCGAGCCGCAAATAATACAACGCAGTGTACAAACGGCATGAGAAAGTCATCCCGCTAAAATTCTGGCCAACCAGGACCGAATACACATTGAAAGATGCGAGTCCACTCGTTACTAGTTTTAATAACGCTGCAAAAACTCCGGGTTTGTTTCGCTACAAAGTCTCGGCCGAAATGTTTATGGATGACCGTTCCGTTTGCGAGAGAAACGGACGCAGTCGGACCATTTCGAAAAAAGTCCTAGCCTTTCGGCTATATCGAGCTTCTCTCATCTCTTGATTATCTGATACTTACTTTATATCTGATCCCAACTACTTATAAATAAAATGCGATAGTACGTTTGTTTTTTACCTCTTCACTCTTATTCTACTTTTCCAATCTTCTATTCCCATTGGATTCACAATAAATGACAATGTTTTACTACAAAAAATCGATAGATGGCGCTAAGCGATTTATAGTATAATTAGGATATCCTTATCCGATTCCATTTTTTCGATCTCAAGTAACTTATAAATTATTATTATTAACACAATTGTACAAGTTATCTTTATTACATAATATGTAGTTGTAACAAAAATTTAACTCTTCTACATAGAACTTGAGGTAGAGTAGAATAGTACCATATGTCATAAGAGGTGACTAAGGTTCCAGAACTAATAGATGGCGGTATATCCATCCGAAACAGCGCAGCTTGAATGCAAAGGGTGGGGATGTGCATCAGCATCCCCGTCGCTAAAGCTGCGCTCTGCGATTGCCAACACGCTTGCCCAGCGCGGGAATTATGGGCAAAATTGCCCCCTCCTTAGGGAGGTCATGCCCAGCAGAGAACTTCCAATGGTTGTAAGGATGATAATAATGGCATCGAACTTAACGCGCCTCATGGCAACATGGCAGAGGCGTAAACAGCCGATGTCTACGTCTGGATCAAATGCGCAGATGTTTCTTAGGTACAAAGATGCGTGATAATTGCTTTACACATAGAGGCGAGTCTACATCTCTATACAATAATACTATAGTAGTTAACAGCTCTACTCGAGCAATCCTAGTTGTCAGAGAATTCATCCCCAACATTCCTTACTTAGTTGGGTATATAGAGGGATAATAGTCGTAAATCCTTATATAATAACAGCGGAGAAAACCTTTCTGAGCCTTTTCTAACATAAGTCTATATAGTTTATACTTGGCCTCGTTTGGATTCCAAATACATGCACTAGGATAACTAATAAACTAGGAAATCTAGGTTCTATAAATCAAGCGAGTTTTGTAATACAAATTCTAAACAACTAAAACATCGACGAGTGAGAGCGGTAATGTGCGCGTTAAATGTAAGGTAAAGGTTAAATGTCACACCAGGTCTTTCATAGTGTCTGCGCGGTCGATGACTTCTTTGCCTGATTTGTTTAAATATTTGACGGGATTATACCTGCGATCTAAGGTCATAATGTGACACTTATAACAGTTTAACTCTTACTCGCTACTCCACTCATATGAAGTGTTAATGTCCTTCTGTATACTAAATACAATTGGCCTCATTGACTTCTGCATACAATTTTAGATCGTCAGCATAAAGCAGACATTTGGATATACTCGTATTTAAGTACATCAACTAAGTCGTTTATGTACTTTCAACAAGAAGAGCAAAGGCCCGAGTATCGATCCTTGGGTCACACCGTTAATGGCGTAAGATATGCTTGCGATACATAACAACCGTGACAAAATTACTGTCGATCTTTGAAATAATCATTAAATAAATTGATGAGATTAGATGTAAAACCATCATGTTTATATTATAGGATTCTGTAACTGACTCTACGAAAGGCCTTGCCGTAATCAAAGCATAGTACATCTTTCTGCGTTCCTTTAGCCATTGTTTCCGAGATAAATTCCACCAAAGATAATAGATTTAAATTTACTGATCTACCTGGTCCAAATCAGTGTTGCCAATTACAAATGTATAAGCATGACTTGCTATACTCATCTACAATAGTAGATGAGGATTTCAAAAGTATTGGTAAGTGCTGAAAGTATTGCAATAAGCCAATGTTCCTCAGCTAGCAACTTCTAACTACATTTAAGTATAGACGTTACTCGAGTTCTTTTCCGCTTTGAAGGATAAACACCAGAACGGAAATAAGATAAATGTTAAAGTACGTTTGTTTACTGTCTTTTGTGACGTTGATTTGTCTTTGCCTGTTGTCAAAGCCAGCCAGCAGGTTCCGATCAAGCCAGGCGACGGGTGTGTCATACTTGACAAGTATTCAAAAGATTTCTGTTTCAAGTAATGAATATTTAATCGATTAAGCTATTTATAAACTACCCATAAAAAATCCCTGGCCTCAGTAGGTCAAGCTAGATTGCTGGCCACAGAAAGGTCTTAAAATTGAACCTTAATACACTACTCACCAGGAAGAAACCTGCAAGATAAACTGATAGTGGTTCTGGTGAAATCTAGTCCAATTAAAAAGTCGTAATCAAAATTTTCCTTGTCTGTTACAAAAACATTCATTTTTTTCCACATCAAATATGGCTACATTTAGTGAAATTATGCCATTTGCCTTTTTAACGCCATTAATCGTTTTTAAATTAGTATTGTTTGAATGATTGGCATCCTTATTTCTTATGTTCAAAAGTTTGGAATTGATTAATGAAACAGTTGATCCTGAGTCGTAAATGCCAAATATTTCAACGTTTTTATTAAGTACTGATTTCACTTTGATCAATGGCGGTACTTCTAGTTTTTTAGATCGAATTTAGTTTAATGAACCCTTACCGGTGTCAGCGCTAACAAACCATTTGTCTTAAATCGAGTAGTTAAAGCAATTTATTCCTATGAATACTTATCAATTATAAGATCTTTAACACCATAATAAAATTTGGAGATAAACTTATTGCTTTTAACGTAATTCTTGAATTCATTCTGTAGCAATTTTGATATTCTAGTTGGGATATCATTGTAAAATTTCTTCTAAAGTAGAGTTGTAGGCACTGCGAGCTTATAGCCCCACAGTTTCACGTTTTGGACCCGTGAATTGACTTCCAAAACCGTGCGATTTACACCGCTTAACAATTTCTATGGGGATGTGTAAAATCTCAGTCTACATATATTAGTCTTCGAAACCAATGACTACTTATAGGAGAACATACGCCGTATTATTGCGGATATACGGCAATAACGCGGTGAACAAATTTTGGATAAAGTCATAAAAAATTAGACCTTCAGATTAGACGACATCTTAGAGAGTCGTGGCGGTCATTCGCCACAAATCATAATCAAATTATAATGCCAGAAGATTATCTTTCGATTAAAGTATATTTCATATCAATAAAAAAACATTTTTGTTTTATTCCATTTCAAAGTTCTATCCCCTATCTCTATATCTATATACTTGTCTGTTTTTTTACGGGCCCATTGGCGCATACGGTAGTGTTCGTACCTTGTGCGACAAACACTTATATAATGAACTAGCTGTGCCCGCGACTTCGTTGGCGTGGAAAAGTTTTTTTGGGTATCATACCTCTTTACCTTAACTTATATGAACTTTGAATGTCATGTTTATTTATATCAAATGAATAGCCTGTAAAATAAGTTTCACGTTTCTAGCTCTAAAAAGAGCGATATATCCATACAACTTTTCTTCCCCCTTTTCGACCCCTAATAACCCTTATTTCGAATTAAAAATACGCTATGTCCTTTCTCAGGGTCTAAAGATTATCTGTGCCAAATTTTATCAAAATCGGTTGAGAGGTTTAGCGGGAAAGCGTAACAGACAGACAGACAGACAGACATTGTTACTTTCACATTTATAATATTAAAGTTAGGATATATGTATTTGTGAATATTTTCGTAACACAAGTGCTTTGAGCGATTAAACTCGAAGTCAGGCCAATTTATTTAGGTTGGGTTTGAATTTTTTGTTCTATTATTATCAGGATATATTATTAGAATATGAATACGAATATATAATATGAATATATAGAATACGACTCTGTGGGTAACATTTCATAAATTGCTGAAATGCCTCATCTGCAGAACAAATAAATTTTCCACATAAGCTGCTGCATTCTTCATAGTAACATAGACATAATAGGTACTGTAGAAGTAACGAGAGTTAAATAAAAGAGCCGTTTCAACATCTGTTAATTGGCGGATGTTATAAATGCAAAAGGTGCAGAACTAAGACTATTGGCGACATCAATTATACGTGGGCCCCATTGCAACTTGTCTATCGTTATACTACTACACTATAGTAGTATTAAGCGTACGCATTTTTCTTAACTATAGTTCAAGATATTCGTTCGAGATTGGATGTCACAATTTCAATACATTCAGACTTTCCTTCATTCATTAAGTAGACCTAGAAACAATTTACTACAAGTAAAGTAATATCGTAAAATTAAAATAACATATATAAATAAACTAATAAATTAAAATATCCATCTAGAAAATAACCATTTTTTAAACCTAGTAAAACTTAAAGTCCTAAATACCCTTAGAAGGGTCTTCTTATAATTTTTTATTTTTTATTGAGTATAAATATATAAAATTTATAACATATTAATTTGAAAGAATTAATATTATCTTAAAATATTTATTAAAAATTACATTATATCGTATGTAACACATATTTAACACAAACGTATTTTAGCAACCCATCGATCCTCGTAATTGTTGTATGTTGCGTGATACACCATGCGTAGCTCCTATACAAAAATGTTTCGTCAGCCATTGCCACTCCAATGTTCAAAGCCTAACGTCGCGCCCATACACGAAGTCTGGTCCCGCGCAACGTGACCAAAAAATAAACGACGTTACAGGATAAATACTCGATGTAAGCAAGATATTTTCGATATAAGTACATTTTTGAAACATTTTCGGCTACGTAAAAGATTAATGATTGGTTCAATAGATACGATTTACATGATTGAGATTTAATTCAGAGTCGAACAAAAATAATGTACCTATACAAGAACGCTATATTTGATATATATGAAAGCACAGCGTCTTAAAAAATAATAGAAACAACAGTTTTTGAATTTGTAAACCTTGATAAGGACTGAGAAACATGTGACAAACAAAAGTTCGAGCAACTTTGAGCCATTCTGTTTGCGTTTTGTACCGGCAGAGCAGAATAGTATCTCCCCCTGTACCAGGTGTCGTAAGAGGTGACTGAGGTACCAGAACCGACAGAATGGCAGTATACCCATACAAAGTTATGTAGCTTAAATAGAACAGGGCAGGTATGGACACCACGCTTGCCCAGCGCGAAAATTATGGCCATATTCCCTCTTTCTTGGGGAGGCCTATGTCCAGCAGTAGACGTTTTGCGGCTGCTATGATAATGACCCTAACAAGAACTGAAAAAAATGTGACAAACACAAGTTCGATCAACTTTGAGGTATTCTGTTAAAATTTTCACTTATTATGTTTAGTGTGATCAGGTAAATACGTATTTATTTATTATTATATCGATCTATTTCCAACCTACAAAGTGTACCTACATGCTTTCATACGACCGCTATACCGCACTGCCGTCTGTGCCTAAACAAAATAAACGATTCGCCGAAAAAGGCCGTATTTTGATGTCGTATTTTCGTGCCGCAATCAACATTTTTAAGGTGCCACACTCTGGGGACTGTGTGTTTGGTATAGGCAGTAAAGAAGGAACCTAACAAATTTGTGCCACTAAGGGATCTGAATTTATAAGGAATACCTTAATAATGTTATTTAAAGATAAATACAAGATGAACTAGGTACATTTTATAATAAGAAGTCCCATGTAGTGTCTGTAAGTTTATACCTCTTAATAAACTCAAAATCCATCGCAACCAAACTTCATACATTTCAATAGGTGGGTAATACATAGTAATAATTGTTAACCAAGCCGGGAGAATCATGTTTTACCCAAAGCAATTCTAATTCCAGGTGTAAAACAAGTGCTTTAAGCGACTTATCTCGGAATCAGGGCAATGTATGAGACAATGTGTGAATTTAAATTAATTTAAATGTTAATACGAGTATGTAACGAAACGCCAGTGAAATATTATTTGTCATTTATTTATGTAACGAAACTTTTCCTTGAAGTACTTACGTGTTAAATAAACTTATGACTCCTATAAATTCTTTAATTAAGACGAAAGTGATGGTGATTGAATAGAAAAAAGTATGACAAATTGTAATGTCATCGACGTGAAAAATTTTATGTTTCTGGGCAGCATTTTTACGAAGTATGGGAAGTATGTACAAGATATTGAACGGAGAGTGAAAGCTGAAAATAATGTCAAAAAGGGCACAACTGGCTGTTTATAGAAGTGTGTCAGTTCCAACACTGACACATGATAAGTGGTGAATGTTGGATATAGCAGAAGAAGCACACGAGTAGAATAAATGCTCTTAAAATTAGAGCACTTCGAAATTAGTATGGTGTTTGAGAGATGGATTAAAAAATAGTGTGATAAGAAATCAATATAGTGTAAAGAATGATGTTGTTTATTAACGATGTTGTTGTGACAACAATAGAGAAAGGAATATTAATATGGTTTGGACTTGTAGAAATGATGGATGAAATTAAAATGAAAAAGAGTGAAAGTGAATGGAAGTTTGTTTAGGCGGCCTAGGCGAACATACCTTAACCAAGTAAAAGAGGTATTTCAAGAATGGCCAGGTCAAAAGATCCAAGAATAAACGAACGTATATGAAATGATTAATGCAAGTAGAGGAAGCGAGAAAGTTGCCAAGACTGAGCAAGTGGAGATCCATAGTCTCTGACTACCCCAACGTGAAGCAGGCCTGATGTATGTATAAATTCTTTACACTATCGAGACCAAGAAACCGGCAATATAAGGTTAAATAAGGATCATCTAATAATATAAGGATAATCATTACAGCCACGGCTGTCCTGAAATTCCACGGCTGATTATATGTCTCCCCAAGAAAGAGGCTTAATCGATGCCATATTTTATTGTGGCACTGGTGGCACGGACTATAACGCGGCGACCGCGGTGGGGAGGCCAGAGACGTAGCAATGGGGATATTCCAAAATGGCAGATGATAAAAAAAGAAGTGGACATGCTAGCTACTACAAATAATTGTCTAGATTTTTATACGTTTACGATTTTTACGATTATTATACGTCTGTAGCTTTTTTAAAACCGCAACTAAACATCCGTACAAAATAATATATGGAGAGTTTTAAATGGTAAGTGTAAACTAAACTACTCTAGGCATAGAGCGAATAAGTAATTATTATAAATAAAACAGAGTAAATTTAACAAAACATTTATTATCCTAAAATCTCATTAATTAACAACATCTAGGTACTCTAAAGTTTCTATTTAGTTCTCGATCACAGATTACTCTATAAGTGTTCAGAACACTTCATTTTCAAAGTCAATTCACAATAGCTTTGCCAAATGCTTTTGGTGGCTGTCAGTCATTGTGTATCTTCATAGGATCAGTGAACTGCGCTGTCAGGATGTAGAATAATGCAGGAGCCGGCACTAGAGATAAATACCACAGCTCTTTGAAACCAGTCAACGATATTATGCCATATGCGTGCACCAGCCAGTGGCCCACTAGGATCACCAGATTTCGGGTATCCGTAATGGATGAGATCAATAATGCTGGTGCCGATTGATCAATTTTTATTGAGAAGTGTGATGCAGACGTCATCATTGAGATTATTATAACTATGTAGGGAAATGAGCAATCTGGAAAAAAAAGTATTTGGGTAAAATCTTATCTAATTAAACATATATACAACCTCCTGGTTTGGTCTGCTCAACAATGAAGGTATAATATCCTACATTGATGAGATGTAGATAAACCTTTATGGCAACATTAATTCATAATTTTAAAACATTTTATAATTTATAGTTTAAGTGGTTTTTTTTATTCTAACTCAACATTGAACACTGCCATATAGACATTGTTAAAAGTATGACTCAAATTAAACTGGCCATAAAAACATAAAAAAGAAAGAATTAATAGAAGAACCTGCCAGTATTAAAACAAACTGTACAACTGTAGTACAAACTAAACAAAAATGTACATTTTTGAAAACGTCAAAGTCACTACATATAAGGAAATGTCAAAAACGACGGTTTACAGGAGAGTAGATTATAGGTTAATTTTGCTTTGAAAAAAATATAAACTATTAATTACATCTTTAAAAGATTTTTCTCGTATATATTAAAAGGAGCAGCGCCCTGCGGTTTCACCCGCGTAGTTCATGTTCCCGTGAGAACAATCTACACCAATATTATAAAAAGGAAGCTTTGTATGTTTGGCACGAATAAACTTAAAAACTACTGGACGGATTTTGATAATTCGTTCTCCATTTGAATTTTTCCTTCGTTTTATTTTAAGTACTGTACTTTACTTTCATATACCTATTTTAATAAGCTATCATTTTGATACTGACACTTTAATTGTATCAATGCATATAAATAAATTCTGAGTGTCTGTTTGTTATTAAAATAAATGCTTTTTATTAAATATATATATGTATTGGTGGATTGTGGATTGTTCTCTCTTACATATATGTGTAACAAAATTATTTTAATTATTTTGTCTTTTTATTAGAGGTTATCTCTAAAACGGCAGAATGCTGATATAATAAGGAGTAACTTAGGTTACATTACGCCACGACTAGTAGTAGCGGATCATCAATCATACATCTGGAAATGCGGGCAAAAATTATACGTTTTTTAGTTACGGAAAAATAATGTAAGAACGCGGCCGAAGGCGCGGGCACAGCTAGTTTATAATACATACATACACTCCTCAATTATCCTTTTACCCCCTTAGGGAATTACAAATTACAAATTAGAATTCACAAAAAGTAATATTGGCAATAATCAATGTTAGGAAAATCTAACCCAAATATAATATATTAAAATAACTTTAAAAATCAGAGAATTTGCATACTAACTTTGCACCCACGTGTTACCCCCTTTAGAAGGTAAATAAAAAAAAAACCTTAATTATTTTCATTGCACTAGTTCGATAAACAAGCGTGAGCGTCACAGCAGCCAACTTTGTGATTTAAAGATATTACCCATTAATTTTTACTGCATGTCTCAGCCTTCAAACAGTAACACAACCATACTTTTTGGCGGTAGAAATAAATAGGTGGGAGTGAGGTACCAATGCAGACGACTTTTGTATGAATGAGGCCTACCTACCTAATGTGCCTTTCTTATTGCTCCCCTACATTATAAAAGGAACCCCTGCGCAAAATTTTAAGGTTATAGTTTCGGCCCTGTGTTGTAATTCTAAACTACTGAACTGATTTTATATTTTTTTGCTTACAGTTTGATCCAACTTGACATTTTATATCTCAATTTAAAAAATGATCCCGGCTGTCAGATCAGCTAGTTCAATATATATTTATTTTTTAATAGGGAACCTTTATTCTACTCTCCTGTGAGTCTCGGTTTTATACATGTCACCTAATATGTAGAAACCACTATGCATGAATATTGATTATTTCATCTGATTTACTTACATATGAGCCCTGCAGCCACAGTATGTATAAGAACAAGAATAGGGTAGAAGTATAGAGCACAGTATATGGCCTTCTTGCCGGAACTCGGAGACTGCCATGAGAGCAAGCAGGGTCTTACTGTGATGGTCATTAACAAACTGAAAGCATATATCAGCAGCACTATTGTATACCTGTAAAAAATAAACTGCATTGATTCTTATGGGAAAAGATATAGATGGTATTACATACATAAATAATACAAGGCAAATTTTATGATTAACATTTGTGTTGCTTGGTGTCTGGGTATTTAATATGTATTTAAATATGATATATATGACTCCTCTGTTGTATGTTGTCCATTCCATAGTGTCCCTATCTTATGTGCTAGAGATTGTAGGTTTGATCCCTATAGGGACAAAAATTTAAATATTACACATTTGTGTTTATTCTTTGTCTGGATTTTAAAAATATACATTTGTGATAGATACTTCTATTGTCTTTTATATGTAGCACAAGTGCTTTAAGTTACTTAGAATTAGGTTAATGTATGATATGTTGTTTTTTTTATTTACTTTAAGACTTGTCAAATAAGTTACACAAAAATGTATAATTTTCTTAAAAATCTTACTTACAGAGGATAAACAGCTTCCTGTGTACAATGTAGTGTTTCTTTATAATCAGGCTGTGGATTATGCAGCAGTGTATACCAGTCGGAGAGTCCCAGCGGAGAACAAACAAAGAGCTCTATAGTGCCTGTTGGTGGCAACACAAGCAGGGCCCCCAATGTGCCTGATACTACTTCCATAAATGCACAAAGATGTTGAAATATTATTCCTTCTTTTCTGAAATAGTATATGAGTAACTATTAGTATGTCATATAGTCACATATAGTACACAGAATGTTCTAACATAAGAGATAGAAATTATATTATACATAATTACTTTGGATAATAAATAAGTTAGATAAATGTTAAATTTAACTTACCCTTTTCCCACAGATACCATATCTATAAAAAACCAGTGGAGAACCAGTGGTAACAAAACCATAAACCCGAGATACTGCCAATCATACAACATAGGCTCGTCAGCACACGGCATGCAGTAACTGGTATCATTGGTGCGGAAACCACGAGGGCAAGCCCCACAGTCACTCCATGACCCATTCTCAGCCTCAGTCCGACCGCAGTAGAGGCCAGGACATGTTCTCACTACAGACATCTTTGCACTACTATCGGAACTGATTCAAATCGTAAGCATTGTAATGAAACATAAATTATAGAATGAATGAGGATCACTTTCGAAAAATATTATTTAGATATTTGTTAGTCAAAATTGAGTATAACACAATAGATATAAGTAAATAAATATTGAATTGATAGAATTACAAGCTTTGCATTCACAAGTAAACCAACTTGACATAATAATGACAAATACTTCACTCTGACATTGATGTTAAAAAAAAATACAGAGACTGTAAAGCAGGCATAATCCTACATTTTACAAAGCCATGTATATTTAATGATATTAGTTTAAACATATGAAAATGATCGGTACAATTTAGATGAAGCCAACCTACACTACGTTAACAAAGAAAATAAATACTGCAAAATAAGTACGCAAGTTATCTTATTATATTTGACCATTCTCAAGAAATAATTTGTGCATGTTATTTTAATTAGACTAAGGTGCAAATTATTGAAATTTCTACCCTATTGACAATGCATATAGCAAATTGTTAACAATCAGCCTTAAAGTGCCTTGCTGAATTTGTGCACCAATCAGTATATCAGTAACAAAAAATAAGATCGTTGAAGCCAGAATGTATGTCATAACTGTATAATAGTTACAAAATATTACAATTTATAATTAGTTTCTGTAGGATTTATAAATTAAACTAAAAGCGATAAAAACAAGGTTCAAAATGTTTAATAAATTTATTAAATTAAATATGAAGGGAAAAAAAGAAAGAATTAAGAACATATAAAATTTTTACAAAGCCTTGAACTTTCCGCCCATATCAACAACCCCGTAATATTTAGACCGTACTTTTCTCATTATAAAACTTAACACAATAAAGGAAAAGATTAGAACAATCAAACTTCCAAAGAATAGAGTGAATACATAGTCAAGCATATAATATTTGAATAAGCCAACGTTAACTGCTGGAGCACGCAAATGTTTTGCACCGTGATGTCTCAACACGTATTCAGTCCACCAAACCGCGCTCTCGGGACCTGGTAGCACTGGATCAAATACCATGTCCTTCAGTTGAGTTATAGATTGCTTGTATCTAAAAAAATAAAAGAATCAAGTGATAAATTGTTATTTTTTTTTTTTTAAATATTCAAAATAAACCTGATTTTTGTTTTTCCTTTTCACCCTTATAGGACACAAAAAAAAATTAGTTTAAATGCAGCTATTGTAAAATAAGGATACAGAAAGCTAATAATAGCTGAATGTCATGCCAGTTGCCAAGGTAAAAGCAAAATCTCTATTTAGAATCTTGATTAGGGACGATTAATGACAACATGTTGGACTAGTTAATCCATTTCTTACACTACATTGTATACTAAGGCTCTCAGACATTATCACAACAAGTAGAGCGGATTATGTAGCGCAACTAATCCACCCTTGTGCCATTGAATAACATAGCAGGCAAAAAAGTATTAATTATTCTTATTTAGGACTTTATAATACGTAAATGTTCTGGCAACAATAGGAGTAGGCAACCCTATTAGACACGCCTTTAAGAATACAACTTATTTTAGCCGAGGAGTATCGGGAGTAAGAGAAGTCTTAAAAATAAGTAAGGAAATGGAACAGATGAATAGCGGTGCAACTATTCAAAAAAGCGTAACTTAATTACTAGAAGACGGTGATAGACAACTGCAACTCCGTCGAAAGATCATCATCAAAATCATACCAGCCATTAAAAGTTCACGGCTGGCTATAGGTCTCTTCAAGAATGTAGGTTTTTAAGGTTAAGGGGATCATTAATTATATGTAATATATTAATTAATATGACGAGCAATCGCGCCTATAGTAGTAGTAAAATAGGATCTTAAGTGATAAGGGTCTTTCGTTCAAGTTTGTACATTTGTAATGTTAAATTTATGTGTTCTATGTCTGGATGTAAAATATGTACTTAAGTAAAATATTTATGATTCCACTTTTGTCTGATATCTGTAACACAAGTGCTTTGGGCGGCCTATCCCTTAGTCAGATCAATGTATGAGATGTTGTGTGTGAATGAATAATGAATGGTATTCAATTTGCAACGTTGGATGTCCTACATCTAATATATCTGACAACAAAACTTACTTTCCGTCATTTGCAACCATTTGTATTGTTGAAATTATTGCGTCCTTATTCAAATTGTACGGGTCCAAAATTTCACCAGCGCCAAATTTCATGATCTGTTTGATATAGTTCTTTCTTGGTTTCAATATTGGGAAACCAATTACTGGCACATTGTAATACACTGCTTCTTCCAATGATCTTGTGCCGCCGCTTGTTATGAACGCCTTGACATTTGGATGAGCTGAAAGTATTTAGAAATTAAATCAATCCAGGTTTAACTTACAAATAGATACTAGAGGTCATTGGTAGCACTCATAGCCCCTAATAGTAGGACTCTAGAAGCTAATAGTGGTAGCATTAGAGGCCATTTCCCCGAAGACAATTTGAAATGGCTGACAACAGGATAAGAAGAAGGTGTCTGGAGAAGAACTTCCCTATGAAATCCATATTTACCTTGTGCTAAGACAAAAATGACAATCTTAGTTTTTTTTAGTACTGGGAGTCCAGAATTGTTAAGCAGGTGGAAGAATGGTAACCTTAAAATCCATAAAATCTTCAAGGTCTATCACTTATCTAAATTTTGTTACAGTATTTGTATCTTGGGAATTATGCTGTGCAAACTTATTCACAATGTTGAAATAAGTTATAGAACAGAAATGCATACATTGTTACAACTCGATACAAATATTTTATAAATCAAACGATTACCTGGCCTTTTCTCCAATTCAGTTAGTCTATTAACAACTTTGCACTTATATACCACCACTCAAAATAGCACAAGCAGCTGGTGGATGTTCTACCTCTAAGATGTATGGTTTGTGCAAAGATTTCCGTCTCAAATAGGTAACAACTTTTTTCAAAACTATCTTCACTTACCAAGAATTTCTTGCTGTGGGAACCAAGACTGAGCAATGACATTGTCTGGTTTGTTGATCATAGTGGTATTGCCAATCTTCCACAGCACAGTATATGGTAGTTCTCTGAAGGCGTCTGCCATGGTCTGTAAAATGGATGGCGCTAAAGACTCCGCCTCAAGTACTGCGCCTATGCTGAAGTAAATCACTCCCTTTGGTGCAGCGTCTAGTTGAGCTTGTAAATTCTGTGGAAACACAGGTACATGTGAATTTGTTAATTTTGTTTAACGCAGACATTAAAATCAACTGTCAGTTAATTGTAAACTTTATGTATAAGATCCAGGTACATTAAAACAATTTATTACCTCCTATAACTGTAAGGTCCTTTTATGCAAATGATAAGTGGTTTTATCGTATAGAAAATCCTATATATAGGTATTAGTGCCGTTAAAACTCGGGTGAAATTAGAGTTTTTGGACCGTATAATGTGATCATTGATATTTAACAGAGATTGTGCGTAAAAACTCATCATCATATTAGACTACTGCTGGTCATAGGTCTCCCCAAGAAAGGGCGAAGTTTACCTATAATAACCACGCTGAGTAAGCGTGTTGGCAATCGCAGAGCGCAGCTATCGCGACGGGTATGCTACTGCCCATATTGACATCTAAATGCACCTTGCCCTGCCATGACTTACCTGTGGCAAATGAAGTCCCGGTTTCACATTCAATCGGTCAACATAAACAACTGCCGGAACTGTCGGTCTGTTGCCCATAAGAACTTTATTACTAGCAATGAACAGCATGTCTATATCATGTTCCACTTCTAGAAGGCCTCTTTTCAATCCTAGAATTTTCTTTGCCGCTATTTCACTAAGTGGCAAATAATTGTTGTAATATTCATTGTTGGTCTGATAGTACCGGTAGACCTCCACAATTTTTTGCCAGCCGGTCATATTCTGGTCGAGGCTAAGAGTGTTTGGGTTCAAATATAAGGGGGGATGGACTGGGTTGCCTTTAGATTCGTGTTGAGTTATGGTACCGCTTGATGTGGTGATAGCAATGAGTGGCGCTTTGTATTTCTCAGCGGCGGCGTATAATAAAGGAACATCAGCTTCAGCGATAACCAGGTCGAATTTTATATTAGGGTTTATAAGCAAAGCAGTCATCTGCTTGGATCTTAACTGGGCAATTGCTATTTTTAAAGAGAGCTCATTCATGGCACGTTGTCTTGGAAAATAGTCGTCCGTGGTTGTGGTCAGGTATTTGAATTCGTCCCAAAACTTAGCTGATTCTGCGCCCACGTCTAATTCGACGATCCTCTCCACATCTGGATACTGGAATTGTCCCGGGTATGGTGTCATTACTACTAGGGAATGTCCTTTCTGTGCTAGTAGAGAAACATATCCTCTGAATATTAAATGGTCGGTGAAAGATAATGATGAAAATAATGCAAGTATCGATGCACCGTTTGCTGCATTGCACAAATAAATGAAGAAAAGAATACTGCCTAATTTGTAACACATGGTTACTGGTACGACCGCACCTCACTGACGTGGAGAGTGAAAAGACTGCACCACCCAGTAATATTTATCACCGGTGAATGCAGCTGATCAAATATTAACATGGCCAGACAATAGGTTACAACAACAGGTTTCGCTATAAATTTTTATCCGTCAAATGGTAAGTGTGACTTGTTTGTAACAAAGGAGAACAGTGTTACACAAGACTGAATTCAACCTTAGGAAGTTATTCATGGTTTAATTAAATTACGATAAAACTTCGAAGTGGTATATTTCGTATATCGTTAGAAGCTTTGATAAACCTAAGAATATAAATTCAATTTTAAAATACGATTAAATCAGAAATCAGCAAATATGTTATCCATCATCAAAACTAATTAGTAATTCACATAACATCACATATATAAACCTGAATTTGATATATATCGCTCAAAGCACTTGTGTTACTGACAATAGACAATAGAGGAATCATAAATATAACGCTTAAAGGCATATTTAAAACTCAGACTGAACAAATACCTACTAATAAAGTTATATTCATCATATAAATATTTGTCTTGACATCGAACTCAATAATTAATAAATAATTATTGGTTTATTTTCTAAAATGGCCCTAGTCATAACATAAAATATTATCCAATTCAAAATATTCAGAAGTCAAAGTTTAGTTAAACATTTTAAAAAAATGTCTATCTATTTAATAAAATAATAAACTGTTTTTTATAATACACTAGAAGAACAATAATTGAGCAGTACAATGGGCAGCCGTATCACAGAAAGCGATTTCTTCTAGGCAACCTTTGGATGGTAAAGAGCGAATGAAACTAAAACGTAGCAAGAGAGAGTTCTAAAATATTTATAAATATAAATTTATAGGTGTTTGTGTACAGATAAGGAATGATTTAACTATAAGGAAAGGTAATATGTTTTCCGTTTTTAAGATAGGCAAGGGCTGCGAGCATCTAATACTAAGCGTAAGTGGATTCCAAACAAGAATGGCCTCCTAAGGTACGCAAACATATCGAACTCCTCCGTTTCTCTTGTTATTTTCGCGAAGAATTAAAAAGGCTGTACAGATTTTATCATCAAAAGATCGTTTTCTAAAAAAATAGGTATAACATTAATTGCGGATATCATCGAAAATGTTGCGTAGTCCTTAATATAGTAAAGCATAGCGGTAGACGAGACGACACGACTTGATATATTTTTACCTATTAATATTCACAAGTAATTAGGCAGCTGTTATGAATATTCAACGCAGGGAATATATTTCAGATTTTTTTCTTTTATTTGTAGCAGTGACATTAATATTTTTGATTTAAATCTAAATCACTCGATGCAACAGCCTAAGCGAAATCGAAGCGGGTCGCTTGGTCGAGTATTAGGTATACGAACGCCGTATCCAAAAAGGATAAAGGAACTCAAAATAAAAATTACTCATGTAAATTACATATCTATAATAAGTGTGGTATAAACAGGTGCGTTTACATTTCATTCTCGGGAACTTTCGTCGTTGCCATGGCAACCAAAACTATACATTATGCAATCAGTTGTTTTCACCAGTTAGAAAACAATGACAAATAATTGTGTAAATGTTATGTATATAATTTTATTTAATAATGGACAGTGACGTCTCGAATTACTCAGTGGTTGGCCGTATAGGCGAAGGCGCTCATGGCCTAGTATTCAAAGCTAAGCACCAGCCTACAGGCCGCGAGGTCGCGCTTAAGAAGATACTTATCAAAAACTTGGAAGATGGCATACCAGTCGATGTGATGAGGGAAATAAAAGCTTTGCAGCTGCTCAGATGTAAATATGTAAGAATTTATGTTTATCGTCTCTCATCTGTTTGGCAGGCATATTACTGATCGTTGCATGATTGATGTTGCTTAATTGATGACATTCCGTACCTTTATCTATTTATAATATTTATTCGTTTTTTTTCATAGAAAGAATGAAAATGGGGTTGCAAGTTTGTATGGAATAATATTTAAATTAGCAATGATTTTATTAAAACTTGGGGTTTCGTGCTCCTTAACGCATTTCATTAAATACGTATTTCATCGTTTATTGAAATTCACCCCCTAAGAGATTAAAATAGAATAGAAACTTTCAACCCCTTAAAGTTTCTATGGAAAATATAATAGTCTGCTGCAATTTCTTGTTTATAAAAAAAATAAACAATCTACTTAGTCTTTAAAAATTATTAAAATAACAATATTAAAACTTTCTTCATAATGTTACTCTTTTTAGTAACACGACGCAAACTATAGTGAAGGATTTTTTTGTCAAATACAAGTGCGAAGCCGGGGCGAGCCACTTATATAAAGTACTTAGTGTTAACACTATTTGTTTTACTTAGATTATCAAGCTGTATGACATGTTCCCCCGTGGAATGAGCCTGGTACTAGTGTTGGAGTACATGAGCTCGGGGCTGTGGGAGATGCTGCATCACAACCAACAAGAGCTGACGCTGCCGAGGGTCAAAAGCTATGCGCAGATGCTGCTAAAAGGCACGCGGTACATGCATGCCCATTATGTTATGCATAGGGTAAAATTTCTTGCATATAAATTAGTTTTTATTTATAAAAAACATTATTAGATGTCACCTTATATCATCTCATTTACATATATTTACATGTACTTATATGTTTATACATAAAATTTATGTAAGACAGAGTTTATTTTATTTAATTTTTAAACTTTCTTACTATGTGCAGTTTGATCCAACTTGAAAGATAAATAGGATAGAATATCTTAACTTGTAGTCGCTATAATTTTTCCATGATAAATATAAAAATAGTTAAAACAGGAAAACGTCTGTCGGGTTAGCTATATATATATATATATATATACTAGCAGCCCGCGGTTCCGGCTTCGCTCGGATATTCGACTTTTACAGCTGTAGTTATGAAAATAGAAACTCCTTCCAATTCAAAGTGATAATAATTTCCCAATTATTATATCTGACAGATGGACAGACCTAGGTTCTTTATTAATTACGGAAAACTAATAAATTACCGGTAGGTAGTTTAAAATTGAGTTTCTTTAAATATTTTTTATTTTTTAAAGAGCGTAAGAGAATTGGACAAAGTAAGAGAGTTGGTTGGTTGGTTGGTTGGTAGGTTGGTTGGTAGGTTGATTATGGACGTACTATAATGAAGATTAAATTCAAAAAATTTCTTTATATACTACATTGGTTGGTTGGTTGGTAGGTAGGTTGGTTGGTTGGTTGGTTGGTTGGTTGGTTGGTTGGTTGGTATGTTGATTATGGACGTACTATAATGAAGATTAAATTCAAAAAATTTCTTTATATACTACATTGGTTGGTTGGTTGGTTGGTTGGTTGGTTGGTTGGTTGGTTGGTTGGTTGGTAGGTAGGTAGGTAGGTAGGTAGGTAGGTAGGTTGGTTGGTTGGTTGGTTGGTTGGTTGGTAGGTTGATTATGGACGTACTATAATGAAGATTAAATTCAAAAAAATTCTTTATGTACTACATTAATTAATTGTTTTACCCTCATTGGTTAAAACAAAAATGTTTCTATTAGAAGTGACTCGAGAAAGTACAACGTATAACTGTCCGTGACTGAAGCATGACCCATTAAATCTATGCCAGCTACGTTGAGAGTCTGTCCTTGCGCCTTATTTATTGTCATGCCAAAACAGAGTCTAACAGGGAATTGAACCCTTTAAAAATTTAAAGGTAAATCGGTGGGAATCAACGGTATTCTCGGAATTAACAGTTTTGCCAGTACCACAGCCAGTTAGAATAGTGCCTTCAATTATGTAGGTTTTTAAAGTTTTAATAAGGAGTCGAGTTCCATTACACAATTTTGGTGGATTTAAATTTCTCAATAAAATTATGGGGGCTCCGACTTTTAAAATCAATTTGTGTGGTTGCATTCCTGAAGGGTTTAAGGAGTTAAGAAGTTCTGTGGGATAATGCACGGCTTCTTCACTATCGACTACGGTATCAACTGAATAATACGTTTGGGATTGGGAATTTAATTTTGCGAGCACTAAATCATTAATCTTGTTGATTTGTTCATTTGTAGATGACAGTATCGCTCTTTCTTTGAACCAGCTCAATGACTTATTTGCGAGGTTCTGAATCTCAGGGTACACTTTATCTATGAGATGTTGGTGGTCTGGGACTAAAATACACAAATTACTATTTAGAGTAATTTTCCCAGAGTGTATTGGGAGCTCGCCGTTACCGACCTTTATTAGCATATCGGCAAACATGCGATCATCCCCAGAAGACCTAACTTTCATATTAGTTTTTAGAGCTAGTTTTGGGACCTAGGAGCTAGTTTTAACATGGGACCAAATATAAGATCTTTTTAATGATGCATTTATTTCGTCAGCTCTAGTTCCTCTCGAAACAACAGGCAATATTTGTCTAAAATCGCCGGAAAACAAAATGGTGCAACCACCCATTGGTGTATTAGTATTTCTTAAGTCACGCATGGTCTTGTCCAGAGCTTCGATTAAAAGTTTGTGCGACATTGTAGCCTCATCCCAAACTATGAGTGCACACATCTGTAGAAGTTTCGACGTGTTGCTTTGTTTTGAAATGTGACATACATTCTAGTTCAGGTGGTGTAGAAATCATATTAATTTTGATTTTTCCTTGTAAACAGGAAAACCCTTTTGATTCGTCTTTTCATTTTAAAGCAGAGCAATGTTGGCAGATGACATTTAAACTCCTCAAGGATATAGAAGAATCATTTTTATAGTCTATTGTAGATTCATAATTCATGCTAGAACACTTTTTATTAATCCATAGGACAGTAGAATTTTGGATGTTTTCTTGGTCAGCAGCAGTGGTGGCAGTGTCCATTTGAATTTCTGATACTGTACGTGCACTGTTTTCGTCAGCGGTCAAAACTGATTCTCCACGCAAACGACGACGCCTTTCCCGTTCTCTAGTCAACCTAGCTTCATTTTCTTCCTGTGATTCATTGGCCCGAGATACGCGCATTCGTTTAGCTCTTGAAGTCTGTGGACCTATATTTTGTTTACGCCGAGGCATTTTTTTTATCAACGTACGTAATACCTACTTAAAAAGAATCAGTTAGTAAGTAAAGATTTTTTATGAATTTTTAGGCTTTATAAATCGATATTTACAGTAATTTTTTTTCAATTTTCAATAAAGAATGCAATGTTTTGACAGTACCTACCTATATACATACCTACACATTATATCTATTTACTTTTTAATTAGATAATTAAATTTTTAACATCAATATTTACAGTAAGTAATGAAAAGACCTTTCTTATACCTAAGTACCTACTTATTTATTTTAACCGAAACTTGACTACCTATTTTTTACCTATTCAAGGTTTCTTTGTACAAAATTATTATTTAAAATGAATCACATAAATTAAATTTTAAAAATCAATTGTAAACTTGAAACGAAGCGCCGCGCCGCGCCGCACTGAATTTTTATAATTCGACACAACCATCAACGTTGTCTGCCCTCACGTGTCTGCCCGTTCGGGTCGCGCACCTCAACATGAGCCCACCCCCACCACCGCCGTCGCCGCCGCCGCGTGCCGCCGCGTGCCGCCATCTCTGCCCTCGGCATTGTAAATGCATCTTGTGTATTAATATTAACATAAAAGTATTATGATATGTATATATTCGGAATCCTCATTTCATCAGCTTTAATTTGATATACATTTTGTTTTATGTTTATTGGTCTATGTCGGTAGGAACATCGAGTAATTGAAAAATAAGATATTTCGTAAATTAAACTTGAACACCACTAAAATCGTTATTGTGGCTAAACCTTAAAGGATAGACATATGCTATTGCAGACTTTTTTATAGAACTTTTTGAGAAGAATAATTCCCCCATACATTGTTATTCTGTATTTTGAGTTATTTCAGCAGCGCACGCAATGCAAGCCTCCAAAAAGCTCGTTTTTCTTCCGTTCGTCTGATAACTGTTACGATTACTCTAATAATTTCTTAAGTAGGTACACCTAAATTATACACCTATAGAATCCCTGGAATATCTTCTTTCCATTATTGAAAACCGCATAGCTATTGATAAAATAGTTTTTGAGATCCTAGGTAACAAACACATTTTGGGCGCCCTTCGCAACTTCATTTTATACTATGTATAGAAGTAGCTTCCAACAAAGCTTGACAACAAAGAAAGATAACCCATTTATCGATGAAGTCATTATAGGCTATCCGAAATCGCGCTATGACTAACAAGGGTGGAACACCATTGATATGCATGAGGTAGACCTCATACAAAAGTCATCTGCATTGGTACCTAACCCCCACCTGTTTTTACCACCAAATAGCAGAGTTCGCATTACTCTGTTCCGATTTGAAGGGTGAGACCATCAGTGAAATTACTGGATGATTTGATATAATATCTTCAAGTCACAAGGTTGGTAACGCGCTAGTGACACAAACACATTAAAAGCCTCTATAGGCTGCAGTGGCGCTTATTATCACGCGGACTGTATGCTTGTTTGTCGACCTGGTGTAACTAAAAGAACTGAGAACCCCAAACTGTGTTACTTGAATACGCTTCCAATATATTCATAACCTCTTAGTATTACTTACGTAACATCCAAAATACCTGTTTATATACTAGTATTTATGTATTCCTAGCCTACTAGGATATCTCCTAAGAAATAGAGAAACAGAATGCCTTATCGCATAGAGCGATTGCTTCCAGGGAAATTGTGTGGAAAACATATTTTAAAACATGAGGTAGTATGAGTACACTTCATACCAATAATGACAATACTACCTAAACTACCAAATAATAATAATAATAATAATAATAATAATAATAATAATAATAATAA
>JACJUM010002496.1:7071200-7105068 GCA_020976665.1 Heortia vitessoides
ATAATAATAATAATAATAATAATAATAATAATAATAATAATAATAATTACGTAATAACACAGCACACACTTTATAAAAATGTAATACAATCCATACATATCTACAGTACATACTTACACGTAGCAAATTGGCCAGTGAAAATACTACGTTCTTGAGTCAAAGTAATCAGAGCCGTAGATAATAATACTCCTTCACTCTCTTCTTAAATATCGGCAAAGACCGATGAATATTACTAACGCACTGCCCAGTAATTTCACTGCCTCTCTTCAAGCTAGATCGCAACATTGCAATCACTGCCATTTGGCAGCAGAAATAGATGAGAGTGAGGTGCCGCCACTGCAGACTAACTTTGTAAGAGGACTACCTCATGTTATTGCATTAGCATTAACCATATCACGTCACAAAAACAAATAGATTGATATGGAGTTTGACAGATAAGTGGACACAATAAACTTATCGTAAAAATCCAATAATGTACCTATGTAGGGTGGGCAACAGATCCACCTACCCAAATCTGTTAAATTTTTATAATCAATTTTAAACTTAACGTCTCGCTGTTATAGATTAATATCGATTGTAAATTTTGACAGATTTGGGTACGTTGACCTGTTTCTGTGTATACTCGTACATTAATGACGAAGACTATCTTTTCCAGGATTTAAAACCGGCAAATTTGCTCATAAACCACGAAGGTATATTAAAAATAGCAGATTTAGGCCTGGCCCGATTGTACTGGCCCGATGGAGGAAGGCCATATTCACATCAAGTGGCTACAAGGTATGGTTTAGTAGAATTCTATTTACTTATTGCGTGTGGTTCGTCTGTGTTATCGTCGTACATTAATCACACTTTTTATTGTAACTTTCCAATTTCCTATCCCTCTTGGTAACAAGTTTTTAGATTTTAGTTAGACTAACCTCCCTACTTCTCTGCCACGAAATGGACTTAACATATTCGAAATCGCTTGTATATTTTGGTATCTGAAAAATGTTTATTCTTTTTAAATACAAGTAGTTAGTACCTTATTAAATGTTGTTTTAATTTTTTAATGCTTCACATATCTGCGAATAATATATCATCATATTAGCCGTAGAAAGTTCACTGCTGGGCATAAGACTCCTCAAGTTAGGGAGGAATCTGCCCATAACTGCCGCGATGGGCAAGTGTTTTGGCAATCGCGGCATTATCCACACCCTGTAGTATTTAAGCTGCGCTGTTTCTGATGTTAATGTCATCTGTCAGTTCTGGAACCGCAGTCGCCTCTTAGGCCACCTGGTACAGAAAGAGGTACTATTTTACTCGGCCGGAACCCCGGTAATAAATTAGAAATAGTAAAGGGACCTTCATAATACTTGTATCGTTATTTATTTTTAAGATGGTATCGAGCGCCGGAACTGCTATACGGAGCGAGATTTTACACAGAAAAAGTAGACCTTTGGGCAGTCGGTTGTATTATTGCGGAATTGATAACAAAACAACCATTATTTGCTGTAAGTAAGAAACATTGGATATTCCAATTCATATAAATCTACCCTAATTTAAAAAAAGAACTATGATTTGAAAGTCTGAAAAGTGAAGTATCTACAATCTTACATCTTCAGTCTTCCATGGCATCAACATCGTAATATTAGCTTTATTCTATTTAGGATGTTGAAAATAAGCAAAACGCTTCCTAATATACATTTCTTTGACAACTAGCCATGTTCTCTGTACCAAAATCTTTGAAACCTAGACCAAAATCTAGGCCTCAAATATACAGATATATTGCAAATCATTCGATTTATTGTTTTGTGCTATTGCAGCAGCTCATAGATGCAGAAAATTTAAACTCCTGTCACAACGGTTGGCATCTTGCTTCCCATTAATGAAAGAGTTTTTGAAACTTAGACAAGTAGTTTTTGAAACATATAAACATGTTACAAACGTACAAAAATACAATTTTGCGTACATATATAGTTCCATTTTAGGCAGGTATCTTTTTTTCGTAAATTAAACATAGCCCATGTTTCTCAATCAAATTGAAAATTTATAATGATAAAAGAATTTTAGGTAGTTATTAAATTAAATCGTATTAAAAAAGCAATCGTTCCTTTTTTATTTATGGTATTAGTAACAAAAGCCTTCTTTAATTACTAGGGGGAGTCAGACATAGAACAATTAGCAATAGTCTTACAACACCTGGGAACCCCTACGGAGGAATCGTGGCCAGGCCACAAAGAGCTACCAGACTACCAAAAGATCACCTTCCCAGAATCATCGCCAACGCCCTGGCCCGCTTTGCTGCCAGGCGTGGAGTCAGACGCAATCCACTTGGTCAAGTCCTTCATTTGCTACGATGATTACAAAAGAATATCGGCTAAAGACGTAAGTGCTTCTAATGCCTTTGGATGATGGTTAAAATAGTTATTTTCAAATATTAATATTTTGAAGTGACAAATACATATTTTATACATATAATTACTAATTAATAAATATGTATTTGTTATGATACATAACAGCTCTACTTTTTGAGTAATCCAACGAATAAGTTTTAAAAATGCTCTAACATTGCGATTTTCCATTATTATCAATAAAAATATAGGTACTTTTTTAAATGACTTGTATATATGATAGATTATATTACTACAGCAGAATCCGTTTCATAGGTTTAACCCCGCCAATATTGATCACCCGTTAAGTTTGGTTTTTATACAAAATGTTTAGCAACTTAGTCGAACGAATATAATGACTTCACTTGTGTCAGATATATTGACGTGTCGCTAGTTATGACCTATTTTAAGATATGTTCTCCGGTTATAGTTACTGACTTGATTTCTAACATCTCTTATTTTCGTGATCATAGATACCCACCTCTATTTGCGACTACGTTGGGCGTACGCGTGTCTCAACTTATCAATCTATTTTACATTATTGTCATACGCTTTGTACGTACATACGTGTTTATTAAACTAAATACTTACCTAACAAAAATACAAGGTTGCTGCAAACATATGTAAATGTTTTAAGTTTCAAAAATGTTTTTAACTGTTTTGTATTAGTAAAGTGTAAATTGTATAGACAGTGATAATTACTTATGCACCCAATTTGTTATCGACCTGTGTAATCGATGACCGATTGATGATTTAGAACAATAGAACAAATTTATTGTAATATTGCATCGCAAAAAATAGGCCAGAACAACATCGTTGCATCCGGCAATAATCGGCCCGACTTTCGGTCCGTCCCATATTTTAACAACTTTATTTTACAGCTCAGATAGTCTAGCACAGAAGTCAACAACTATTTGTGTAGCGCTTTATTTACTACATACACTACAAGACTCTAAAATAAATAAGGAGGGCGCAGGATTCCTTTATGCTTGCATGAGCAATTATAGAAAGTCCCCTTTCTTGGGGAGGCCTATGTCTCACACTGGAATTTATCCGTCTGATATGGTTAATGATGCCAAATAACACCCATTATAAAGAAGAATATGCTAATCATCTTTAAATCTTAATAATCTGTTATCTGCTCATTAACAGGCATTGCGACATCAGTGGTTCTTAAACAGACCGCCGCCATCCAGTTTAGAAGACATGCCGAAACCCAGCCCAACTAAGTCTAAATGAATTGGAGGCAATAAAACAACGACGTCATAAAATGTATTTTATTCAATTCAAATTACTTAAACGTACCTAATTAGATTATAATATAGTAAGTAGTAATTACAATAAGGAATTGTACTCTTCATTCTATGTACACTTTGAGCCAAACATTGTAAGTAACGAAAACAATAGGTATTGAGGGCATCATGAATGTAGGGCATACTCGCTCCATTAACCCGGCATACACACATCTGGCCAAACAACAAAAAATCCATCCCACAACAGCAACTAAGATTATAGTATTAGCTAATAAATCATCTATAATAATAGTTAAA
Organism: Heortia vitessoides; assembly: GCA_020976665.1. Taxonomy (NCBI): domain Eukaryota; kingdom Metazoa; phylum Arthropoda; class Insecta; order Lepidoptera; family Crambidae; genus Heortia; species Heortia vitessoides. The sequence goes on from JACJUM010002496.1 coordinate 7,075,120, forward strand.
ACAAAACGACTTCAAACCGTTTCCAGGCTCATTATCCCCTAATGTTTGGCTACATTAAAATAAGTCTGACACTTCATGTCATCATAATATAACAAATAAATGTTTTCTTATGACAAGTGATCTAATAAATTAATCTATGTTTGAGAAATGCAGACTAAATATCAAATTACACAATAAGAGATCAATTTAAAAACATCGCAATATATAATTATAACCACTAATAATAACAAATATTTGTGGACATACATAGTCCGCGTGCCAATATATCCACACACGCTCTGTAAAACACTTAAACTTGAACATATTACGCAGGTATTCCAAGTCAATAGGAAGTAATAATATGTATTTTATCGTATAGTACAATTATTGATAAATAATAATAAAAGACGCAGGATTTGATGCCCTATCCGTCGGAATAATCTTTACACGACATATTCAAATGTTTATAAAAGTGACGTATCGTCCAATGGGCATTGTTTTATATAAAGTTTATAGAATAAGTAACTAATAATTACACAACGAAGATAGTCCTAACACAGCCATTGTTACTAAACGCTAAGTAACATTGGACTATCATGTGCACGCTAAAATAATTATTTATTTATCTCCCACCTCTGTTTCTCAAACTCTGCAGTGTGACACCCCCCTTTTTATGTAAAAATATTTGCTTCGATTACTTCTTAGTAAACTCTCTTATGGGATTGTGAATAATCAGGTTAGTAAATGTTTTTTTTCATTATATATTTAAATTGTAATAATATTAATTTCTCATAGTTCTTGGTATATTAAATTAAGCGTGAATTACGTGACAGCTAATTTTTCTCAAAAATGGACTTACACCATGTTCAAAATGAACGGTCCATATATTTAAGTCTAATATTATAAGAGATTGTAAGTCTATTTTTCTTTGAATGGGGATTGGAACAACAAAAGTTTGAGAATTCGTGTCCTAAACGATGTGGATGCACATAATGTATTATTTAAGACCCGAATTAATATTTTCGATGTATCACAGTTTATTCTACAATTAAGTATAGGTACGCTGTGTGTGTGTGTTCTATATTGAACCTTTTTTTTATTAGGGTCATTCGATCATCATCTTATCTTTGACACTGTTAATATACATTAATACGGGTCCTAAACTGTATACATACTTTTATGATAATAGCATCTATAGTAAAAGTGTCCAAGTTATACTAATACTATCGAAACTCACTACCTATAAAGTTCACGTGCTATACTTTAACTTTCAAAGAATAAAACTCACTTTCGCTAGAACAACAAAACTTGAAAGTGATCAAAGTTAAAAAGAACAATTAAAATAAAAAAAATGTATTTACTGTTCTATTTTCGAATTTTGAATGTTGAGATTAAGAATATATATAACAAAATCTGATTATATTTTTGGTACAACTTCGAATATCCGAATTCGAATCCGAATTCGATTCGAATATTTAGCATTCTAGCCTTTCCTAATTTTGATGATCTGGTTGTTCTAACCGTAAAACCAGTCTGTGCGTTTGCACTAATACATCAGGTACGAATATTTCCTGAATACAGTGCACTCCCCGTAATCCAACAAAAGTTTTGTAGGGCAGTGTCAGATTACCGAATTTGTCGGATTATAGAGAGGCTAAGAACCCATTATTATATAAGCCATAAATACTCCACTGTTAAGCAGGCCTTACCAAGATAGGGGGATTTTTTGCTCGTAATTGCCGCGCATGGCAGGCGTGATGGCAATCGTATTGCGAAACTTCGCGACGAGAATGATGCTGCTCATCCTGTCGTATCTAGGATTTTTTACTAGAAAGTACCTTTAAATCTGACTTGTAACGCGTCTCGAACAATAGTGGAGATGCGTACGTACAAGTTGTAGGTGTAGGTGTTCAATCATGCATTGTCTAGGATAGACAATGTGTTCGATTACATGGGGTCCACTGTATTTATTTACAATCTACATTTTCCGGAATATTTAATGCAGCACAAACTATTTAAAAGGTTTTCTTATTTTTGTCTTTATGCTTACATTAAAATTGTATTTTCTCTTTGCGTAAACCGCATATGCAATTTTAGACTTAATTTGGTCTAGTCTAGACCTAGGTCCTAGGACCTAGGTCCTAGGTCTAGGTCTAGACCCGTCCACGCATATTTCTATGAAATATTCCCTTACCACAAAAATTAGTGCATAAAAATAATATGTTCCCTTTTATATGTCTCCTAATCAATAGCCATTTAATATGGGTCAATGGATCGAAGACTAAAATCTACCAAAAGTCATGTGACATCGGCCATTGCTATAAATAAATTCGTATTTTGATGAATGCCCGTGGATGCGGATATCAAACCGCCCGTAGCACTTATAAGGTTTCATCATAACTTATGAGGTTTTACCGATTCATTAAATCACAATAGGCTATCTTAGTCATTTTTGACTTGCCACCACTCCCCTTGATGATAGATGTGAATTCTTTCCCGACCTACTATTTTCAGGATAAATACTTGTAGATAAAGCTACTGTATTTAGCCTTATATACAAGTATTGCACTAGTATTAAGACTGTTCCTTTCAGTGTTATATATGCCAAGAAACAGGCCACATATCACCTAGCCCCCTCTCCCCTCCCATTCTAATATGAAAGTGGGTGAGATTCATCTCCACCCGCACCCTTAAACGCCTCACGCAATTGATCTTAACTGTCAAACTTAGAACAGTCGACGACTACGAACTACAATATCGAATACAAAATGTATGGCAACTCCGATGTTATGCATTTTTTTGGTAAGCGCAAATATTTTTAAGACTTCCATTTGTATGAGAAAATATGCGTAGGTCATATTTTTCACATATCATGAATATTTGAGAAATGCGTGTGGCATGGCATACATCTATATTTTATTAATAGATATTATTTGCGCGTACTAAAGAAATTGCATATTTAATTGACCGCAATCAGAACTGTCGAGCAGTGGCAAACTTACCTAGTTTTTATTTATCCTAATATTATTAGCTTCATGTAACATCAAATCCAGTTAGCTTTTTTTAACATACAACTATCGCAAAATCAAAGCGAATCGTGTAATAACTTTTATTCGCCAAAACAACAATTATTTTAAACATTTTGTGCGCAGGTATATTACGGTCTAGTGGAAATTAATGTGACTAACAATATGATTTAATAAAATATATATATGCTTACAGTAAACAACACTGACACTACTCGCGATGTTCGGGCGGGGCGGGAGTGACCAGCGCGAAGTGGGCTGGGGATGGTTCGCTCACATTCCAACTTATAACTGTCCATAATAAATCTAGTGTGATCTAACATAACTAACTTGGATATTAGAAAGATCAGGGCCTGGATCCAGTCATCGGCCTCTCTATGTACTCCTATATTTATATCTTTAAGTTTTTAAAATCAATATGAACAAAATTAAGCTGTGATATTTCATATGTATGGTTAGAGGTTAAGGTTATGAGAATAAAATATTCGTGGTAATGAAATATATAGTCGAGCCGAATAAAAATGGATTAACATTTAGATCACACTACGCATTCCACACAAATACGATGCAGACCATTGCGCGGTCGACACCGACCTTCGTAATAAACGTCTCAATCTCGACTGCGAGCGGTCAGCGACGCAACATGCAATTTAGACATACATCGTGCTCTTATTTCTAGATTATACCACAATACCATCTAAAACCGCGTAATAAACGTAGAATTGCAATTCACGTCGTTCACATTCGTATTTGTGGTAAAGGCGCCCAACAGTGCACCGGCGAACATCCCCAATCCCCTCCCCGCTGGTCCCCCCGTCCCGCCCGAGTTACCGTGGCTAGTTGCGCACCCAGCCGGCTGAGTGCAGGTAGTGCCAGATGGCGAGGTCGATTTCGCAGTCTGGTGCAGGCGGGCGCCGCAGCAGCACACCCTTCATAGTGATGTACTGCGCGGGGGGCAAGCTTAGCTTGCTGCACAGCTGCGGACGACAATGGGCACGCGTTTAATTGACATGTAATAGTAATCAAAGCGCAATTTATATTGCATAATTGAAGAGCCAGAGCAAATTGGCCCGGTGGCTTGCTTTAAAGCCTCGAGGACGCCCCAAAGCATAATTACATGGTGAAAATTTTACATCAAATTGGTCAAAGTTAAACTTAAGGTTGCGACTTAATAATAATAATAAATTCCCATAACATCATACATTAATTGACCTGACTCCGTGATAAGTCGCTTAAAGCACTTGTGTTACAGACGCCAGACAACAGAGGAATCACAAATATACTACCTAAATACATATATTTGACATCCAGATACAGAACAAATACAAATATCCATATAAATATTTGCTCTGGGTGGGACTCGAACCCACGACCCCTGGCGCACAAGACGGGATCTGCGCCTTCAGGTGCGTCAATGTCGATGGTGGCATTAATTTTAACTTTTTGAGGTGCAGCAGGAGATTTACCTTTATCTCATTACTATTCAGCAGATGCCTCGAGCAGCCGTCGTTGCATGAGCTCTTTTTGGAGCAGCCACATACGATACTTTCGTCCGGTGTGCACCTTGGGCTGGTGGAACTTGAGCCGTTTTCGCCGTCTCTATAAACAGTGAAAATTATTTAATGTTGCCAGTTTCAAAGACTATCCGTTTGTTTTATTGTTTTTAACATCAATAATTTTTGTGCCAAATTTAATTTAGATCTATTCAGTCGTGTCAGAGTAACAAACATCAAACAAACAAACGTTAATTCATACATTGGTTTGGTCATATGTACACACTTTTTATATATAACTAGCGACCCGCCCCGGCTTCGCCCAGATGAAATTATAATAAATGGTTATTGGGGTCATCCCTAAGAGATGGACATATGTTAACGACAACTTTATTATAAACCTTTTTAAAGTCTACCTTTTTTATACTGTAGTACATTTATACATTATCTCGGCGGTTTCAGCCAGCGTTCGCAATGTAATCGCAAAAAATTGATGTTTGCTTACGACAGCATACTAGAAACTTCTAAAATTAACAGTGTTTCTCTACTATATTACGCATACATACAAACGTTCTTCTTAAATCACTCTATCCATGAAAAAACACCGCATCAAAATCCGTTGCGTTGTTTTATAGATTTTTAAAAACATAGGAACAAACAGACAGGCGTAGCAACATTTTTAATACTATGTAGTCACTGTAGTTTCGAATAGATTCATTAAGTATAAATAAATAAATTAATTCACACGACATCTCTCTAATACGTTGACCTGACTCCAAAATAAGTTGCTTAAAGCATTACAGATATGATAGTATAACAGACAACAGATGAATTGCAAATATTTAGGTACATATCAATAACACCCAGACATAGAACGCACAAAATAAGTTTACTACCAACTGCGCCATCGGTCCTGTAATAAGTAAACATTCATACCTTCTCACAAACCAACCGTTTTAATTGGCGGAATTAGGTTGTCATACCTTTTTCTTAGCAGCTGCCCGCTGGTCTGCGTTTGTTCTTTTGTCTGGTTGGTGTCCAGGCACCCACTGCTGCCCTGGCGAATACAATCGTTATACCGGATCAAAGCCAACACCGCTAGACATCGACTAAACTACCATCACACCGCACTTGACTAACACGTAACTACACAGTTAATTCGGGTAACATTCAACTATTAGGAAAACTTTGATTTATCCTTTTCCGTAGACTATAAAAAGAATTCAGCTGAGATTAAGGTTTTACTCGGTTGCGAGAACTAATTTTATAGTGAATCTGAACCAAATATTTGAATATTAATATATGCCGTGAGCAGAGTAGAATAGTACCTTCCCCTGTACCAGATGTTGTAAGAGGGGACTAATGTACCAGAATCGACAGATGGCGGTATCTCCATCCGAGACAGAGAAGCTCAAAGACTTGGAAATCGATGAGGATTGGTTTACCTGCAGCATGGTTGTTACATGAATTAATGGATATATAATAAAATAAAGGCATTACAAAAGTTTACTTAAAACTGAAATTTCTGGTGTGAAGAAAAATTTTGCATTTAGTGATACGTGTTAGCGGAGCATCGTTTACTTAAACAATAATAAAAATAATAATCAACCATTGCTATGGTCACTTGTCTTAAGTCTTAATTCTCATGGATTGAATTAAGAAAATCAATATTAAATTAAAATTACACCTTAACGGATTTATAATGCGGTATAAAGCCGTTGAACGAGTAGTATTTATTATAATGAGTTGTGATCGCGTGCATGTGTCAAAATATGTAATTAAAGGCATATTACATACGAATAAAAGGAGGTGAATACACTGTATATAATACATTTAAAACTGTTACATACGTATATATATAGTGACCATAACAACAGCGATAAATAACGATGCAACAAAAACTGTAGTATCATTGCTTTGGTAGTATACTAAAATATACATTACTTTTTAAAGTGCATTTACTACTTAATATTTAAAGGTTTTTTATTTATTATTAAAAATAAACATTTAATTCTAACAGCTTTATTCACACAGTTAACGAAGTCATATAAATAGATTTAAGTGTCAATTGAATTATTTTCCGAACTGTACCGTTGGCAAATAAGTAAAGGGTCAGCATGTCATCAGCATGTAGCAAAGAAGCTCGTATTATCGCTAGGATATCACTGACGCATCGCCCACCTTGTGATATCATGTCACTTAACTCAGTAATTTCACTACCTCCAATCACATCGGCAATACAGCAACACCACTTTCATGCATGTATTTCATAATATGAGTATTTGTACATTTATTATTTATTTATTCGATAACTAATTATGAATAAAGCTGAATGATTAAAAAAACACTTAATTATACTCAAAGCATCAGTAAGCATGGAATGTAAGAGTCATAAAGTCATGTAAATGCCACACAGGTTATAGAGAATGCAAAAATAAATATGGAATATTACATAATTTAGCATGCTAGCAATATTTATATTTTTTTTACATTATCTATGACACCTGTATAAGTAAAGAGGCAGGTAAGCGAAACTGAAATTGTGTTTATTATCATTACCAGAAGATGAATTGCAACTCATATGTAGGACTTGATTTCTAAAAAACTTTATGCGGGCTAAAAGACGGGCCAGGAGGCACAGTCGGTAGTGACCCTAACTCGTGCGCCAAAGGTCTTGGGTTCGATCCCAACCCAGGACAAATATTTATATGATGATATTTATGATTTTTCTGTGCAAGGGTGCATGTTAAAATAGCAACCACAATTTAGTCGCCTAAGACTGCATTTCGTCCTCTGATAATGTTTACTGAGAGAATAATTACGTCTTCCTAATAGGTGTTGCATATAAAATTGCCAATATATCTCACCAGCAATAGCTTGTTAATATTCTATGGGTAAATAATACTAAATTCATAAGAATATAAGACAGTATAGAATAATTTGCAGCATAAGTAACAAAGGCAATGTGATATGTTGGCAATTCTTTATGGTATTTTGATAAACAGAGGAAAAATATGGGTCCAATAATGGGTCATGTAAAGCGTACGCTGCGATCGATGCCGGTTAGGGCCCTCGCCCACGGCGACTTTTTGAGGTGATGCTGTCGCGCGTAGCATCGATACAGACGCGAAGCTGTCGCTAGCTGTGTGCTAGCCCACGGTAACAGATTAAGTCATGATGCAAACTCTCTCCCCTCTCCGGTCTCTCTACCGATGTCGCCTGAAGCGGTCGCGCGTTTGTATCGATACAATCGCGATGCAGTAGCGCGATGCAAATGCGACTAACACGCGCTAGAAGAGATGCTCTCGCGAATTTGATAGAAGTGCGACTGCATCGATGCAAAAAGTCGCCGTGGGCAATGACCCCTACATTCGCGCTTCCTTCCAACTGGTGTTTACAACGTGTATCCATTCTATTAGCATACTTCGTATCATCTAGCAAAATAATCTATTCCGAGACAAGTCATTCATGTAATTAAATAACAACTTTTGTTTTCCTTATATGGCGGGAATGTGTGTGAGGAGTTATATTTACGTACATACCTAAACGAATATTCGTATAAAAAGACAGATTGTCTATCAAATATAGAGTCAAAATCATAAGTATATATGTTACAGCTATTGTTATTAGATATCTATTATGCATAATAACTGATAAATTAATTACTTTATAATAAATACAATTGATAGTTAACGTGATTAACTCTTTGTCCCAAATATTTTGGGACATTTAACAAACAACATTTGATAACCCATCCAAAGAATCATTTGAAATAATATAGAGTTCGTAAATGTTTTACTGAGGAAATATTTCGTCTGATAATATATTCTTTTTAAGTGCCAGCATTGTGGTCGCAGTTCTAACTTTAACTAAACACTAGTGAAATTATGTTTCTGCATAGTGCATTCAGCGTCATTTATCACTTTGTGAAAATGGAATAGACATTATTAATACTGGACGGAAATTTTATATAATATCCGAATTGATCATTTTGGCTGTACCATATACACACTTCTACAGTCAGACGTAGTATACTTTGATTGTTATTTCACTACGACAAGGTTCTAAAGAGCGGATACACTTTCGACGCTAAAGGGACACGAGCCCCTCCGATAAGTCAAATAGCGAGTCCCGCAACCGGCCGAACAGAAGGAAGCGCGCGGGCCGGCAGCGGCGCAGCAGCGAGCCGCAAGCGTAAGTACCAGTTGGGGCCTCACGTCGACGTGCGCGTGCGCGTGCGCGTGCGCGTGCGGGTGCTTGCGGTGCGCCGCGTGCTGGTCGTAGTGCGCGCACTCCTCCATGCGCGTGACGCCGGACAGGCGGTAGCGGTGCAGCTCGGCCAGCCGCACGCGCAGCTCGCGCTCGCGCCACAGCCCGCCCACCACGCACGACTGTTCCACGCGCCCGTAGAACTGCGCGCTCCAGCGGAGCCGCTCCGCAAACTCTCTGCGGGCACGGTGCGTCTCGACTTTGAGTCCTCGGTCTTAACCAGCGCGAATGGTGGGATATTTAGGTGCTGAGATTACGTTTTTTTAACCGCAACTGTTGACATTATATTCTCGAATAAGGGGAAAAAGTTGTACAACATATAAAAACGCAATTTTTATTATGAGTATGATATGTTAGAAAAATTAAGACTTAATAAAAACTAAGAATTAATAAAAAAGAACTTGTGAGGAGGATAGACCTATGTATCAATAGAAGTTCTATGCCTCTAACTTAAGAGACCAGAATTTATTATTAACATCCCATTTGAAAATTTTTTGACGACGAAGACGAGCAATGTGTAAGTGATCTATGGGTTCCTTGAATTTTACTGGTTAATATAGTATTACAATTATGTTATATTACATACATTTTTTTTAATAATACCTACTCATCAGATATCGAAATACTTTTTTGAACTCATCCTAGCCTATTGTATTACATATTCAGTATATGTAATACATATATAGTATATACAAATTCAGGAAATAAAAAGAGATGAGACATTAGAAACAGTTTCATAACTCAGAAAACAAAAAAAAATTATAAAAAGTTTACTAGTTCAATATGTTTTTGAATTAAAAATAGAACACGTCACTAAAGTTTTCATGATAAATTAAATACTACATTAATTAACATACTAAAGTAATTGTTTATTAAATTAAAAAAAGGGACAGTGTAATTAAAATCGAACACCACGGCCACCTGTGACCAAACTACAAAATATTTAATATATCATCAATGTGGTAGCAATTAGCCATACCTTTGTACCATTTCATATAAAAAAATGCTGCATTGCTGTTTTTGTAAACATTCTAGCATCAGAATAAGTAACCTCAAATCATGCAACCAAGTAATATACAAAATTAATATACTCACCTTTTTTCTTTGCAGAGTTTTCCTAGAGTTTTTTGTTTGTTTCTCTGATTATTGAAAAATACTGATACTAATTGGAAATCACGCACAAGTCTTTTTCGTCTTGTTCTCTCTCTAAGTCGACGTACGTAAATATCCACCTGTGATAATTTCAATGCTGGAACAAAAATAATGTATTAAATATTACCAAAATAAAAAACTATCTTCGAATAAAATAATTTTAGCAATCAGTTGAGTTTTTTTGCTACAAACATACAATAATACAATCTTGTTTTAATTAATCTATTTTAAGTAATCATTCATTTGAAAATATAATAGCTATATTATATTTTGAAATAAATTAAGAGAAGATGTAGCTTTTCAATGGTAAAAGTTTATTTTTAATCAGTCAATTTCGTATTTAAGCAATTGCTAAGCTGCTGCAGGAAAGCCCTTTTCACAGTGTACCTGGAGGCATAGATGCAATTATAAATGTAAGATTTCTCAAACTATTTTCATTGTTTATTCAATCAAGCAGGAGGTATTTGTTTGTACATTAGAATTTATTAAGCAAAATTGAACTTTACAGATAGAAAAAGATAAGTATCACAAATGTTGATATCTTTTTGAATACTTAATCACAAAATAAATAAGTAAAGACATCAATCTACATATCGGTATCTCGAATTGGTTCTCTAACGCAAACACGACTGGTATCTGCTTGGCTTTTCTAACATAACATTAAAATTATATTTTTTTAGATCTTATTGGTTAATATTCCCTTTCCCTTTTCACTATCAACAATAAATCAAACAACTAGATTGGAGTGCCACTACTACAATTGTTTTTTATGCATATCTGTAATAATTAATGATGAAAAACGAGAGCTTCAAGTAATCTCTCGTTTTTACATATTGTATTTAACCAAAACTGAATTGATTATAAATTGTTTAATATTTCTTACCGATATCTAATTCATCATCCTCAGTATTCAGAGATAATGTTGACACTAACTGCTCTGCTTCGTGATCATGTTCCTGGAATTAAAGCAAATAAAAATCAAGAACGTATTTTTTATCTCCATATATATAAATAATTAAAATTATTTTCGTGAGTTCGATTGCCACCCAGAGCAAATATTTGTATGATGATATTTGTGTTTTCTCTGTGTCTGGGTGTTAAATTACTTATTAAAGTATTATATTTATGATACCTCTGTTGTCTGGCGTCCGAAACGCAAGTGCTTTAAGCGACTTACCAGGGAGTCAGGTCAATGTATGAGATGTGGGAATTTATTATATTATTATTATTTGTTTTCATATGAAAAAAATGTATTCAATTTCATTGGTCTACAAATGATAGAACAAACAACTTGGACCTGTCCAATGCACCAGGATTTGTGGTCTTGTGTTGGTCAGAAATTTTATTGTCGTAAGGGTCATTTGGGCAAAAAAATCTTATTTATTTATTTCTGACTTTTATTAATAGTTTCAAGTAATAGAAAATCTTATTTGTGTTTATCAACTTATAAAATATGTTTAAAATCCGTCATTTATGTATTTATACTATAATATGTTTAAGAGCTGTGGATTTTTTATAAATAAAATAAAAAAAGAAATATCTGATAGTTCATTAGGATCACCATTTACTTCCTTCATTCATTAGGATTACCTCTTTTCATTAACAGTTTTTAATGATTATTTCATTTATGATTATATTAGTCATTTATCCATAATCAATTATTTATTAATTACTAATCATTACATGCATGATAAGCCTTTTTTTAAGCAAATACTAATATAAATATTTACCCTTTCAAAATCATCTCTGTTAGGCATGTAACCAAGTTGAGAAGCTTCGTCTGTAGTAACTGAGAGGTGTGGAAGCCTGGACACTGCAGTTGGACCAAGTGGTCCGTCATCTTTATCTGCGCAGTGTAAAGACGGGCGAGATGTGCTCTCCACATTGCCCCAGGTTGCCCTTCCTATACTTCCTTCTAAATATCGTGTGATATATTCATCCTTTGCCTCTGAAATATTGACATAAGGTTAATTAAATGGTTACATAATTACATGTAACCCTATGATTCAGGCACTCTAATCTCTTTACAAGGATTGTGCTGCTTGCGTTAGAATAAATGGTGCCTACACTGAGTGGTTTGATCTCCGTAGCGGTGTCGGATAGGGATGTGTAGCATCGCCTTGGTTATTTAACTCAGATTTGGAAGCCAGTATATTTGGATTACACATTAATGTTTTACTTATCAAATGTCTTCTTTGAGCTGATGATCAAGTACTGTTAGCATTGTCAGCTGAAGAATTGATAGAGATGGTAACGATTATGCAAGATACCCTCAAAAGGAAAGGTATGAAACTGAATGTAGGTAAGACTAAAGTGATGGTGATTGGAAAGGGGGAATGTATAACAAATTGTAAAATTTTGATCAATGACATGAAAAGTGAAAGTGTTTGTGTACCTGGAAAGTGTTTTAAGAAGAAATGGGAAGTATGAAGAAGATTTTGAATAGATAGTGAAAGATGGAAATATGAGTCAATAGAGCCTTTCATAATTTTACTTGCAGTCAAAATGTGCCAAAAAGGCCATGACTGGCTGTTCATAAAGGTGTGTAGGTTCCAACACTGATATATGAGAGTGAATGTTGGAAATGGCAGAAAAAGCACGCAATTAGAATAAATGCTGCTAACCTCTAATTTCAACAGCTTCTTTCAGCATTTCAAAGTATGTATGGTGTGAGTTTGAGAAATTGATTAAAAAATTGTGTGATAAGAGTTGTGGTATGTGGTAAATGATGATGTTGTGACAACAATAGAGAAAAGAATGTTGAGATGGATGAAAATAGAATGACCGCACAAATATATAGCCTGGAAGAAAATGGAAGAGTTGGTATAAGACAACCTTGGGGAACATACCTTAACCAGGTAGAAGAGGTATTAAAGAATGGCCAGGTCAGAAGTACCAAAAATAAACAAGCATGTATGAAAGGACTAATGCAAATAAGGAAAGCGACATATGTGCCAAGATCACAACAAGTGGAGATGCATAAGTTTCTACATACCTGATGAACATAATGTAATTACAGCTAGCAGATAAAACTTTTGAATTAAGTTTTATCAATTTCTCATGATAATTTTTCTATTTTTATATTTACTATAATATGTTTGTGAATACATGTACTAAGCTAAAAATAGTTTTTCATATTTGTAAAGATGTTTACCTTCAGGAGTTCTTGTTTCTATATGTTTTGCGATGTCTTCCCAATTACCAAAACCAAATTGTTCTATTGCATCTAATAATCTAACTTCTTCATTTGCTGACCAATTGCTTTTCCCCAAAAAAATACCAAATGCTCCAGAGTCCTGAAAATAATTGTATTAAGTTTTTGGAACAGAGAAACTTGAAATAATAAAAAATATGAAAGACAAGACAATTTATTCACTCACCATGTATTGATAGGAATGGTCATTTTTGTGCGAACCAATTTCAGCACCCAGCGAAAAACACTGAAATAAAAAAAATACTTTCGATTCAAATTAAATTCAAATTTTGCGCCAAAAGTATAAACAAAAATGGCATCGATGCTACTTTACCTGCAAACAAATATCAAAGTCTATACATTCCGCGCATCTTACACGTATTCCATTGATTTCTTCTTGACAGTAAGTACAGTTATATTTAGCATATAAATCTGAAAACGACATGATTAGAACAACGCGACTACATATAAATTATTTCGATCGTTGGCAGATCTCGCGTAACTACTCACCGGCCATTTTCTAATCGACAATGTTGCGTAGGGATATTCACTATACATCGATGTATTGAATCCATTCGATGTTTACCGTTCGATACATCGAATTGATACGATGTTTTGACAAATGTTTTTCTATTCGATGTATCGATGGTTTTATTAAAAACATCGAATCGGTTAAGGAAATTGTTACATGGTTTAAACAAAGTAACATTGCAAGCAATGACTTAAGAAAAGCCACCGCTAAAGAAACAAAATTGATTCAAGAAGTTTCAACAAGGTGGAACAGCACTTATTATATGCTTGAGAGGTTTTTAGAATTACACATTGTCGTAAACGATATAATTATCCGCCATAAAAATGCACCAGCAATGGTCAATGCGTCAGAATTGTCAATTCTCTCTTCAGTATTACAAGTCTTACGACCGCTCGAAGCTGCTACGAGAGAAGTATCCGGCGACATGTACTGCACTAGCAGCAAAGTAATTCCTTTAATCCATTGCTTAGTTTTAAAAATTCAAGCTCTCAGATTGGTAGATTCACTCGCCAATGAGTTGAAATCGATTGTGCTTATGGCTTAAAGAAATAGAAACCACTGTACTGGATCCACGGTTCAAATAAATGCATTTTAGGGACGCACTAGCTTGCTCTACAGCAGTCGCAAAAATCAAGGCCTTCATGAAAAATAATACACAAACGTTGGAAATGTCGGAATCTGATTCAGATCAATCGGAAAAATTAGAAGATAGTTTTTCTTTATGGGAAGACCATCAAATCACGCAATCTGAAGATGCGATTTCTGATGAGTTATCCATTTATTTGAGAAGTCCTGTAGGACGATTGAATGAAAATCCTCTGGAAATCTGTAACGATCTCAAAATTCAGTTTCCTAAACTATATAAAATTGCTTTCAAATACTTGACTATTGTTGGGACTTCGGTCCCATCCGAACGGTTATTTTCGAAGGCTGGCCAAATAGTAAATCAGCAAAGGAATAGACTGAAGGGTAAACGTTTGAGTAAACTTTTATTTCTACAAAGTTTGCCTAAACAGCATTGGTTTTAAAGCAGATCACAAAAATAAAAGTATTGATTTAGACTTTAGTATTTTTTGTCTCATTTTGTAATATCTGATGTCGTAATAAAATATTTCTAATGTTTTTTTGTTTTACTTACATTGTCTCCCTTACAATAACTACTAAACCCGAAAAAAACATAAAAGTATTCGATGTTGAAAAAACATCGATGTTTTCAAGCGATGTATCGAAAAACATCGATGCAGGGTTATGATGTTATACATCGATTAAAAACATCGATATGTTTTTTAAATGAATACCCCTAATGTTGCGTAGTGTTTTTATAACTACATTGCCAGTTAATAATATCCATAGACAAAATACGATAGAATCGAAATCTAATTGTGATCAAATAAAAATTGTCATTAAAATTCTATAATGTTTCAATAATTATTTATATATAATGTCATGAATATTTTAAAAGGTTTTGTATTTAACTGTATTTTGCGATTGTAAGTATTTTGCAATAATACAAAAGTGTCAAAAATGTTTAACCAATTTTAAACTCATACTGATAGCTAACGAATTCACTAATAATTTAAAAGAATCTTTATGTTTAGTTTGATTTGTATTCTTGTGTACCTTAAGAAGGCAGAATAAAGTTAATATCCCTTGCCTGTCTTAATTAAAAACGTCATTCAACGTCAATCAAATTTTCTGTTGTTGAAATTTTTCAATGGTGTATGTATTTTGATTCAAGTTGATATAGAGCGATAAAAGACTGCTGTTTAGTCAAGGAGCTTTGCTAAGTATTTGAATGTCAAGGACTCTCGTACCAACAAGTGCTGGTCTAATAAATCCTTACTAATGTGTGCTCTTAAGTGATATACCAAACTTAGGTTCTTGATTACCCTGTGTGCTACGACCATGAAATCTAGTAAGAGAAGACTTCAGGCACTAACAGAAGGTTCCGATGGAATGCCTAACTATCTTAAAATGGAGGATTCAGAAACATCAATACCACCTGTATTTCGCTCTCGCTTGCATGAGCTATTTTCTCAGATAGAAAAAGAATTTGACCTTCTTTACACTGAAAACTTGAACCGTGAGTAAACAGTAATAAAAATGCTCGTAAATATAAAGATATTTTCAGGCAAATATTGATTTGACTGAAACTTATTAATTCCTAGTTGATTATTTTTGTTTTCTGATTACAAGCTTATGTTTATTTTAGTTCAAGAGAAAATTGATATATTGAGTGAAAAATTGGAAAGAGAGAGCTATGTCGGGGATAAACAAAACTTGGACTACGTCGAATTTGAAACTTCTGGGAAGAATTCAAAAGTTAAATGTAAGTGTATTATGTAGTTGGCTATTTCATATTATAATTGAAATATATGTTTTAAATAACACTCATGGTTACCTAAATGTCCTGATAAGTACTGGTTTATAATAAGCAGTTTACACTTTAAAGACCTTTCTGGTAAATGTAAACAGCATGACATAATCTTATTATTGTAAATTGTTTAATGTACATTATACTTATTTGTATGTTGAGTATAAATTGACACAATTATTGATGATTATGATTTGTCTACATTTAAGTGTCCCAAAACAACTCCCAGAAAGTAAAAGCAAGTCACAAGCTCCGAGTGCAGACCAGCAAAATTGTATCCAGTTTCAAGGCCCCCACATATAACTGTCAACTTGTTAGAGAGTTTACAGGTCACAAGGATGGTATTTGGGATGTGTCCTCAGCAAGACCTGGTCAAGCCCTCATTGGAACTGCATCTGCTGGTAAATGAATACTATTAAATAATTTATACCAAACTAGAGGACTCCAATTTCCTGGCTCATTTGTGAAACTAAATCATCCAGGTCCCTACTTGAATGGGTCACATAAACTCATTTAAACCTATCTCAATAATTTATAATCCCTAATCATTTATACCTGCATAGACAAAATATTTCAAATATATTTAATATTGAAATAGAAATATATAATGCGTAATTATTTAAATATTATTTTCTTGAATAAGATGATGAAATAATTTTAATAATCCTTTTAGATAAATTGGGGGTCAAAATTTGATCACAATTCATAAAATTATCTAAATTTTTCATCATTTGCTTGACATCAATTGATTTATATGTGTATGTGTCATTTAAATAGCAGGATGTGTATTATTTTACTAAATTTAATTTATTTGTAGTGAATTTTGTATAAAAGTAATAGCTTTTTGTAGTATTCTTATTCCACATTCATTTTATCTGTGTCTAATTTCACATTTATCCACAACAAGTTGTAGCCAATTTTAAATACTACAGAAATATGCTTGCTTGTCCATTTCAAACATGACTTTGCATGACTTATGTACTTTTATTGTTATGTTATGTTATTTTAAATGTGAATGCAGTTAGGGTATCTCACCAAGCAAAGCTACCTTATTACTGCTAGTCAGCTAGTGTTCTGTAACCTTTTTTTAAAATGCTCATTGTAAAAAGGTCTTAAGATAGAAATAAAAAAAAGAAGGCAACCTCAAAATGTTTATTGTAAACTTTTTGTATTATATTCTTACACATTTACAGTTAATTTTGAAATAAACAAACTTTTTGTTTCTTGTCTTTTTGGTGCAGATCACACAGCTTGTGTATGGAGTGTAGAATGGGGAAAGTGCCTTTTGCAGTACACTGGACATCTAGGCTCGGTGAACTCTATACGTTTTCACCCATCCAGGGACATAGCTTTAACAAGCAGTGGTGACAACACTGCTCATGTGTGGCAGGCTGCTGTCAACTGGGATTTACCGGTATGTAATATTAAATGAAGACAAATTACTGGGCAATGTATCATAATACCTTTTAAGTCATAAAGTTGGCATCGCGCTAGTAATATCCTTGTGATATTACAAGTACCTATAGGCTGCAGTGCTGCATACTGTTGCCTGATAAATAAAAATATATATCTGCTTATTATTTTAGAATATTTTTTTCATTTTTGGAAATTAGTTTACTTCTCTTATCCGCCCTAGCAGCATAGTCACAGATTAAAACACCAACAAATTCTATAACAGTTTCAGCTAGTATATCCATTATATTGCTTGTGAATTGCATTCCAGCGTGGTCAGTCTTCTGAGGAAGAACTGGAAGGGGTAGGTGAAGAAAGTCTCGGAGAAGGTGGTGAACGACCAGAAGTTCTTCGAACACCACTTACGGAACTCCTTGGGCACCAAGGTGTTGTGGTAGCTGCCGACTGGCTGACTGGTGGTGATCATGTGATTACAGCTTCATGGGATAGAACAGCCAATTTGTATGATGTGGAAACAGGAGATTGCTTACAAGTACTTACAGGTAATTAACAATTACTATTATAATATGTAGTGGAGAATCCGAAATTATTATATTGACGGAGAATATAAAACCTGTTTTAAATGACAAAAGTCATACAATTTATAAACTTAGATGCTACATACATGTAAAAAACTTTGTATTTTCAGTATTTAGTTTAATAGAGGAAGACAATTACAAATTGTTTGTGTATCTATAGAATAATCTAAAGAGTATCTAAAGAAAAAACATCACAAAAAATATACAAAATAAACATTGTAAACATTTAAAATACATCATCAACATAGTAAAGAGATTGGAAATGAAAATAATTGGCTTACTAGAAAGAATACACATTATTTATATATGTGTTATCCTCTATTAACTACATGTTGTTACTTTCTCGTTTCTAGAAAACTTACAGACAACAATGGAAAAATTATTTTGTAAATGAAGACACTTCTTCGTAAAATGGTTGTATAAGTATGCAATGAGTTATATTTATGTATATGACAAGTTTTTGTGTCCTGTTTGACTTTTCAATATGCATAATGACTACAAAATTATGAATATTAATAAAAAATAATGTTTACACATATTATTTTGCAATCTTGATTTGACCTTGTACATGTATGATGTAAACGTTAAGCATTGGTGTTTTGTTTACCAAGGAAATAAATTTGGGTCACCACTTTTACTTATGTTTCAATAACAATTTATTTTTATTTGATTTAGACATTAAAAAAATCTACATTTTATTTCGCATAGAGATAGTAGTTACCATTTTTTTATACCTATATATATAACTAGTTAATGAATATGAAGGAATTTGACAGATTTATTGTGTAAACATTTGGATGTTATGATTTTCATTATGTAATCTGTCACACTTAACAGAATGAAATGGAATTATTGTGATTGAATTATGAATTAGTTCTTGTTGTCGATATGAAATAATTATATTAATAATTGAAATCAAGTATTGTCCTAAATGTCCATAAATAAAGTACATAACTCTTGGTCTTGGCCAGGTCACGACCACGAACTTACGCACGCGTCGGCCCACCACAGTTCTCGGCTCGTGGTCACTGCCTCTCGGGACACAACCTTCCGCCTATGGGACTTCCGCGAGCCCATACATTCCGTGTCCGTCTTCCAAGGGCACACAGAGTAAGTACTAATAACTGCTCATTCTGTGTATATTATGTAATAACAACAACAAGAAAGCAATCATGTTGTGTCTAGTGACCCATACAGTTTTTTTCAACATTATTCTAAATTTTATTTAAATCTATTACGTGAAGGAGTATCAAAGATCCATCTATCCTTACAAAACTTTAGCGTTTTAGTAGTGTTAGATTAATAAGTTACTCCAAAACTCAGAGCTTCTATTCCTAAATAAACCTAACCATTTATTGCCAGGAGTGTGACCTCCGCAGTATTCACACGAGAAGATAAAGTTGTGTCAGGCTCCGATGATCGCTCTGTAAAGGTAATTAATGCTTATAGAATATTCTAACATATTATATTTATTGTAATATCATATTTTGAACCAGGTATAATATACGAAAACGAGTTATTCCTTATTCTTTTTTTAAATCTGTCACATAACTAATCATGCCTAATGATTGAAAAACGTTATAACGAAATGTTAACGTAGATTAAGATTAACACACCATGGTATGGCATAGAGTATGATAATAATATACTAATCTTTAAATAATATAATATGGTGCGCCTTGATAACTGTATTCAACTATCACTTAATAAGATTTTAACAATCAACATCAGGCCATCGTATAATCCCGACAGCACCCAGGTGTTTTTCGGGATTATACGAATGCAGACGGCGTGGCTAAAAGGTTAATGACCCCGCGATAATCCATCAGGTGTGGGATGTCCGCAACATGCGTTCGGCGCTAGCCACCATCCGCTCGGACTCGTCCGTGAACCGCGTGGGTGTGAGCGGCGGCGGGCTCATCGCCATCCCGCACGACAACCGGCAGGTGCGCCTGTTCGACTTGCAGGGCCAGCGCCTCGCGCGCCTGCCACGCTCCAGCCGACAGGTAAGCCCCGGCACATCATTAGACCGCTGAAAATAAGAATGTTATCGTATTTGGTTATTTATAAGCAAAATACGATAAATAATATCAGAAAATATTTTACTGGCAATACTAAGTACCAATAGTCCTACAACGTCAACAGCTGGACATAGGACTCCCCAAAATAGAGGAATTTATCCATATATTTGCCACTTTGGTCAGGCGTGATGGCAACGCGGAGCGTAGCTTAGCGTGGAAAGTGCTGCCCATTCCCGCTCTGTTAAACTCGAGCTACGCTATTTCTGGTGGATATAGTCGCCTCTTACGGCATTTGGTACAGGGAGAGGTACTATTCTACTCTGCCGGTACCTCACGGCAATATATCGTATTAGAGAATTAATATAGATATTATAATAATAAATTACGCTTCCAAAACAGGGTCACCGCCGCATGGTGACATCAGTATCCTGGGTCGAAGACATATCATCCAGCATAAACTTCTTCAGCTGCGGTTTCGACCGCCGCATCCTAGGATGGTCCATCCAGCCGTCCAAGGAAAACTGAATTTTAAACACTCCACTCAAAGGCGCTTATTCGTTGTTGTACAGGTATTCTATTATTTAATGTCTATTTATGCCTTAAGGAGTTATACATGTGATTATTTACTATGATTGGGCCGCATTAGGCTTCAGATTGTACAGATTCGAACAAAAAATAAAACGAATGATGGTAATTGATATCAAAAATTAATATCATAAGTTAAAAAAATGGATTCTAAAAAAAATCAGTAAACATAACGAATGGCTACCTACTCTAGTCTACTATTGTCAACAAAATGACTATTTAGTCTACAATCAATGTAATTTTTATAATTACAGACATGTTTACATCAAGACCATTCTTGACACTTTACACATGTCCATTCTTAAAAGTCACTCAAAACGTTTCCATGCATACACTGAAGAACAATATCTTATGAACTATGCAGGCTATGGCATTATGGCATATTTTTCGCCACTGATATCTCCAAGTCTGAGAGCTCGAGTGACTAATTTAGAACTTCTTAAATTGTGTTATCTGTAAACAATCACGATGTTTAAAATAAAGGACTTGTGTGTCGTGCCTCTGTTCATCCGTTTTTTTTTTGCACTACGAAAGTTTGTACCACGTACTAGGTCTTCTTTATTTTAACGATTGCACAAATATAATTGTTGTACACTATAACTGTTGTATTCATAATTAGTAATATCATTTTAATACACTTGGACAATCTTATAAAAAAGTCCACTTGTATAAAACTTACATATCTATCAATCCACTCTAAATTAAAACTATAACATATAAAGAACACAACTTATTCGCTAATGAAACCCTTAAAACAAAGTCGAACAAATAGTATGATTTTAGAGTTCTTTCCGAATAATTTGATAATTCATTAATACTGACGGGCTCGCATGGCACAGAAGGTTGTAATAGTATCTTGTGTGTCAAAGATCGTGGGTAAGATCCCCACCCAGAGCAAATATTATAATGATGAATATTTGTTCTGTATCTGGCTTTTATTTATATATTATCTGTGTATTATATCAGTAACTCCTCTGTTGTCTGATATCCGCAACACAAGGGTTTTAGGTGACTTATTTATTTATTGTAATGCACAAAAGTACAGCGTTTACTTGATAACATTTTAATTTATGCAAGTGAAAAATTATAATTCTTCTTGATAACTGATTATGAATGTGACTGTTAGTATATTGTTGGTTTTTAGTAGTTTATTAGTGTTAAGGTTTGTTTGTTCGTCCATACATTGCGGATATTTAAATTATGTGGGTTGTTGGTCATGTATTCATATGTTTAAGATTTAATTAGACCCGGTTTGGGTTGTCTAACCTTTATTGTAAAATGTGATCTTATTGGTAACTGTATTAGTGATATTGTGTGTATATCTTCATATTAGTAGGTACTTTTTAGATATTTCCAAAATGTATTTTCGTAATATTATCTCTAGCCATAGTAGTATGAATCTATCCTTTGTTAAAATTCCTAAGATTAATTGTTTCCCAATTTTATTTCCAACATTCATCCTATTAAAGTTTATTTCTACTAAGAAATCAGATTATTTAACTTTTAACCAATTCAGACAGTTTCTTATATCCAAAGCACTATGTTTCAATATCTGATGAAATGTTATCCTTAATTGAAAGTTAACTGACACACATCAATACTACGGTTGTATATTATTGTATTAAATATTCGATTTGGCGCCTTATAGAAAACTGTTTAATACATGTAACATATCATAAACTATACCAGTGTGTTACTTAAAAATAATAATCTGCTAGTCAATGATGAACAAACAGTTGTAAACCAAAGACACCGGGATATGCAATCTTGAAGCAGATGTGGCGACATGCACGCATCACATCTATCCATGAAGACTGCATTCAACTCAAAACTGTAATACATATAATGTAGGCCTTTTGAAATTGATGTAACTGATCGCATCAGGTTCCGTGATTTGTATTCTTATACGAATAGAAACTTTTCTGTTGCCAATTGAAATCTACTACAAGAAATTCGATTTTTCATTTAATTTTGCGAATAAATGGCGATGTTTCTAAAATTATGGAAAATATATTATTTTGACGTAATGCAGTCTTTATCTAGGAATGCTATATAGTAACTGCGACCATCAATATGTGGCGTCAGTGCCATACTAAACCACAGAACGCTATAAAAATCTTACTTGCATTCTAAGCGAAGCAGAGTATCTACGATATAGGACTACCAGGACAGTGGTCTTAATGTATGTACTACCTAATTCCGATAAAAATGCTATAAAATGAATAATATAAAAAAATGCAAAATAATTTGGACGTCGGACCTCTAATCATTTATTTGCTGTTATGACTACTGTCTTAAAATATATAATTTTACTGCTATTAGAAATTGTATCATTAAAATCATCATTGGAATTATGGGAGATTCATTATTCAAATGATGATTTTAATGATGGATTTTAGTTTTCAATATTAGTTTTAACTTTATTTCAGCATAATAATAAGGTTTAAAACTAATCAAACCAAAAAACTGTCCATGGATTTAATTTCAATGATAAGTGATGCCTGTGTAAGAATATTCCTGCTATACAGGACAGTCGATAAATACAGATCACATATCAGAGTATAAATATTTTATGCATTTATAACAAATTATTTCAAATTTTATTATTATCTTAAATTAACTGTAAGAAAACTTACTAAAACTGAGCTATTCTCTGTACGATCTTTTTATTTGAACTTATTCTAGATGAGGCAAATAGATTATTGTTAAGGAAATCCTGTCAAAATAATATCCAATAGACAAATCCACCGATTTTAAATACATTAGTGGTATATGTATGATACACAAAGCAACAGTTCAGTCAACACAAATCTTTCAGATTTACTCAATCTATTTTGAACTCAGTTGTTTAATTTTAAAAATTAATATCGATTACAAAATTTTTACTGATCTTGTAGGTTTGTCTATCCTTTGAAAATTATTGTTTCTCTTTTGTTCACAAGTGATAAGAAAGAGTGGGGAACAGATAGTTTTAGTGCCTGTGATTCAGAAGTACGGTCAATAGTATCACTATGATATAACTTGATTTTAAAATATAATAATAATATATAAATAGAAATTGGTTTTATTAATTAATGTTTAATGGTTGTGCCAAAAAGATACATTTTTGTGTTTTGCGATCATGTTATAAAGTAGTAGAGAATCTAACGTAACTTCGAATTACGTCACAATATATAGGAGGTATAATTTTTTAAATAAGATTATCTCGTGTCGTTTGGTGCCTACCAATTCGTAAGTCCAATTACTTTATTTCATTAGATCGAAAACGGTTCACCGACATTTTAATTTCTATATGTATTGTTTACTATATTTTTAGAACATCAAAATATCATTTGACTGAGATTGATGGACAGCCAGATTTTCAAAATACCCTTTTTCTTATGGCCGAAGACTCTTAAACATTTTTAAGTGTCTCATAAAAAAATTAACCGAAATTCTTATTCAATAAAATAAACGATATAATTATCAAACCTACCCATGCCTAATTGTATTTACAATATCAAAATATTTATTCCCCTCTTTTTCCTATAACATGATTATTAAAATTGGTAACATAAATAATATATTTCGTTTCTGGATATTTAACAACTATCAAAAGATGTACCTACCTAATGCTTCAATTTGATATACGTTTGTTGCTTCTAGTCATTCTTTTTCAGACCTTTCTCTTAGTTCGTAATAATATATTTGCTTTTTATCATATGTATTGACGCATTCCTGCAGTCCTATCACGTGACTAGATAGGGGAGTGAATATTAACGTTGGCTAGCATTCATATCCCAAGTAAAAGATTAATAAAGTAATTAGCGTCTATCGAATACATCACTGTCAATATGGTACGAAATACAATTTTCAGTCAAGATGTCCGCAGTTCAATAGGAACCGTTGTTTGTAATGTAGCGATAATTTTAAAAATATGTACTTATTATTCTCATTTTAAAGCATTTTATGCAAAATTATTTATCTACAACTCATCAGTGGATGTGATTTTATAAATTAATAATGATATTTACATTGTATTTTCTAGTATCTATGTTTGTATTCTTTATGTACGTATTCAGATATCCTGTTTGTTTAAGGTAGGTATTAAAGTAATAATCAGAAATAATACGCATATTTATGACTAGGCTACTAGTAACTGTTTTAATAATTACGAAATTATCAGTTGTTGAATGTCTTCTTAAATGATCTGAATATTTTTGTTATGCCGATTGTGGTATAGAATATATGAATGGGAAATTAACACGTTATTTTTGTTTCTGTTATATGATATCTGTCTATTGCATAGGTAAGTATAATGTTGCCATACGTACCTATCACACATAGTAACTCAAAGCAACAAACTATGAACAATACACTGGCTCAACTTTACGCGTCATATAATCCAGTATCATCACCCTTAGAACGTTATTACGACGATCAGGATCTACGAGAAACTGCGTCCCGACCCTCTTATATTCATGTCAGCCATTGAAAGTCCATTATTCCTTCCCAAAAAAGCGGGAACATTGTCCATAATTGCCGCGCTGGGCAAGCGTGTCGGCAATCTCAGAGCGTAGCTTCGTGACGGTAATGCTGCTGGCCATCCCCGCCCTGTGCATTTGAGCTGCACTGTAGCGGATGGATATACCGCTATCTGTCTGTTCTGGTACCTTAGTCGCCTCTTACGAGAACTGCTACCGAGGGAGATACTATTCTACTCTGCCGACAAGTGTGGTCGTATATTCAGACTGTATTAGTTCTGACTAACAATAAATTCTTGGTGATTTGCTAGTTGCGTTTGGTGCCTCTTCCAATATGCCCGTAATCACTGCGCGCACCGCGGCCGCGACCACAAGGCTCGCGGAATCGACGGCGATCGCCCGAGGGCTCGAGAGGCTCGACCTAGGCTCGGGCCATCATTAGGGGTGAATTTAATTAAAAAATTCAGCAAAAGAAGACGGACGGAGTGTACCCGTCAGCTCTAGGGCTGCCGGTTATCGCTCGTAGGGGCAGGGACTGCGCGCGTTCGCCGGCGAACGCGGTGTACTGTTCTATTATACGGATGCATGTGCATATATATATATATATATATATATATATATATATATATATGAATGCGGAGACATTTTGAGTGATAAATTCTCTGACGATCTTAGGGATTTTTCATGGCTTTCCTCAAGGAATGCGAAGCGGCTTTTAAGATAAGTAGGAGGGAAAGGACGGAACAATAGCTTGTATAGCAAAGAGAGGACATGAGAGTGTAGGTGATTACTAACAGCATCCTGAATATTCATTTGTGTGAATGTCGATCGTCGATATATGGCTTACATCTTCAAATGTGCCGTCTTACACAGGTGGAGTTTAGGCCCACTGCAGAAGCAAAATTAAATGCCCTTTTTATCATGAGAGTCCTTGGTCTATTCAACCAATAAACATTAAACACCAGTGTAGGTTTGCCTGATGCTGTTTGTTCACTAAAACTAATTATATTCAGTCCATTATAATACCTACTGGGCATACGCACATTGAATTTGAATAGAGTTTGAATCAACATCATTCAACCTACGTATTGGCCCGTAATGTTTTTTATACCACTAGGGTGGCAAAAATGCGTGCACCCCGCATGATGGTAAGCGGTTACCGTAGCCTATAGACGTTTACAACACCGAGGCATTATTTATGCGTTGCACTTAAAGGCATTTACTCCTTTTTTGAAGAACCCTTTGCGAAAATCTGAGGGACAGACAGCCTTAGCGCATGTGGAAGAAGTTGCCTCTAAAAACGCTGTCAATGACAAGAGGTGCTATAATTGTAAAACCTTTGCAATTTTAACTACTTATATTAATAACAAATTATGATGCTAAATAATATGATTCCAAAATGTGCAACGCTTCTACATTGACATCTGTCATTCTAATCATTCTACAAAGCAGTATATCAATTGTCCTAATTTTGAACTTAAACTATTATTTATACTAATATTAACAATATTATATTTTATAATAATATTATTTTATAAAATGTTTAATATTATTATTTTGGATAAATTTGGAGAACTCATAATCTCAAGAAAGTAAAACTAACGTATTTAAACATTAGATGTAAAGTGCCCTGGGCCGTCACTTAACTATCCAAATAACAGTTCTGTTAAGAAAGAAAGTGGTTTTATTAATAAGAGTAATAGAATTCTTTTAACACTAGTTTCTGTGGTAAGAGAATCCTATTAATTATGACTTTTTGGTCTCTAGAAAAGAAAGAGATATGGTGTAAGCAAAAAATTCTGGTTAAACTGTTACCATGGCTATTTTATACGTATAATTGTATTATACATATTAATATCAAGATCATAAGGCAAACTGGCAGCAGTCAGCACAGCTTTTGTGTCAGCTGTGTTGCCAACCCCAGCATAGAGCCAAACTGTAAATATTCTCAAACGGACTACCAAGTAGCAAATAAAGGTGCCGCTAGAATCATAAGCACAAAACTGTAGATATTGAGGCCTAAACTAAAAACAGAGTATTTCCAAGAAACTGTAGATCTAAAGTTAAAACTGTAGGGTTAGCTGCACTGGCTGTCAGGCATGTCGATTCTCTTTAAAAAAATCGATTGCCAAATCGATTCGAATCGAGCATGCTAGAATCGATTCTTGTTTAAATCGAGCACTAAAAGATCGATTTAAACACGCCTAATATAGATACAGGACATTATTGACGACCATTTATCGAGATTCGGAGTTGAGAGTCCGACTCGCTGACAGTTCCGTGCGCAGTGAGCTGCCACGATCGAAGCCTAGAACGTTCCATGGCTATTTTTTGTCCAAGTACCCTCGGACAAAAATAGTTATGGAACATAAAGAAGAAAGTAAGACAAGTCAGCCGTCCTCGTCGGGGGACGCGCGGCCGGTCGGGCTGCGGGCAGTCCGGCAGTAATTGTTCTGCCTCATGGCGGGGCCGATTTCTATTGCCAGGGCGGCCCTCCGCCGGCGCCTGTCGCGCCCCCTTCGCCGTGTCAGACGGACTCAAGCCCGCCGAGTGATCTCAAGACACCACTTATTCGCGAAAACCCCACCATCTCCCTTAAGGGACCACTGAGCGCCTGGTACCGGGACATGATCCTGGTCCAGAGGATGCAGGCTTCCCGCTCCCTGTCGGACGGGCTGCTCCGATGGATGGCCGCCTACTGCCGCCTGCGTGAGTTCGAACTGGGCATCTCCAAGGAGAAACTGGAGATTGACGAGACACTGTTCGAGATCGTCGCCAACATCCCACTCTACGTCCCCCCCCTACGCGGAGTGAAGCGCCCCTTGACCGGCGACCCCGAAGAGGGCAGGCCCAAGAAGATAATGCAAGTGACGTCACCCTCGGAAGCGGCGCGCCGCTCTCGAAGCGCCAGCGGCAGGGTGGAGACGGAACGCCCACCCATGCCACAATTGACACCGACTCCCAAGAAGCCAACCAAGACCCGGGACATGGGGAAGCTATGTCTCCCCCCCCCCGCTCCGTGCCCAACCCCGGAAGCCCCCTCCTCCCCCCAGCTGCTCGCGGCGGCCGAGTTTCTGAGGGAGTTTGGAGCCAAACCTCAACTGAAGCCCCAACGCGACCCTCTGAAGCGAAGAGAGGGTGTCGACACACCGGAAGATAAACAGGACAGCGACATCCAAGTGCTGGCCCTAGACAAGCTGCGAGCGGCGGTGTACCCGCATTTTGAAGATGTGGCGGGGTACATCGCAACCCGCCCCCCTTTCAAGCCTCAAGCATCCACATCCGCCCTCTCCAGTGCAGAGAACATACCGCGCGCACCCGCTCCCATACCGGTGCCCAGACCAGCAGCGCCCCGACCAACACCAGCAGCCGCCTCTAGGAACATCGCCGCCCGCTCATATGCAACAGCGGCATCCGCGATGCTCCAAACCAAAACCTCCACCAAGACCACGACCGACAAAAGGCCCGCAATTAGTGCGGCTACGCGGAAGGTCCGCATCATCAGCAACGTGGTGGTAAAGAAGCCGTCCACAACAAACCAATCCCAACCCAAAATCACCGAGGCGGATGCCAATGTTGCCGCAGGCACCAGCGCCAGCACCAACCCCCAACCCAAGACCGACGCCGGAACCAAGCGGCCCAGATACCCGCCCCTTGTAGTGGAGAAATTGCCTGACTGGGCTCGCCACTTCAAGGCACTGAAGCAGATTCTGGGACATGCACCAAATGCCAGACCGTTTGGCAAGGGAGTGCGGTTCACACCAACCGCGGAGGCAGAATACCGGGCGGTTCAGAGTTACCTCTCGAACCTAGAGAAGGAGGAGAACCTCTCCTGGTTTAGTTACTCCGTACCCGCGGAGAAGAGCGCCAAATTTTGCGTTAGAGGCCTCCCATTGGAAACTAACCCAGGTGATATTGAAGAGGAACTCCGATCCCTGGGCTTCATACCCGAATTTGTGCGTCAGATACGCGCACGACAAGGCAGGCCGGGCTGCATCTTCTTCGCCCAAATGCAGCGCACACCAGACCTCACCCCCGCGATCTACGAAGTTACCGAGCTTTTGTGCATGCCCGGGGTGAAGATCGAGGCCTGGCGAGGAAAGATAGGGCCTGCCCAATGCCACAGGTGCCAACAATTTAGGCACTCCTCACATGGCTGCCACAAAAAACAAGCGTGTGTGAGATGCGGGGAAGCACATGCCGCCAGTGACTACCCCCGCCCACGCGAGGAGCCCCCTACATGCGCGAACTGCGGGGGACCGCACCCGGCAAAATCGGTGGGCTGGCCAGTCTTCCAGCAGGAAGCCAGGATAAAAAGGGCCGGTACAACAGCGTTAGCCGGGCGGCCTCCGGTACGCACTGGCAGCGTACCAGCGCAACCAACAACACCGCACCTAATGGCTGAGTCCAACGACGGGGTGAGTATCCCCCGTCGGAAACGCAAGGGCACGAACAAGAGGGGAGCCCCAGCGAAGAAAGACCCCAACAAGAAGGCAGTCGCCGCCCCAGCGCCGCAGCAAGAACCGAAGGCGAAGCCAAAGCCGCGCTCAACTCAGAGCCGGCTCATGGACACCGAGCGAGCCATCTGCGTCCTATAAGACGTACTCGGGGCCATTAGGTCTGGCGAGAACGCCGTACCAATCATCCTTGGCGGTGTAGCACAGCTACTGCAAACCAATGGCGCAACATAAACCGCTCAGAATTCTACACTGGAATGCCAACGGGCTCAGATCGAAGATAGGACTGCTGCGGATTCTACTTCAGGAACAGGACATTGACGTGTGCCTAATCTCTGAGACCCTACTGAAACCCACAGACTCTATCAAAATGCCCAATTACCACCTGTACCGGAAGGACGAGGTGTCAGATTG
>JACJUM010002496.1:7105468-7139554 GCA_020976665.1 Heortia vitessoides
TTATACACAAAAAAAGTAAAAAATTAAGGAACACAGTCAGTTGTTTACATTTAGATATTTTAGTGCTTGTGACGTCATTCTGGAAAAAAACATGGTGGACGGTGTTTTCGGTCACGTGACTTACAGATAATAAAACTCGGATTTTAATTTTGAAATATAAAATTAATCTTAGGTTTTTATGGAATAACGACATTTTTTTTCAATTCCTCACGTTATTATTTATTCAAGTAACATAATGTTATATTTTTTTGTTGATAGATGAAAATAGCCTATTACCACCTGTACCGGAAGGACGAGGTGTCAGATTTCAACATCGCTTATCGCGGACTCGCTGTCTTGGTACGTCGCAGGTTGATCCACCAACCCCTAATAGTTCCGAGCCCTACCTCTGACCCCAAGTCTTTCTACCTCCTCGGAGTGGAAGTCCACGCCGGCCATCCCATACGTTTGTTTGCTACTTATAAACCGCCAGGTACCCGCTTTATCACCAGCGAAATGGTCCAACTGATGGCGGACCCCCTGCCCACCTTAGTGGCGGGGGACTTGAATAGCAAACACACGGCATGGAACTCTGCGCGCTGTTGCAGAGAGGGCAGGACGCTGCTCCGAACTGCGGAGGACCACGGCTTCACCGTGAGTGGTCCGGAGGTTCCTACGCACTATCCCAACCACCCTTCCCATACACCTGACGTAATCGACATCGCGATCCATAAAGGCCTGGACAGCGTGTTGACGCAGGAGACCCTCTTCGAGGACCTCCAATCTGATCACCTCCCGGTGCTGGTGGTCATTGAAAGAAGACCGACCACGGTGACACCACCGGCTGCTCGCCAAACCATAGACTGGAAGGCGTTCAGCTCTGCCATGCATTCGGATACCCCTACGCTACCGATTACCACTTTTGAGGACGTCGAGCAGCTCGCCAATGCACTCACCATCTGCATTCAAGATGCCGCAAAGTCATCATCGCGCACCATGCCCAGCAGCAGTAGACTTCCACCACTGCCCAAGGACATCAGGAACCTACTAGCGAAAAAGCGACATCTACGAAAAAGATGGCAACAGACACGCTGCCCAACCCTCAAGCGTAAGCTCAACGCCCTCACCGATCAGGTGAGACACGAACTGAGGTCGCATGAAGCAGAAAGCTGGGATCGATATATAGAGAACGCGGGCGAAGATTGGAACGGCGTCCATCGCCTATGTCGCCAGATCTCTAAGAAACCGGCTCCAATCAGACCCCTCCTCGGACCAGATGGCCATCCGAGATACCGCGCGGAGGACCGCGCTGAGATTTTCGCCGAACACCTAGAACGCCAATTCTGCCCACACCCCTGTGACAACGTAGAACACGTCGAGACGGTTACCCGGCATCTTCGAGAGTATCTCGCCGTCCCCATAGCGGCAGATGAAAACCCAGTCGTCTTCACGCCCGGACAGGTCAGCAGGACCATAAACAAACTGAAACCCGGGAAGGCGCCTGGCCTTGACAACATCACCGGCAACATGCTACGTCACTTACCACCAAAAAGCATCACAGCTCTGACTCGCCTTTTCAACGGCATCAACCGCACAGGCCACTTCCCACAAGGGTAGAAAATGGGAGGAGTAATTATGCTGCCCAAGCCCGGAAAGAACACACTCAAGCCCGAGAGTTATCGTCCGATCACACTGTTACCTACGGTATCCAAGGTGTATGAGAAGTTGCTACTTCTACACCTGGAACCGCACATAAGACCGAGGGAGGAGCAGTACGGATTTCGGTCAGAGCACTCTACCTCGCTGCAACTGACGAGAGTACTGCACCACATGACGACGGCCTACAACAAAAAGGAATACACCGCCACAGTACTCCTCGACATGGAGAAGGCGTTTGATAAGGTGTGGCATCAGGGTCTGCTTTATAAACTATCAATGTCACAGGCACCCCGTCGAATCACACGAGTGGTAGCTTCCTTCCTCGATAAAAGACGTTTTCGAGTGAAAGTAGAAAACGCTCTATCAACAGAACGAGCCGCTGAGGCCGGTGTACCTCAGGGCAGCTGCATCTCGCCCGCGCTGTACAGCTTTTATACGGACGATATCCCGGTAGGAGAAGGCACACATCTGGCGCTATACGCAGATGACGCCGCTTACTACGCATCCTCGGTCAACCAAAAACACGCAGCTAAAAAGATACAGAACACCCTCGACCTACTGCCCGAGTGGCTAAGCAAATGGAGACTGCGGGTGAGCGTAACCAAGACACAGGCTGCAGTCATTGGCCGTCACTCCCTTCTACCGAAACCACTAATGCTAATGGGGCAAGAAGTCACGTGGTCCCGCAAGGTCAAATACCTGGGGATCACAATAGACAGCCACCTGTGCATGAAGCATCACATCGAACACGTGATAAATAAGACCAGGTCGGTCGCGCATCTACTTCGCCCGGTATTCGCCTCCAAACTCCCGCTCAGAACGAAGCTGGGAATTTACAAAACATACGTTCGACCTCATCTCACATATGCAGCCCCGGCATGGTACGCACTAACCAGCCGGACCAACAAAGGCCGCCTTCAATCCCAACAATCCCGCGTTCTACGCACAATCGTCGGAGCACCGCGCATGGTACGAAACGCGACGATACACCGCGACCTGAGAACAGAATACATCGAAGATTTCATTCGCAGACTGTCGAGCGCAATGTTCGCGCGCGCCGACAAAGCCTCCCTGGCGAACCCGCACCTGCGCAACATAGCGCCGCTGCACGCCAGACCACCAGATTTCAAGGCCTACCAGCGAGAACTCACGGCCGATGAGGTCGAACATAACTCGAGCAAGAGCCCGAGACCGCAACCCCGTGAAGGGCAACGATAATCTGTTGTTCACCACAACCCAATGACCCGCCGATATTAATCGGCGGCGTTTGATACTGCGACAAAGGCGCGGGGCGCCGTAGTCGCCTCCGCGCAGCCTACGGCTGAGCGTCGACGACCTCATTGTGACCATTTATCGCAAATACAAGTAATTCGATAGAAGTTATTAAATTAATAAACAACATCACGCATAAATTCCTCCGAAAGAATGGGTAAAGGTGGGGATCGAACCCACGACTTTTCGCTCAGCAGTAGTAGTACTTGCATCCACTAAACTAATGTGGCAGTTTAAAATTCTAGTCTCATCTAAGTAAGTCAGTCAATAAATGAATTAAATTTTAAGTTTATAATATTTTATTAAAGTTAAATACAAATTTAACAAGCAATTACATTTCCCAGTATTTTAAGTCGAGCGACTTTAAAAAAAATTAACTTATCTAATCGCTCAGGATCTAAACGACTCCTTTCGTCAGTCGCAATATTTCCCGCAATAGAAAAAAGCCTTGCACTTGGAACAGATGTTCCAACTATACAGAAGTATTTGTTGGCAATCGGTGTTATTGTGCTGTACAAGGAATTTATTTGGTGATACCAATATGTAATAAATAGGAGCCGTCGTTTTAAAGTCGACGACAGGCTGTGTTAAAATTCCATCGTCTGCAAACTGATTGAATTAATTTAAGTGGTACTGTTATATCATTTTGCGCTTTACGAAGAGCATCAGCAACATTTTTATTTTGTTTACAGTATCTAGTTATATCTTTTCCATGTATCACTTTTAGTTGACATTTTATCCTAAAAAACAATAGGTACTTTAATAAAATTGCAATCTACAACGCACGTTTCTCGATAAATCGATATTATTTTCAAATTAACGATTGACGACTTTGACGTAATGTTTTTTTTTAAAGCAAGTATTCATAACAAATAAAAAATTATACCGTAGCTAGTTGAGGAATATATTATCGGGTAGTTCTATTGATCGATTCGAGAGGTTTATGGATCGATTCATTGAATCGATGCAGGGTCCAAACTCGATCTGAAAAATCGATTGTATTATTCAAAATAATCGAATTTTCGATTAATCGATTTTAAATCGACATGCCTACTGTCTGTCAGTTAGTTTACATTTCTTTACAGACGGTATTTTTATTGTCATTTGATAAATCGATTTGTACAATCTTGATTATTTTGATGTAAACATAATTGAAGTTCCTTTTAACTGCTTCAAGTTTCAATTTATTTTCATAGATAAATAAAATGGACGAAGTGCGGGCGTTTTTTAATAACCCGTGCCGAACTCAAGTTATAAGACTTCGAGGTTCTTTTACTGGTGGTTTACGAATTACCAAGGAGGACTCGACGAACTTGCTGAATCGGCGAGAAGAACATCGCCATTCCATGGTCCCCAGCGGCACGGACTATGCGAACAAAATAAAGGAAAAGGAAACTAATACTTATCTGAAGGTATATCAATAATTCTTTTAACTGCCTGTTTGTCAATAATAAATAATAACTATAATCTTAAATACCCCGCTTGATATGAAATCAAAATTATGCGATTTTACTATTAAATATTGCCGTGAACGTGCCGCGCGCATTGGTACACTCTTATTTGTACACTTAGTGTTATATTGGTACACTTGGTGTTAGTGTTACGGCATGTTCGAACGTGTTTTGCTTGGGTTTATTATGTATATTATTGATAATCTCAATTATGTAATTCAAAGGAATAAATAAATTTATTAAAACAAATTTATCAATATTAGAAATACTCTCTATTTGGAGTGTAAACTGAATATTATAAAAGACGCCAAAATAAAAGTTGGCAAAGAAATTTATCCTACCAAAATCAACAGTCTTGAGTGGTTATGAAAAATAAAGATTCTATGAATGATATGAATCTATGAATTTAAGTACCATTCATAAATGTTTTGGTATTATCCTTAACCCTAGAAAGATAACACTACTCAACACTAAAAAAATATCTGATTTGGCTCATATTGTTTCATATCGATGTTGACTAATAATAAATATATGTAGGAATTTTATTTCGATATCACGCCTAGAAACTGAGAAATATGAATCTTAACTTTTTGACATAGCTTATAGCGCTAATTTGAAAGAAACATATGATGTTATGAAACTTGTATTAGAAAAAATACAATAAACATAAATGGCAAATTTGTACAGATCTTAAAGTAGTTGCTTTGTTAACTGGCTTGCAGTCAGGCTATACCAAATACTGCTACTTTCTTTGCGAGTGGGACAGCCGAGCGCGATCACAATATTTTATAAAAGAAAAGTGTCCATCACGTGACTCTCTCTTACCGGGACAGAAAAATGTTAAATTTGATCCTTTGGTTGAATCCGCTAAAATTATTTTGCCGCCGTTACACATTAAATTAGGCCTCATAAAAAATTTCGTAAAACGCTTAAACAGAGATGGTCCTGCATTACAATTTCTTAAGCAAAAGTTTCCAAAGTTTAGTGAGGCAAAAATCAAAGAGGGCGCATTCGTAGGTCCGGACATAAAAAAGCTGATTGATTGAGATTTGTCTTTTACATTTACTCTGAACTATACTAAAAAATAAGCATGGGATGCTTTTATTGATGTGACAAAGAATTTTCTTGGTAACAACAAATCCGCTGACTTTCGCCAAAAAATTAAACTGATGTTTGACTGTTATCACAAAATGGGATGTAATATGTCATTAAAACTACATTTCCTTCATTCGCACTTGGAATGTTGTTAGAGAAACTCCAGGATCTCACTACAAGAGGAAAGCCAGCGGCACCAAGAAAACTTCGCCTTTTCAATCAAAGCATCAATAAAACCTAACGGGATAGCTTTATTTTGTAAGAAAATCATATTTTTGACTAATTTAATTTATCTTGAAAATCAGATGTGATGTAAAAATCTTATTTACATATTTGTATTAGGTCAGTAACAAGGAATTATAATCACATAGTCGGAAGTCAGATAAAAAAGTTTGTTATTTGTTGAGTAGTGTAATCTTATTTAGATGTACAAAAAGATCATACATAAAAATGACTTATCCCTTAGTTTTGAATGACTATTTCAAAGATTATTTACTTAATTTGATGAACTATGGTGTGTAATTTTTCATATCAGTTTAAATAATAATACACAATACTGTTAATTAAATATTTAAAAAATAATGAAACAATGGCTAACATTTTAAAATAACAAAACATAGAAGCTTCTCTTACAATTAAGAATTCATATTTTTTAGACTAATCAGTCATTTCTGTAATACTGTTAGTTTCAAACAATAGACTATAGGTTTTTAATACTTAAATTTATGGATATTGATTAAATGCTCAGGCACAAGTCAATATTATGTTTACAACAAATTACTTTATGCAGCATCCACTAACTTTACGCTTTTAGAGGGGCAATAGACACACTAAGTATACATTGGAATGGGCTCTTCCGTGTTGTCTTCGGTTAGTCCAGAAGATATTCAGCATCCCATAAAAAAGGCACATGGGCCATCTGTTCGTCTTCCTATTGCACGTCATAAGAGAGAGAGAGAGGTTGTAGTACATGATCATTTCTGGTTTCCCAGTAACTTCGTTTATGGCCGCGTCTTCGTGACACGATGACAAAAGGGAAACCAATTTGGCTGGTTTCGGTTTATATGGGACAAGTGTAGGGGTCAATCAAAACAAAACATTGAAGTACCTACTGGTCTTAAACAACTATTCTTTAATATTTCAGGTACCTCTTTTGTTAGAGCGAAAGGTCCCAACCATTGTCAGTTTATAAGGCTCTTGAAATAAAAATTGAGCCAAAGGAATTGATATAAACCAATTTTCACAGGTTATATTGCGACAGCTGCAATGGACAGGCTTTGTCAACTCCTTCGCGTAATACTCTCCGAGGAGTACGCCATTGCTTTCCGTTCCTCTTCCCAAATAAGGCACTGCGTTTATCATATACAATGTACTACTATCGCATGCCATGACGATTTTTATGCCATATTTACTTGGTTTATTGGGAATGTACATTCTGAATGGACATCTATCTCTAAAAGCAAGGAGTTGTTCATCTATGGTGAGATGTTCTCCTGGAATGTAATTGTTTATGCACTAGTCAATAAATAGATTCCAAGCTTCGCACATTGGAGTAAAACTGTCAGTGGCTCGAAGAGTTAGACGGATAGTTTTGTCGTCCATTCTAAGGCATCGAATCAAAAAATCTAGCCGATCTCGACTCATAACAGAAACATAAATCTTTGACGAATATCGATCAAATAACTCATCTGTGGACATGTGATTATCTTTACTCGCTGCTGTCATTACCAAAATGCCGCTTAAAGTGCGAATTTCATTATCTCTGATGTCACGAAATGTAGCAGTTATCATGGTTTCGTCATGGAGATATTTCAGCATTTGTCCACTTAAGTATTTTAGCATTTATCTCATCAGTAAAGAAAATATTGAAGCAATGCAAAGCTTCATAAAGATTGCAACACAATCGCCCCGGACCCCTTTGAGACCTTATAATATTCAGTGCTGAGATTCGTCCTCTACATGATGCCGTTGTAGTAGACCAGCATGTACCTCTTATGCTAGGCCAAGGAACGGATATCAGACGACGTGAAACTGTAGATGGCGGTACTTATTCAGTATTTCCTTCGGTTGGTTGACTGTATGCTATTGCCTCTTGGTCACTCTCCTCGTCGACGAATGCTTCCTCAACGTCACTCTGCACGTCGTCTTGGTCCAGATAGTCCTCGAGCTCTCTAAAAGAGCCGCCAGGATGCCCTCGTCTTGTAAATTCCGGTTTCCTGTTACTACCGGATATAAACTAAAACGTCTATACAGCACTGCGCCTGATTCACGCGAGTTAGAAAGAGATTTTAACGTAGATTATCTATCTAGGTTTATGATAGAAGCATTGTTACAATTATGGTGTAAAATCAATTGTTTTGTTAAGAATAAATTGGAAAAGTAGCTAAAAATGAAGTGTTTAGGTGATTCAACTAATTTAATAATTGAAAAAACACCATTATCATTTTTTTGAAATATGGCAAATTGAACCCAATTGTTTAAGCTTTATCACAGTTATTGCTTATGTCGAAGGTATTACTGTATATATTTACTTAGATGTGTGTATATTATTTACTGTATTTATTTTCTGTGGATAATAATAATTTAGTGATAAATAGATAAAGTCAATTATTTAAGTCAAAGTAAAATATATCTTTATTTAAATAAGCATATCAAAATCTGTGAATATAGATTTGCTAATTTATTCCCAAACAGTTTTACCATTAATATAATTTATTAAGCAATAATAAGCCTCACCAAAAAAAAATTCTTAGACGCAATTCTTGAATTAATTTAAAGGCATATTTGCAATTCTACTTGGAGTTTTATTATAAAATCTGAGACTATTGCCCCTGAAGAAATAAATTATATTTTGGAGCTTTGCAATAGGCACTGCAAGTTTATACTTGTTTCAAGTATGTCACTATTTTTCTGAAAATCAGTTTTATATTTGTAAACATAAATAATATTTTCATAGATATATTGATTGTGTAGTCATTATTTTAATTTCTTTGAAATTTTGTAATAAAGATTCCTGCTGAATCATTTTATGAATCGCTTGTATAGCCCTTTTCTGCAGAACTAAAATAGCATTTATATCAGCAGCATTAACCCAGAGTCAAATACCATATGACAAAGCTGTGAAAGCAGCTGAAATGAACTAGCCACACAGTTTCTGTCTCTATTAAAACTGTCTGTCAAAACTCTACGTCTACTGGAGAGATTCACTATATGAGGTCCCTATTGCAATTTATCATCAAAACTTCCAATTCCTCCATTACTAGTTATAGTATTTGTTTTACATTGGATGTGACAATTGTATACATTTTTTCTTCTTTTCATTTAAATGTAGAATTTTTATGTTAAACCAATTTACTACATCTGAGATAGCATTGTTTACATCATCCCTTGTTGTCTTTTAGTTTTAAATAAGAGTGATGATCATTTATTTAGATTATTATTATTTTACTAGAACATTTATGTAGATGAGCTCTGTGGTACACCCTTTGATACTAGTCATCCCAGGGATTGTTTCCTGTTCATATCTACCCTTTGCACTCTATTATCTAAATATGACTAAGTCTGAACCAGAACCTCATAGTCTTATGTTAAGGAACTAGTTATTGATCAACAGTCTGTTAGTTAGTACTTATAAAAATAATCTGCTTTTAGAATGAAACTGACCGTGAGAAATGGGAGAGTGTTTGTGGAGGACTGGAATCTCTGGAGCAACTTTCATCATGGGGAACGTCAGTTCAGAATATTGGAGAGCTTACTGAAGAGGCCATGAATGAAGTTTACAATAAATATTCCTTTCAAAGGAAAGAAGACACTAATTATTTGGCTATAAATGATTATAAGCAACAGGTGCATGTTTATTAATTTTTATTTTAATGTTAAGACAACCAATAGTAGATAATGGCAGCATTAAAACAGTTTAAACTGTTTCATGAAATGACTATTTTGTTTGGTACCTATAGTAATGGAGGACAACACACCTGTTATTCATTTGTTTCTTAGCAAAATAAACTATTGTCAGATCATCTCTTTAATAAATTAAGTGTAAGTAGCCTATAAAGTGGCTATATCAAAGCAACAAATAGTATATTCACATGCTCTTCCACTAAAAACTGGAGCCTGGCTAAACACTAGTATTAATGTACATTTAAAGAGTTATTTTGTTTATGTGCAGATGTATATATACTCTCTCTGCAATTATGCCTTCTCTGCAGAAAACATTAGCTTTTGCAGTTAACATATCAAAATAAAGTTAGTGTCTGGTTGTAGTATCAAAACAGCTTGTTTAAATTAGAATTTTAATGTATATACGGTATTTATAACAGTAACAAAAATAAGCTTGTTAATTTTTTTTTTACTATTTAAGGATAACTCCGAAACTGCAAGACCAATTTTATCGGGATTTTCACTGGCAGATAGCTGATGTTATAAGGAATATATTAGGCTACTTTTATCTAGTACTACATCTATACTATAATCACAAGATATACTATACAAGAAATTTTAAATGACATGATCAATTAATTATAGTAAATATTTTTTGCAGATCTTAGATCGAATACACGGATTCCCAGTAGTTATTGTAGAAGGCCCTACAGGTTGCGGGAAAACCACTCAAGTGCCACAATGGATATTAGATGATTGCTACCAAAACCGAAGGCCATGCAAAATTGTGGTAACTCAGCCTAGACGTATAGCTGCTATTTCTATTGCTAAAAGAGTTGCACAAGAAAGAGGTTGGGATGTTGGAGGCCTTGTTGGTTATCAGGTAAACAATTATATCCGAATTTACATAAAGTTTTCAAAATGCATTTATTTTCATTGTTTTTTTCTTCATTTAGGTGGGTCTTGATAACAAAACATCAGCAGATACTAGAATACATTATGTCACTACAGGAGTGTTGTTGCAAAAATTAGGTATGTTTACTTAATTATTGTTTGACTAGCAACTTTTTAGGATTGTTGCGAAATATATAAAGTAGTATTTGGAACTCCAAGAAAAGGAAGGTACCTTCCTATTGGTGTAAAATAATCGCATTAGTTGTTTTTGTTAATCGTAATGAACTAAAAAAATCTGCTCTGTATAATATTAGCTTAGATTAATTAGGCAATGCCGTGCATTCGCATTGTATAGTAATTAATATTGAATCGCCTAATGAGTTTTGCATTATAATTGACCAAAATGTTTGAATATATGTAGATAATATATAGTTATAGAAGGGACCGATGGCCCAGATACAAGTGATCCTATCTTGTGCGTCAAGGGCCGTGAGTTCATTTCCCACCCAGGACAAATATTTACATGGTGAATATTTGTATTTGTTGTGTTTTACTATGTATTTAAGTATTATATTGGTGATTCCTCTGTTTTATGATGCCCGTCAAACAGGTTATATGCCATTGCTGTTTTTTTGAAGATGTATAAAGTAAGAACAATATCTATTGTGTTTATATATGACGGGCCCGATGGCGCACAATAGTGATCCTATCTCGAGCGCCATGGGTCGTGGGTTCGATTCCTGCCCAGAGCAAATGTTTATATGGTAATATTTGTGTTTGTTCTGCGTCTGGGTGTAATATATATATTAAAGTAGTATATTTGTGATTTCTCTGTTGTCTGGCGTCCGTAACATAAGTGCTTTAAGCACTTACTACGGAGTCAGTTAAATGTATAAGATATTGTGGGAATTTATTATATCTCAACTGGTTTATGCAGCGTTTTCATTAGAAGCTCCCAGGTGACTTAATTTATTCATGTAGTTCTGTAGTATTTGAGTTTATCGCGAACAGGCAGACTGATTGACGCATCCGAGGACTTCGATTTATAATATGTAGGGATAACTGAAATATTCTGAAATTAAGATCACGTAGCGGCAGCATAGCATGCCTGTTTTTGGAAAAATACAGATTAATTAATCACATAAAATTTGTTATTTTTAAGTATTTTACTGTTCTTATTTTACAGTCTCTTCAAAAAATATGAGTGAATACACTCACATCTTACTGGACGAAGTACATGAAAGAGGTCAAGAAATGGATTTTCTTCTTCTTGTGGTGAAGAGGCTTCTCTATACAGTGTCGCCGGGGGTCAAAGTGGTTCTGATGTCCGCCACGTTCAACCGGAAAGCTTTTGGCGATTACTTTCTCATACCAACTCCTCGAGGCCTTCAAATGTCCTCTTGCATCAAAGTGGTGAAAAACGAACCCCCCATATTCACTGTGAAGACTTTCTATTTGAACAATTTGAACAAGTTTGGATCTGTAAGTGATATATTTTATTGCATTATTTCGCTGTGGGTGGTGTGGCAGAGTAGAATAGTACCTACCCACGCAGCTAGCGTCGTATGAGAAGTCTTTGGTACCGGCACCGGTAGATGGCGGTATATCCACTAAAGACGGCGTAGCACAAATGAAACAGGTTTTTGCGGAGTCCAGCCTATATTCTACGGCTGCGATGATAAATGATATTAGGCTAAGCAAGTTCTTGGCCCTTAGTTGGTTGTGTTGTATTACAATATAGGTGGGGGAAGATCTTGAAAAATCTTCATATTCTGAACTTCTCTAATTGTGTATCATTTTGGCACAGGCATGTATCAATTACTCTCGATACTTGAAGAATTATTAAGTAAATAAAAAAATATGGGTGATATGCACAATATGAACTAAACAATGAAATGTATATATTAAATTTGTTACAGATCTTACAAAAATGCACACCAAAAGGCGAGGTGCCAATTATAGTCCCTGAGATGTATCATTTAGTGATTAAATTGATAGACGCATTCGAAATTATTGACAAAGGAGAAGACTACACCAACCGGTTGAATGCTGACCTGCCGTGTATACTAATATTCCTTCCTGGTATCAATGAGATTGAAGAACTGTACAACTGTCTCATGGATACAGCTTTGAGGTAACACTATGGAGAATTAAAAAAAAATCACTTTAGAGGTTTAAAGCATTGAGAAATGTTAACTTTTAATAAAAGATTATATTACTAGAAAACTTCAACTACTTTTTTTATTAGACCAGGTCGGCGAACAGCAATTTCACTGCCTTTCTCACCCAAAATCAACAGCTTAAACAGGAACATAGCAATGCGAACATCGCTATATGGTGGCAGAAATAGGTGAGAGTGAGGAACCAATGCGAGGTCTACCTCACTTGTATAAGACTTAGGCTTTCCGGCAGTCAAGCGCCCGATGGCGATTCGGTAGTGTTCCTATCTCGTGCAGCAAAGGTACGGGTTGCTCAGGAAAAAAACATTTATATGATGAATATTCTTGGTTTCTCTGTTGTCTGCTGTCCATATTACAAGTGCTATAAGCGAGTCACATGTCTATGTATGAGATTTGGTGTGAATTTATTGAATTCAATTCATTTATGTATTTATACCCAAATGGACTTTAAAATGACTTTGTGTAAAAAAAGTTTGTTGTCCTAAGAGACTTAAATTCCTTTCTAACACTCAGTGTAGGCTGTTGTAGTTTCGCTAGAGCGTCTGCATTTTACATTTGATGTGGTGTCTCCAAATCAGTTAAAACTCAATGTGTAGGTCATTATTTTAAATGGTCACTGCGGGATAGAGTACATTGTCCCCGATGTTCAGTTTCCCTTTTTATTATTTTACATTCACTTACTTTGTTACGGCTCTTTATTATTTGGCCGCATGACGCATTCAGTGGTATTTCTATCTTGTAAGCCAAACAACCTACAAGAGGTTCGATCTACACCCAGGACAAATTTTTATATGATAAGTATTTGTGTTTTTGTTCTGTGCCTGGGTGTTATATGTATTATATGTGTATTAGTAAAATCCTCTGTTGTCCGTAACACAAATACTTTAAGCGTCTTATCGCAGAGTCAGGTCAATGTATGAAATGTAGTGTAAATCAATGAATTGAATTTATTTATATATTTATGCCAAAATAGGCTTTAGAATGAATTTGTATACAATTATATTGGTCCAATATGTCCCCTGTATTTGATTACCAGGGTGAAGATTACAGACAACCCGGAAAGTGCGTACTACAACTGGCATGTGTTGCCGCTGCATTCGACCATCACAGCTGACGAACAAGTCCGCGTGTTCCACCGGGCACCGCCGGGCGCGCGCAAGGTCATATTGTCCACTAACATCGCCGAGAGTTCTATTACCGTGCCGGACATCAAATATGGTCAGTGAATATTCTATGAATTGTGTTATAACGGTTTCAGGAGCAGTTTGTGCCGTGGGGTACCGGCAGAGTAGAATAGTACCTCCCCTGTATCAGGTGACTGAGGTACCAGAAGTGACATGGCGGAATATCCACCTGTAACAGTGCAGCCCAAATGCATAGGGCGAGGATAGGCAGCAGCATCCCCGTCGCGAAAGCTGCGCTCTGCGATTGCCAATACGCTTGCCCGGCGCGGCGATTATGAGCAAAATTCTTACTTTCTTGGGGAGGCCAATGGCTGGGATAATGATGATGAGATTGATTTGATATCGGCCGCAAGGAGACAAAGTTTTGCAGTATTCCATTTTGACTTCAAATTCCGGCAGTTGTTTAAAATATAATATTACTTACACAGTGATCGACTTCTGCCTTATGAAGATCTTGGTGGCGGATGATAACACGAACTTCACATCGCTGCAGCTGGCATGGGCGTCCAAGACCAATTGTGAACAGCGTGCAGGCCGCGCTGGCCGCGTTCGCGACGGTCGAGTCTATCGACTCGTTACCGATAAGTTTTACGTGAGTGACATTTATTAAATGTTTGCCTCCGCTCGTGTACTTATCACTACATAATATAAAACAAAGTCACTTTCCGCT
Organism: Heortia vitessoides; assembly: GCA_020976665.1. NCBI lineage: Eukaryota > Metazoa > Arthropoda > Insecta > Lepidoptera > Crambidae > Heortia > Heortia vitessoides. Next base: position 7,119,735 of record JACJUM010002496.1, read on the forward strand.
GTCTGTCTGCCCCGATGTATGCTGGGATCTTTTAATCGTTGTGTTAACGAATATTGATGCGTTAATTTTTAAATAGATAGTGATTCAAGGGGAATTTTTTTTATATGTGTAATACATGCATAATATAGTAGAAAACACTGATAATTTTAGAGGTTTCTAATGTAATGTCGTAAATAAACATATTATTTCAGTTGACATTGCAAACGCTGCTTGAACCTGAAGAGATAGATCAAACACATCATAATTATGTACTATATATACATTGTATATATGTATTGAACACCTAAAAAAGGTCAACAAAATATCCGCGATGGAATATGTCTATCTCTTAGGGATTATCCACAATAGCCATTGTCTATTCTCATTGCAACCGAGCGACGCTTGTGCGGTCGTTAGTGTCTTTATAAATTATACAAAATAAAAAAAAGCGTTTTTGTTTTATGGTACTGTATTTTTTTAAATTTGCTATATGTGTTCATCCGATGTAAGATGATGCACACAACCAATGTTTCATTACGATGTCTGGGGTTTATTATATCGTTTTATAAAATAACCGCATTAAAAATTCCTCTTCCTATCTTATTCATACTTACTTCTAAAAAACATCAAATAGCTCTATTTGATTTTTGTTTTGTATCATTAGTTCTTGTTTATTAATTTATTAACATATATTGTTTACGTTTTAATAATTTAGACCACCATCTATTATTTTTCTTGAGCCTCAAAATAGGGAAATAAGAAATTTGCATTATTTATTTCTTTGCCTTCTTTAGGACAATCTTCCACAAGAGTGTCCCCCAGAAATAGTGCGGTGCCCATTAGAACGGCTGGTGCTACTATCCAAGATGCTGGATATGGGCCCACCGAGCGATATCTTAGCCTTGGCCATGGACCCACCAGACATGTCTAACATTTGCCGCACCATACTTGTGCTGAAGGAGGTGAGTGAGAAATATTATATGAGGTTAGGAGTATGTTCACGTGAGCCGCTGGTACTTCTATCAAACCGCATGACTTAACTAGTGACTTGACATCCTGGCCTGGGCTGGATCCACCCCCCCAGGATCCACCAGACAAGTCCAACTTTTAGCCTTCTATGCTTGTGGAGGAAGAGGGTACTGTCGTTTGCGATCCTGGCAAGACCTTGGTCTTGTACTGCTAAGTGACTTTCTGGGTCTAGCCTGGCCAATGATCCGCCAGATAAACATTCAGCTTACTATACTTGTGGAGGAGGAAAGTGTACTGTCTAAGTGTGGTGTAGCCAGTCGCCTCTCTTCACACAGTTGACCCTCCCAAGATACTGAACCTCGGATCCGCTAAGCGAAATCCTGGCCTTGGGCGTGAGCTCGCCAGACATGTCTGTTCAAAAGTCACTAAATGTGTTCAAGGTAGGTGTCCAAATCGGTCCAGTTTTGCTTGAGATTAACGCTTAGCCGTACAAATTACTTAGACTGATTATAATAGCATAGATCCCGCGATGCTGCTGATGCTGCTTCTCAGGGTATTAATACGACTAATAGTAAACATAAGTATGGTAATATCAGATCGGCGCCATGAAGAGAACCATGGACGGGGAGTGGTGTTCATCAGACGGCGAGTTGACGTACCTCGGGCGCGTGATGGCTAAGCTGCCCATCGATGTTCGCAACTCCAAGCTGATCATGCTCGGCTACATCTTCGGCTGTCTTGACGAGTGCATCATCATGGGTAACCCATCTCATATATCTCTATTTTTCATATTGGATAAAATTAATGCACTTCCGATATCTGTTCGCTTAGATCTTTTAAACTACTTTTCTGGATTTCTAGAAATATATAGTAATTCAAGAGAAAGGTTTATATGTACACTACATACACACAACAGAAAAGTCGAAAACCATCGATTTGTAATGTGATGTCATACATATTCTTATGTGCTTAAAATCGCAAACACCGGCTAAGTCTTACGTGATAGATCAAATATGATAATGTATTACGAAATAAATATGATAAAAGATCGATCTGATGTGAAAGATGATCTTGATGATCATCTTCATATGATTGATGAAAACAATTGAAAAAGAAATGCACAAATATATATAGTGAAAGTGTTGGTATAAGACGACTTATAGGAACATACATTAATCAGATAGAAGAAATTGGGAAAGAAAGGAAAAACCAAAAATAGACGACGGGTAATAGACAAAAATAGGTGTGATGTATGTAAAAAATATGGGTTTTAGCAAACAATTTTATACTATACAGTATAATTCCTTATCCAATAAAATACATTGAACAATTGATTTAAACCAAAATAGTCTTTAAACATGTATATGTTAACGTAGCGTTACGTAGGCTTTGCCCCAGTTGGCAGCGATCAGCGGTAATCATTGGGGACAATGCATGATAGATCTGCATTACACTCGTGCGAAGCCGAAGTAGGTCGCTAGTTATCTTCAGGGACTCGTAAACAATCGTTCACCGGTTTTGCTAATGATTTCGTTTGCTCGTAGTAGATCATACTCGTACCATACATTTTATAATTCTTGTAAATTTTAATGTTAAAAAATAACAGCGTTAGTTATGTAATTGAGTCTATATAAATAAATATTATGAGTCTTCCGGAAAATTAGAAACATTGAAAATCTTTTTATTTAGTTTTCTAAAGTAGTCTTCTAGTTTGACAGGTAACACGTGGCAATTTTGTTAAAGTTCCAAAGGTGCAGGTGCAAACAGATGCATTTTTTGGAAATTTTATATAATTATAGCATTTGGTATACAATTTTCATAGTTATGACACGGTAACGCCTGTAGGCTCAACTGATTAGCTGTAATATATCGAGTATACTAATAAAATTAACCTTTTATTTAATATATTTTTATTACATAAATATACATATCTTTTATTTAAAATAATAAAACCGCATTTTATTGCCGTTACAAGAGTAGTCTTATTATGAGTAGTGAAAGCGTCAATGTTAGAAAATATTATTAACAGTCATACTATTAAAATACTAATTTCTTTCTGAAAAAAAGTTGTTTGATCTGTCCTTTCTTGTACTGGTCGTGGGTTCAATTCCCACCTAGGGCAAACATTTATATGATGAATTTTATGTTTGCCCTTTTTCTGGGTGTTAAAAAAATATTTTTAAGTAATATATTTGTGACTTTTCTGTAGTATAATGTGTGTAATATAAGCGCTTAAAGCGACTTAAGACAATGTATGCATTAATTACTATTCTGATAAAGGTGTGGTCGATTACCCGAGTGGCACGTTACCATTTTTGCCTCATTCATTTTCATATGATTATTTCAATACTTGATTTTCGTTCCAGCGGCAGCCATGTCTGTCAAGAATTTATTCAACAGCCCGTTCCGCGAGCGACTAAACGCGTACAACTCCAAACTCACCTGGGCTGACGGATCCACTAGCGATTGCATTGCCTTACTGAACGTGTACAAGGTATTCTATTTTAGTTGCCAATATTTTCCAGTATCCGTTATATTGTAAGCTCCTTCGATCTGATGATAGATGATATGAGTGGTATCACTTGGTACTTATCATCATCGTCATAGCTGCCGCATAACGTCCACTGCTGGATATAGACCTCCTCAAAAAAGTGTGGGTGGATGTACCCCAACCGACAAACGGCGGTATATCCACTGTCAGTTGTCTCTTACCTGCCGGTACTACAGGCAAATTGGGTAATGTGACATCATATTAAGCCTTTTTTGAATCACTGGAAGCTGGACTATTCAGATCGGCACTAGGCTGACGGTGATCGCTCAAGACCGCCCCTGAGGCCGGACAATGTCCATGTTATTCTCTGAGTGTCTATCTGAGTGTACGTCACAATGTTGTTTATCACCACGCAGACTCCAGTAGTATAAATCTTTCCACAGGTATGGAATCACCTCCGCCAGCAACAGTACTTCAAGCAACAAGGCAACAACGAGGCGCACTGGGCGCGCCGGTTCTACGTGCAGGTGCGCGCGCTGCGGGACATGGACGACCTGGTGCGCGAGTTGCGCCAGCGCCTCGCCCGGGAGGGCATCGAGCCCTTCAAGGGCAGCTCGCCCTGGGACAAGCACGAGCTGCCGCTCGTCCTCAAGGTCTGCATACCTCGACTGTTTTGTTACGAATTTCCGTATAGGTAGTTGAAGAAGGAACATTTTTGGAGAACCAGTGTTGCCTGTTCGACAAGCGTACGCTCTGCATATTAAGAGTTACACAGCTATTCAATAAACTACGTTAAGTGAGTTAATCATAACATTCAAAGTTACCTTCTTAAAAAAATACAAGGACTGTTAATAAAACAAAAAAATATGTATTATCAATGGAAAATGAAATATCTAACAAACTAAAACTTAAAAATAAAAGATCCTGCAATGTCCTCAATGTGTATTAAAACGGCTTATGCTTATAAATTTACTGTCGGCTGTGTTTATGTCCGTTTTGTCTTAGATCTGTAAACTCAATTGCAATGTATATTTTCCTTGGTTATATTATATTCAAAATAATATTCTGATGGTCGTATTAAACAAAATAACGTGCGTGCTCTTGCAAGAATTCTAGTTATGTTTCTTTTTATAATAACGATATGTAACAATCTTATACACAGTCGTGCATATACAATATACAATACACTCCCATATAGCAAATATTGGACAGCTTAATTAGGTTCTTAAAGTCGGATGCTTTGTTTTTAGTACTTAATTCTGTGGAAGACTTAAAATTATCAATTAAAAGGCAAAGTTTTTTTAACTAAATTATCTTGTATTTCCTAAAGAACTGAACTGAAGTGAACATGTTCATATCAGCCGTAGAAAGTCCACTGTTGAACATTGGCCTACCATAGATAGGGAGATTTTTGCCATAATTGCCGCGTTGGGCAGGCGTAGTGGCAATCGCAGAACACAACTTCGCGACGAGGATGTTGCCCATCTCCACCCTGTAGGATGTAAGTTGTGCTGGTTCGGATGGATATATCGCCATCTGTCGGTTCCGGTACTTTAGTCGCCTCTTCCGACACCAGGTACAGAGGGTGGTACTATTCTACTCCGCCGGTACCCCGGCCTGTGTTCACAATTGTAAACAAAATTGTTATATATGTTACGTAGAGGGTTGACGTGTGTGTCCACAGATAGTGGTGGCGGGTGCGATGTACCCACAGTACTTCGTGCAGGTGTCGCAGGACGAAGCGCGGGAGAGAGAAGCCGTGCGCACGCTCAACGGACTCGACCCGCGCAACACCGTCAGTATAAATAACCATTGACCAAAATATAATTTTTTCTTACAGCTGATAGATGTGCACGAGTGTTTTGTTTATTTCTTTTAAGGTTTCACTTCCAAAATAGCGATTGACATATTTAGCAAAGCAAACAATTTTCGTTAACAGTACTGCTTGACTTAATAGAACAGATAAGTTGTGACTTGTACTGGTGCGAGAACTACATGAGAATAGTTTACTAGAGTACAGCTCTATTTAATTTATCTCCAAATTTCATAGGTCCAAGTCTGTTTTTGCATTATGGTATTTTTTTGTAAATTTATATAGAAACTTGTCTATAATAAAATTAAATACAAGTTTCTATTAATACCATCTGATGTCAGATTATACTAGTTCTGTACCAATTGTATCAACCGATAGCCCTTACTAATTTATTATTTAGGATGTATGTGTGAGGCTTATTTTTATTCCAAAAACATGTTTCCATGAAATAGATCTGACCTTGACCTTTGCAGAGTTTAGCTGACAGGGAGCGACTTCGACCTCGCCCCATAATAACAAGTGATCCTTAGGGATGCGATATAAAGTAACGACCTTGCGGACCGAAAGCTAGTACATCACAAATGTTTACAAAAATACGAAGTATATTTTTAATTAATTACTTATTAAATTACAATGTGGTTACAACTGTCTTGTTAGATGTTAAGAGTGTTGTGGTCAGGTTTACCTGAAGAACTTCCCCGAAAAGCAGCCGGGTGTGGTGTACGCGGCCGCGATTCGCAACCTCATCCGTCAGCAAATTGGCGACGAACCGCATGTCACGTTCGATAGGAACAGCAGGTAAATACCATACATTGAAATTATCTATTTAAAATAAATAAAATAAGCTGTATGGTACCGGCAGAACAGAATAGTACCTCCCCCTGTACAAGGCGCCGTAACAGGCAACTGAGGTACCGGAACCGACAGATGGCGGTATATCCACGCGAAGTACTGTAGGTCAAATGCAAACAGGGCGGGAATGAGCAGCAGCATTCCACCCATTTCCATTCCATTCGCTAAGCTACGCTCTGCGATTGCCCTCACGCTTGCCCAGCGCGGCAATTATGGGAGGATTATGTCCAGCAGTGGAAGTTTTAACGGTTACTATGATAATGATGGTGCTGAATCAATACAATCAAAAGATGTTTCAGTTTTAGTAAAGAATGTAATTTGTTGATATATTAAAAATAACGGATATTCCCTTTTCTGACTAAGAATTTCGGGTCTGAAGCAAATATTGAGGTCGAGTGAAATGGCTTTGAAATATTTACAATGAAAACATTGTAAATATTAAACAAGCCTGTTACAGTTATACATTTAATTTGTTTTCGCTTTTTTCCATATAATTTATTAAGGTCATGTTTTCTCGGACCCTGATTAAGGTCTTTATGGTATTTTACTGTATCTAACTTAAAAACAATACATTGTCTCAGGCTTGACTTAAACTGTATAACTTTTGCGTGTTCTTTGCATGTTCAATTACAATATAATCTTTGTTATTTATTTTTCTTTCTTTGTAAGGAAAGTGTACCTGACATTTAACGACGGCCATCAAAACAATCGCGACAGAAATAACAGTGGAGTAAGATTGTTTTTTCTTTTACTAATAAGTAAGAAAAAAATTATCCGATTACACAGTGTTTTATTATGTCTAGAATTATGAGAGCGGGTGGTAACGGTAGCACTCGCTCTCCATTTTTTATAGTAGTGTAGTAGTAGTAGTATAGAAGTGTTTAGTGAAGTTGTGGAACCAAAAAATGTATGTCAGGATCATATGGTCAAATCATTAGTCTCTCTAGATAGGGAATAGACTAAATTGGCTACATTTGGTCAGTGTGTGTATAATAAAATTAAAACTTATTCAACAAAAGGAAACTTAAACTAAAATACATTTTGATGCTTAATAATATTAATAATACTAATAATATTCTTTATTGTACACACCATAAGCAACACATTCAAATAACATTAATAAATAAATATAAACAATCAACATATATAAAGGAAAACATCTACCAACAATATTTTATCTCCCGCCAGGACCCCACTATTCCTGGTCAAGTGGTGTTACCAGTATACAAAGCGGTAAAAGCGCGCCATTTCAAAATAGATCTCACAATTCCATTGTTACCGTAAGTATAAAAAAAATCATTCCGAATCACGACAAAAGTATTAAAATTTCTGGAAATGGTAATAAAAAATGTTTCACATAACATATTTTTTTACTCTATCTCGGTCACCGTAAGGTAGCTAGTGTAAGAAACATTATATATAAAAAATTGTGGTACTCTAAAAGAGCCACACAAGAAAATTCTTATACAGTGTGAATTCTTCAATTAACCGGACATTTTTTTTTAATCTTCAAAAAATATCTTATTTTAAAGAAAATGCTTTTAAATTAAGTCCGTCAGATATTGTTCCGTTCGTTCGTTGTTGTTTTTTTATGTTTCCTGTTCTTTTTATATTCCTCGTTAGTAGCATTACAAATATTATATAGCAGTACTATTAAAAGCATTCCCTTCTAACTTTCGTGCGTGTGCTTCGGAAACGAAAGTAGCATATAAGCAAAGTCAAGGGTGGGGCGTGCGACCTACTCGCCCGGCCTACTTCATACCGAACTTATGTACAGAGGTGTCTGTTACGGTAACAGTCTCCGACCGTCCTCTTTTGCTGAATTTCAAAATCAAATTAATCCCCAACGGGCGATCGCCGTCGATCCCGCGAACCTTGCGGGCGCGACCGTAGCTAAACGCGCGGTCGCGGTCGCGGGGCATGCAGGATAAATACAGGCATGGGACCTCTCATAATGAGAGGCCCCGCCCTCTTTTTTTGGTAGCGCAGGAATTGACGTCTGAGTAGTCCAGCAATAGGTTCATCCGGAAAAAAAGAACGGTAACAGTGTCGCGAGTTCAATGGCTATTATGCATCTCAAACATCCCAAAATCCCAACTCGCTTAAAAGTTTTCATTTAAAAAGTTAAGTAAAAGGTAGAAGATTGTCGATCGTCTTGCAACATTTAATATATGTATTACTATTTTTATTATTTCAGTGTTGAAAAAGCGAATGAACTGGCAGCGTTGCTGAAAATGGACAAGTTGGAGTTGGAACCCGGCAAGATGGTACCGCGGCTGCCCGAGGTGGATGACACGCATTTCCCTCTCAAGATATGCTATGTGAGTCTTACAAACTAGTGCTGAATATGACTTGAAAAATAGTTTGTAGAGTAATCTCAAGAGTAATCTCCTTTTTGCGCTGAACTAGAATTTCCCACATTAAAACCAATTACTGATTTGTGAGGTGACTAGAATAGTTCCCGCCCCTGTACCAGGTGTCGTTAGAGGCGACTAAGGTACGATAAGCAACAGATAAACCTTACCAAATTTGTCCAAAGGTGTAAACATTACTGTAAAATCAATTGACTGTAAATTCAATTTTGAACTTAATGGTTCGCTTTTATAGATGAATATCGATTCGGGAAGTTTTGGTTTATCTGGGTGATCTGTTGCTGTTGTGCTCCAGAAACTACAGGCGGTATACCCACCCGAAATAGTGTAGCTCCAATGTATAGGGCGGGGATGGGCAGCAACATCCTTGTCGCGAATACTGCTCTCTGCCTGACTAATCATCATCATCATATCAGCCATTGGTAGTCCTCTGTTAGACATAGGCATCCTTATAAAAGAGGGAACTGTGCCTGTAATTGCCGCGCTGGGCAAGTGTGTTGGCAATCGCAGAGACCAGCTATAACGACGGGGATGTTGCCCCCCCCCCCCGTGCAACTGCAGTGAGCTGCACTGTTTCGGATAGATAAACCGCCATCTGTCAGTTATGGTACCTTACTCACCACACACGACAGCTGGAACAGAGTTGGTACAGAGGGGCGTATTATTCTATGCTGCCGGCAAGACCGACACAGCTTGACTAATATTACACTTTTTTTCTATAGCGTATAAGTGTGAGCCGTTTCTGGGTGCAATATGACGACGAATCGACGGCAAACGAGCTATTTGATATCAATCAGGCCTTAAACAAAGCCACGCTGCTAGCCTACACCGGCCCCGTCCGGCAGGGGGACGTCTACGGGGGCCCCCACGCTGACGCCACTGGCACCAAGATATACCGCGTCAGGGTACAACGGGTGCTGCCGAGGGAGATGCTCGAGGTAAGTGGCATGTGAAAGTTAAAGACCATGGCATAGAGACATAACACAAAAAAAGAGTAGCAGTTGCGCCGAGGTACTAAAATGTGTATATCCTTTTTGTTTTATTGTGATGATTTCTTTTATACTAGGATTAGTGATGGAGGTGTTGGATTCAATAAGCGCTTATCTTTACTAAAACTTTTAATTTGATGAGCCTATCATCGTAGGCCAACGATTTAGTAACCGCATTAATAGCGTTGTCTAGAAACAAGTCTAGAAAATACCCAATCAAACATCCCTTTGGTAAGCGGTTTTGGTCGCGTCAATTTACTCATGCGGCCAGATCGACATCACTGCCTAACCTATGATGCATCGATAGATGTTCCAAACAGTGTCTGTGTATATACTACTAAGATGCTGGAATACTTTATGATGTGTGACATCTCGTGATATCTTTACGATAAGAAATACAATTAATTTTCATTTTGTTTCCTTTTCATTCCTTAAGTTTTACACGAGGAAGACCTCATACAAATGGCCTATTTCTACCACCTAATAGCAGTGTTCACATTATTGTTTGAATACATTACTAGTAATGACGCATCAGTTATGAGAGATATCTTAAGTAACAAGGTTCGCAGCGCGATAGTGATATCCATGTAATATTACGAGAGTCTATAGTCTTAGACATGAGGTACAGACAGAGTAGAATAGCATTCTTACCTCTGTACCAGGTGTCGTAAAAGGTAACTAAGGTACCATAACCAACATATGTTGGTGTATTCGTCCGAAACAGTGTAGCTCAAATGCAGAGGGTGGGGATGGGCAGCCGCAACCCCATCGCGAGAAGTGCGCTCTGCGATTGCCAACACGCTTCCAATAGCTGTATTTATGATAGGCCGCGGTGAAGCTTACTTTCAAGCAGGCTGCATGATTTGTTTGATTTTATCGACCTGGTCTAATTAAAAATAATCATATCAAATTAAAATTTGCCAGGTCCTCTACATAGATTTCGGATACTACGGTCGTCTGAACACGTGCAACTTGCACGTCCTGCCCGAGGACTGCCGGAACATACCGCCGCTCGCGATGCAATGCGTGCTGGCCGAGATCGGGCCGTCGCCGCTGCGCGACCCGCGCAGGCATTGGTCACGAGCTGCTGACGCTTACTTCAACGAGCTAATTAAGCATGGCCGACTGCTCGGCAAGGTCAGTGACCGCCCCGCTTTGTGTGTTCCCACTTGATACAAAAATAAATAAATGCCTTCATTAATCGCCGCAATCTATCTTTAGCGCTATCGGCGATCTGCCATTTGTAAAGAAGGAAAGTACATAGCAACAAAATACATTATTTGTACCCGACAGCCATGTAATGTTTTTCAAGTGGTAGTAAGTTTGTTTGTAGGGCGTATTTTTATGTTTGTTTAATTTATATTAGTTAATGGCTGTCGTCTACTCTACAGTCACAAACATCCACTCACTTTATATCTGTATATATTAGAATACCGACCGGTTTAGTGTGACCGGGCTGTCTGTCGGCCACTTTTGCAAACAAGGATTGACCTGTTCCAAACGACGACCAATCGAACCGGGGTCAGGCCTGAGAGGCGCCTTCGAATGACAGACGTCGATGCCGCCCCGATTGGGCGTTGCTCATTAAGGGTCGTTAACTCCTCCTGTAGCGTGGTATTGACGTCTGCCTAAACAGACTTCTAATGCTGGCATTAGGTTCGTCCAGATAACAATCGGTTGTGTGCGTTGTAGTGGGATATTGAGTTTGCCTTGGACTACTTCCTATACGCTTTCCAGCAAGTTATTCGCTTTAAATAGACATATGAAGTGACATATATTGTCAGAATAAATATTTGAACTTTTACTACTTTGAACGGGTTCGATAGCGCATTGAGTAGTGTTGATGTTTAACATTTATGTAAAAAACATTTGTATTTGTTTTGTTTCTGGGTGTTAAATGTATGTACTTAAGCATTAGATATGTACATCCTGTGTTGTATGATATCCTTATTTATTATCCGTTTAAGATTAATTTGTCGTCTCGTATATAAAAAGATTTTGATCCATATTTGAAGATTACATACATACATACATCACGCCTGTGTCCTATCGGGGTTGGCAGAGACTATGGATCTCCACATGATACGATCTTTGCATACCTCACTCGCATCCTTGACTGGTATTAGTCCTATTTTACACACTGGTTCCTTCTTGGACTTATGATCTGACCTTTCTTTATACATCTTTTACCTGGTTAAAGTATGTTCTCCTAGGTCGTCCTATACCAACTCTTCTGTTTACTTCCGCTCTATATAATTCCTTCCTACATATCCAAATCATCTCAACATTCCTTTCTCTACTGCTGTCATAACATCTGCTTTACATGACATTGATCTTAAGTATTGCTTGTAGGTGTACTCGGTGACCCACGGTGTGGTCTCCATTGATTTACTGGCCGACGGTGGAGTCATCAGCATCAACAAGAAATTGATCGAAAAAGGTTACGCTGTGGCTAGCGAAGAGAGCTACGATTCTAAGGTAACGCAGTGATTGCAATTAGTCTTAGTGCCCTCATTACAATCAGTCTTAGTGCCCTCATTACAATTAGTCTCAGTGCCCTCATTACAATCAGTCTTAGTGCCCTCATTATAATCAGTCTTAGTGCCCTTATTACAATGAGTCTTAGTGCCCTCATTACAATCAGTCTTAGTGCCCTCATTACAATCACTCTTAGTGCCCTCATTACAATTAGTTTTAGTGCCCTCTTTACAATAAGTCTTAGTGCCCGCATTACAATCAGTCCTAGTGCCCTCATTACAACCGGTCTTAGAGCCCTCATTACAATCAGTCTTAGTGCCCTCATTACAATTAGTCTTAGTCCCCTCATAAGGCTGCAAATAAATTATAGCAGCTTATAGAATTTTTAATTGGGGTTTGTTATTTTTATATTTAAGCTGTGTTGTGATTTGTGGCTTGTCATGGTAACGTAACGTGGCGTGATCAGTTGTTTGCAGATGCGGCATTCCACTCATTGCTTTTTTCTTTTGTTGTCTGATGTCCGTAATACAAGTGCGCCATAGGTCGTGGGTTCGATCCCCCACCCAGGACGAATTTTTATATAATATTTGTTTTTGTCCTATGTATGGTTGTTGATTATATGTATTTAAGTACAACATTGTGATACGTCTGTTGTCTGATGTCCACAACACAAATGCTGTAAGCGACTTACCTCGGAGTTGATGATGTTGTATTAGTTATATGAGAAATAGTTAATTATCTGTGAATGCCATAAAATTATAACAAACAGTCATCATCATCACCAGCCATTGGAAGTCCATGAAAGGAGATTTTTTTTGCCCATAATTGCTGCGCTGGACAAGTGTGTTGGCAATTGCAGAGCGAAGCTTTCGCGACGGGGATGCTGCTACCCATCCCCGTCCAGTGCATTTGACTGCACTGTTTCGGATGGATATACAACCATCTGTGGGTTCTTGTACCTTGGTGGTCTTACGACACCTGGCGCAGTGCGAGGTACTATTCCACTCTGCTGGTACCTCACGGCAAACATATAATGGAGTAAGGTAACTGAATAAGTATCTAATACTACTATCATGATAACTTCAACGAGAACAGTATCAACGGGATGCAATTTTAGCATGTACCCGAAAAAAGTCAGGGTTGACAGATAGTACATAATATACCTTGACAGATGAACCACGATCTCCGTCAAATGGCGAACGAGCTGAACATGGCGCAGAAGCGCGCCTACAACAAGGAGCAGGTGGAGCTGGCCTTCCACCAGGTTAGGGAGCTCGAGCCGCCACGCGCCAGCGAGTGCACCACCGACGTCTGCCTCAAAGGACCCTTCAGGTGGGGATCGCATTCAAATTTTTTATGCGGTTTTATGCAGCCTGCATCCAGCGCGACCCAGCTGGGATGGGTCCTCGCAAGAAAGGGTGAATTTTGCCCATAATTGCCGCGCTGGGTCGGCGAGGTGGCAATACCTTAGCGGGAAGGCTGCTGTCCATTCCAGCTCTTAAATTTGAGCTTTACTGTTTCGGGTGGATATACCGCCATCTGTCGGCTAAATACTCTGATCTTACTAACCTACCTACCCCATGGGTACTTGCGGTACCCCTCGGCTTTCGGGGAATATTATTTTTGTTAAAAAATCACTCAACCTTTTTCTCGTTGCCGTAAAGTAAGTGTTTTTATCACACAGCCCGTTGGAGACATGTCTGTACAACCTGATGTATGCGAGTAATGACAAGCAAGTGCACGTGGAGTGGCACAGCGTCAACTCGGTGCTGCTGGATACCGAGCCGCAGGAGGTGTACGAGAGGTCTGTATGTACGGTGGTTTACCTATAAGGCACTAATTGCCTTTTCAGCCAGTCTGTCATTATCACCAGAATGCTGGTAACTCTTTGAACGAACTTGCTTAATATTTAAACTCAAAATATACTTTATCCAAGTAGGCCCTTTCGTTGCATAAAAAATTAAATGAATAAAAACAATAATATTTTCGTTGTAAGTACTAGATTTAATTATATTTATAATACTGATGACTCTACGAGGTCATGAGAGTAATCTGTGATAAGTAACTTAAACGAGCCTGCCGGCACGAAAGGGTCTTATATCTAACTACTGCAGGTTCTTAACACGAGCCACCAAAAAAGAACCTGCAAGAAAAACTGATGGTGGTCTTACCTATTTATGTAATATAACCTTCCTCTGTTAGATTTTGGAAAGGATATGAATTATTGTTTTAATAATATTTGTTTGATGTATTGAAAAATGCTGAATATTGCTTTAAAGATATTATTTACCAAATAAAATAACAACTGTCAGGCGGGACTCGAACCTGCATCGTTCCCTTTCCCCCGGAAAGCACTAATATTAAAAAATATTGTTAAATGTTTTTATTTATCACACAAATGCAGACATTTTCTGAATGTAATTTGAATCTACGACCTTTGGCCCGCAAGACAGAATGCCGCCACCGAATGCGTCAACAAGTTTTAGTTTTTTCGCAATGAAAGAAATTACATTTTCTAAATGATTAAATATTTATTTTCTAGAAAAATATCATCTGTGTCAGATTTCAGGCGAGACTGGAACCTGTCTACCGTCAAAATAGCGCTATTTTGCCATCAAATACATTCGAGCGTTACCTGATAGAGACGTGCTTTCTATCAAATCATGTCAAACACGATTTAGTCAAGAACCGCCAGTGCAAATCCTCAGTCTATCTATATTGCAGGTTGTTAGTAGCAGCTTTGGTGGGTCAGAATGAAATGAGCAGCAAACTTACGTTGCGTCATACTACTCTTATGCCGAACATCCCCGGACTGCCAGCAATCGTCGCTCTTCTGTTTTGTCCAGTGTAAGTCAATTTTACTATGTACATCGCCAGGGATAACTCAACACCGCGTAAGTAACACTTGTCGATAAATTAAAATTTCAAAAAGGAGAGGTCAAATTTGAACATCATTATAAGAACAGTATTATACCGTGGCGCTACATTCGCGGTTTTGAAATATCGTACACGATATGAAACAGCGAATATCATTCCTTGACTTTGCACAAACTTTGTAATACCTTAACCTAACCTCGTAACCTTGTAGTAATCGATATTAAAAAAAAAGATAGTCTTTTGGTGACGTCACTTCTTATATCTATGACAACTATACCCTTTTAATGATAAACGTTCGAACTTTTTTCACCACATATTGTTTTTCCCCAAGGAGTCTGCACAATGTTTTGCGCAGCTTAGTTGTCAGCGATCGACTTAGACTTCTATATGTAACAAGCCGGAATAACAAGAGTTCCACAGGCTAGGAAAGCTATTGTGTAATGTACTGAATGCGTCGTGTTCCCATAGCGCGGAGCTGCGTCGCGACGCAGCGGGCACGCGGTACGTGAGCACGCTGTGCGGGCTGGGCAGTTCGTTGAACGGCGCGCCGTACTTCCCAGAGCACGACCTGCTCGTCAACATCGACGCTGACCTGAACGTCGACGACATCTGCCTCGTGAGTTACACATTCTGCTCTGTTCTTTTATGTAGACACCTAGCAGCGAGCCGCGGTTTCACCCGCGTAGTTCCGGTCCCCGGGAGAATATTCTTATTCTCCAAAAAAATACCCTAATTAGCCACTGAAAGTCTGAATATTTGAATTCACAAAAGGGATATCGACAATAATCATTATTAGAAATTTATAACCTAAATATAACATATTATTGAAATAAGTTTCACACTAACTTAAGCTAAAAGGAGTAAAAAATTACCCCCTTGAAGATTAATTTAAAATATATATATACTGTACACGTATTTCATGCCTATCAATGAAGAACCTTCATACTGAATTTCAGTCGAATAACTTCAAAGATTCATACTAACTTTAGCTGATATACATTAAATGGAATATGAAAATAAGCAAGATTTGTACGTTTGCATTAAATAAACTCAGAACATAACCCTTTTCGAATATTATATATTTTACAATTGGAAAGCTACACTACAAACGAGTACCATGAGCTAGATTTTATATGCGTATTCGCTAGTTGTACATACAGTTAAGATGTTATATACTCCTGATAGATCAACCATATCCGTCACCTGATGGACCACATGATGTACTGCAGCGAGGGCCAGGACGTGCCCACGGCCGACGACAACATCCGGGCTGACATGCCGCGCCTTATTCGCACCAACCTCATGAAGTGAGTATATTAGTTTACTTTAAATATACTCTTTACGGCAGGGGTTTCTAAAGTGTAAAGGCGACACAGGAATATTTTTTAAAGAAATATGTAATAATTCCAATAAGAAATACATTCTTAACTATAATTTGTTTCACTGTTTTATGAATTGTTGTTTTATACTTTGGTATTGAGGAGGCCTTCCATGCCTTTATGTGCAAAGCCAGAAACGAGAGGCCGCTTCGTCCACGCTCAAGCCCATAGCTGCGACACCAGATATAAAAGTAAATAAATTCACAACACCTTGTACAGTGATTTTATTCCGATAAATCGCTTTGACCACAGAGCAGTTACATATATTACTTATAAACGTATGAACCACAAATATTCGTGATATAGATGTTTGTAACGTCGATCGAGCCCCGACCCTCGGCGCATACGACGACACTACCGAATACGTTCATAGAAATACGCTTTTGCAATGTGAATATGAATGTGAGTTTCCGAGTTATAAGCGTCGTCCCTGCGCCAGCCTCATGTCCAAGCGGCGCAAAGCGCGCGCGGCCGCGGCGGCGCCGCGCGCCTGGGACTGGCGCTCCGTGCCCGAGCGCGAGCTCATGGAGATCGACGTGCCCGACATGCTGGCGCACGCCGTCGTGTTCCCGCTGCACGCGCCGCTGCAGCTGCGCCCCGTCTCGCGCGACGAGCTGCTGCAGCTCAAGCGGGACAACGACCGCCTCAAGATATTCGCCAGCAGGTACGCGGCGGTGTCCTCTACCATTTTAGGTACCATTTCTGAGGTAGAGACCGTCTACATTGGTACCTCATTCTCACCTATATATACCGACAAATAGCATTGTTTGCATTACTTCGTTACGGTTCGAAGGTTGAGAGAGTGCGTGAAATTACTGGGTAAATGTGACACAATATCTTTAGTTCACAAGGTTGGCGAGTTCGCAAGGTTTGTTTACTGATACATGGCATGATAATTTTTTTTTATTTAAACCCGTGTTCCCCATTCCCCAGAACCAGTATCACGTCGAGCGCAGAGTTGTCGTGCAAGCTGTGCGAAACGGGCCCGCTGCCCGTGCACGCTATGCGCATCCACCTGTACTCCAACGCGCACAAGGACAAGGAGGAAGACTTTAGTTCGCTACAGTCTTAACTCTATGCGCGGATGTATGCTAGCATTAAGATAGGTGTAGCCCTTCCTGGATTTAGGTAAAGATCTTATTTAGTGTTAGGTGTGGAAAGTGTTCCTGTCCATGGCGCCGGACTTTCCTGTAGATTTTTCTGTATACGAATGAACGCCGCGCCGCGCCTGTGCTCTTCCGGCGTTTTCGGAAGATTACAGTTCATTAATGTACTACCAACGAAATTTTATTTATAAATACACTTTGCTATTTGTAAATGAAATGCAGGCGCATTGATACTGAGGCTCCGACGATGTACACAACATAGCGGCACAGAGGCGAGCCGAAGCGTCCACGGCGCCGGTTCGGCGCACGCGCAGTATTCAGTCGTATACACGAACCTGCAGCTTCGCATACTTGAAGGCTCTAGGTTCAAATTATTTTTCGATTTCTCGTTGCATTACCTGCCTTGGCGGAAACTGAATGTGTTGTCAGTCAAAAATACTCGTATAGGTATATTCCTAAGATTTATATTTCCATAGAAAATAACTAAATTAATCTGTGAGTATTTTCGACACAAAATAATTTTGTACAAATGATAGTTGTTTGTGAAATACGGGGTAGTATTTACTATTATATATTATTTCTCTTTAATTTCTAATAAATATTTGGTTACGTAATAAGTTACAATTTGGATTGTAATGGTAATATGGTAATATTCAATAGTCTGCTTATTTCAATAAATAAACGCAGTAAATACAGAAAAATACAAATTTACACCGTAATTTAGTATAATTATTATTTTTGTAAAGGTAACTATGTGGCAGTTACGAAAATTAAGTGCGTTAGATGATACTTCTAAGTTACTTAATTTCTTATCTCGTGCTTTAATTTCTATTCAGTTCGATTACTTTTTAATAACTTAAAAACAGTAACCTGAGAGTCGAACCAAAAAAAAACCAATTAAACCGTTTAAAAGTCGTTTTATTATGTTAGTTTGTCTTGTTTCTTTTATGACAAAATATATTTTTTTATTATTGATAAATTGCATAAAATGCATACGCATTGATACTGAGGCTCTGACAATGTACATAACATAGCGGCACAGAGGCGACCCGATGCGTCCACGGCGCCGGTTCGGGGCACGCGCAGTATTCAGTCGTATACACGAACCTGCAGCGTCGCATACTTGAAGGCTCTACGTTAAGTTCAAAAATACACGTGACAGTTACGAAAATTAAGTGCGTTGGATGTACTTCTAAGTATAATAATTTCTTAACTCGTACTTTAATTTCCATTCAGTTCGATTACTTTTTAATAGCTTAAAAACTGTAGCCCGAGAGTCGAACAAATAAATGTTAAATTAAATAAACCGTTAAAAAGTGATTTTATTTTGTTACTTTGTCTTGTTTTTTTTTTACAAATTATTATTTTTTATTATAGTGTAGTTGTTAACAATACTTTCTATCTAAAAAAAGATAATAGCGAATTTGCCACCGAACTTTGATTTATTATTTTTTAAGTTAGTGATATCTAAATGGATCGCTGATTTCAGATATAAGAGTGTCAAAAGAATGTTTGATATCTAAGCAAAGTACTGTATCAAAAATCACATTAGGTAAATACCGATTTTTTGTGTTACCTTATTTACTTAGTATTTCTTGTTGTAAATAAATATGGAAAAATAAGTTTGTTTTTTGTTATATGCCCTCTGTTGTCCTTCTTGTTGTCGATGTTAACAATTTTATTACGTTTTTCTTCAAACTACTAGAGGATGGTACAATAGAAAGATAGTAACCATTTATGAAGGTCAAATGTTCCTTACTATTTGCTAATACGGAAAATTTTCGCGGAGTCATCACCGCTGCCCCGTACCCCGAATTACACGAATCCAGAGAAACAGTGTCCGCGCGCAAAAGCTGTTTTACGTAGGCATGCAGATTTATTGATAACAAGCAGTGCCCGCGACTTAGAAAATAAGAAAATAGTGACTTTGGGGGTAATAGTGACTTTCAGAATTTATTTTAAAATGGATTACGGATTATTTGCAAATAAATCCTTCCTTGATAAATGGACTATCCAGCAATGAAAAAAAATTTCAAATCAGACTAGCGGTTCCCAGGATTATCGCATTCGAACAAACAAAGTATTCAGCTTTATTTAATTACTATAGATTACGTCACCCAAAATTACAGAAAATGAGTCATTTGAATATATATACACTCATTTGCATAAAAAACGTGCGGTTTTGATTTTAATTCTTCTTGAAAAAATACGCTACCAAAATGATTTCAATCATTTGTACATGTTTTTTTTTTCGGACGAACCTAGTGCTGGACAACTCAGACGTCAATTCCAGCGGCACCGAAAAAAGAGGGCGGGGCCTCTCATAGATGAGAGGTCCGATGCCCGTTTTCTTCCTGCGTGCCCCGCGCCCGCAATGGCTCGCGTGATTTGAGCGGGACCGACGGCGCGTCCGAGGACACCTCTAGAGGCTCGATCTAGGCTCGGCCGCCGTCGTTGGGGTTAAATTTACTATGAATTGTAGCAAAAGAGGACGGACAGATTGAGCCCGACAGCC
>JACJUM010002496.1:7139954-7154069 GCA_020976665.1 Heortia vitessoides
CTTTAATTCATCCATAGTAAATTCAACCCCAACGACGGCGGCCGAGCGTAGGTCGAGCCTCTAGAGGCGCCCTCGGACGCGCCGTCGGTCCCGCTCAAATGCAGGGCTCAGGGCAGCTGCATCTCGCCCGCGCTGTACAGCTTGTACACGGACGATATTCCGGTAGGAGAAGGCACATATCTAGCACTATACGCAGATGACGCCGCCTACTACGCAACCTCGGTCAACCTAAAACACGCAGCTAAAAAATTACAGAACACCCTCGACCTACTGCCCGAGTGGCTAAGCAGATGGAGACTGCAGGTGAGCGTAACCAAGACATAGGCTGCAGTCATTGGCCGCCACTTCCTTCTCCCAAAACCACTAAAGCTAATGGGGATCACAATAGACAGCCACCTTAGCATGAAACACCACACCGAACCACATGTGATCAAAAAGACTCGTGTTGGTAGCAATGTAATATTTTTCTATTTTGTTATGTTGGTAACACTCCTCTCCGCACTGTCATGGCCGATATTGTGCAGTGTATAAAAAAGTCTGATTAAATAAATAAAAGTCTGCTTTAAGTTAAACTATTGTTTTACTTACATTTCTACAGGTTATGGGCCCAGGCACATAATCCTGAGAAAAAGTAAAACAATCAAAACTTTTTTTTTGTCAAAAACCAAAAAGTGAAAATTGTCCGCGTGTGGTTGAGGTTAGAAACCGGCGGGAAGAAAAAAAATACTTGCGAGTGATTGAAGCAAGGTCGGGACGAACAGACAGGAAGATGGCGGACGACAATTCTTTGAAACTCCAAACGTACATAAAGCTCGAGGGAACATCCAATTGGAATATTTGGAAATTCCAAACCATCGTTTTGTTACGGAGTCAAGGCTTACTGGAAGTGACAGACGGAAGCAGGGTGAAACCGGAGGAGGCGGTTGAGAAGGCTTTATGGGAAAAGAAAGACGCGAAGGCTCAATCATGGCTTGTTACAAGAATGTCAGAAAGCGTGATGATGCATATCATAACATGTACTACGTCAGCCGAAATGTGGCGAAAACTTGCGAGCGTGTATGAGCAAAAATCTGAAACAAGTATACATATCGTACAACAACGCTTCTTCCAATACAAGTACGAGGAGGGCACGGCGATGTCTATGTTCTTATCTAAAATAGAGGAATTAAGAAACCAGCTCAAACAGATGGGAGAAGACATTTCAGAAAGATTCGTAATAACAAAAGTGCTAATGTCTCTTCCAGATGCCTATAAACATTTTGTGTCGGCGTGGGAGTCCGCGCCCGACGATAAACAAACGCTAGAAAATCTTGTCGCGAGATTACTGATTGAAGAAGAACGTATTAACGACAAGGAGCCGCAAAACTCGTCAGCATCAGCGTTTGTAGCTAAGAAAAACATTAAGTGCTATAAGTGCAATAAGCTGGGACACTATCAAAGTGAGTGTAATCAAAACAAGGGTTCGGGACATGACAATAGACCGGTTAAAAAGTGTTATTATTGTAAAAAAATGGGACATACTAAAAGTGAGTGCTACTTCAAGAAGAATCGGGAAAAAGACAGTACGAGTAATGCATTTATGGTGATGAACTCAAATAGTAACGTTCAAGAATCTAAGTGGTTAGTGGACTCAGGCGCTAGCCAACATATGTGCCGTGATCGTAACCTATTTGCAACATACTTAACGATGAACAATAAAACAGTGATAGTCGGAAATGGCGAGGAGATTAGTGCGCTCGGGTGTGGACAGGTGGCGGTACAGGTCTACAACGGCCGCGGATGGGTAAACACAACCATAGACAATGTACTCTTCGTTCCGAAATTGAAAACAAACTTGTTATCTGTCAAATGCGCTACAGAGAGGGGTTATGTTGTTAAAATGGACAATAACTTGTGTAAAATCTACAAAGGAAATACTGTGAGTGCCGTAGCGAGTCGTAACGGAGATATGTACTATATGGACGTGCGTTACAAATGTGAGATAGCGAACGCGATTGAAGTGAAATCTGGACTTAAAGAGTGGCACGAAAAACTTGCTCATCAAAACTTACAGTATGTGCGAATGGTGCTTAAAAACAACAACATTGAAGTGAAAGACTCTGACTTTGATTGTGAGGGTTGCTTGGAGGGCAAAATACATCGTTTGCCTTTCAGTGCCAGTGAAAATAAAACGAGTAGGCCATGTGAGTTAATACATGCAGATACGTGCGGGCCTATGGAGGTGCCGTCCGTGGGAGGATCCAGATACTTCGTAATTCTAAAAGATGACTTCTCTAACTACAGGTCAGTTTACTTTGTTAAAGGCAAAGATGAAGTTAAGAAGTGTATTGAGAACTTTTTGTACAAGGCTGAAAATGTAACCAAACACAAAGTATTGTGTTTTAGAAGTGATAATGGGTTAGAGTTCATGAACAAAGAGGTTCAAAATCTGTTTGAGAAACGTGGAATAACCCATCAAACCACGGTTCCATATACTCCTGAACAAAATGGCAAGGCGGAGCGAGAGAATCGAACTCTAATAGAATCAGCACGTACAATGTTGTGTGCAGCAGGTCTACCTAAGAAGCTGTGGGCAGAAGCTGTTCATACTGCGGCATTTGTACTAAACAGAACAAGTAAAAGCAATGAAACCGGAAAGACCCCATATGAAACGTGGACAGGCAAACATTTTGATATAACAGGCCTTAAAGTCTTTGGAAGTCCTGTGTATGTCCATGTTCCAAAAGAGAAGAGAAGAAAATGGGATCCAAAAGGGGAGAAAGCAGTCATGGTCGGCTACGAGGAAAATGTCAAGGGCTACAGAATATTCTTCTCAGAAAAGAACACTGTTGAAGTTAAAAGAGATGTCATATTTCTAGAAAAAGGTGAAAAACAGAAGGAACAATTAGTTATACTGGACACTACAATGGAGGAGAAGAAGGTCATTAGTCAAGAAGAAGCACAGACTGAAGAGGAAAAGGTAGAGGAGACCCTTAATATGTCTGGCGAAAGTGACAGTGTCTACATACCGTGTTCCAGTGATGACGAATTCAGCGATGATGATAATGGAGAGATACAGACGCGTGAGAAGAGTACTCGAATTAGGAAACAGACTTCATTTTACAAGTGTCATCATGTCTATGTTGAGGGAAATGAACCGAAGACTTACCAAGATGCCATGCAACGGAAAGATGCGAGTAAATGGAAAGAAGCAATGCAGAGAGAATTGAATACCCTCAAAGAAAATAATACTTGGACTATTTGTGAAGAACCTGTAACTGATAAGACTGTAAGTAGTAGGTGGGTATTTAAAATCAAAAACTCTAATAGTAATGTAGAATATAAAGCGAGACTAGTGGCGAGAGGTTTTGAGCAGTGTGATACAATGGAACTATGTGATTTATATGCACCAGTAGCTAAATTGTCAACTTTCAGGTTATTTATTTGTATAGCAGCAAAATTAAACTTGCCGATCAGTCAAATGGATGTTACAGGTGCCTTCCTATATGGAGAAATTGATAAAAAAGTGTATTTAGAATTGCCTGAAGGTGCATATTGTGGTGATAAAAATATTGTTAGATTAAATAAATCTATATATGGGTTAAAAAAATCACCCAAATATTGGAATGACAAATTTAATTCAGTCATTATGAAACAAGGTTTTGTAAAATCAAAAAGTGATTCATGTCTGTACACAAAATGTGAAGGCGACGCCAGAACATATGTTTTACTGTATGTAGACGATTTATTAATATTTGGAAATAATCAAAAGCAGATTTGTGACCTTAAGTCATTATTAAATAATGAATTCAAAATGAAAGATTTGGGATTAGTTTCAAATTTCTTAGGTATTCATGTAAAACAAGATTTAGTTACAGGGATCACTGAACTTAATCAAAAGGAATATTTGGAAAGTGTATTGCAAAAATTTGATATGCAAAATTGTAAAGAAATATGTACACCAATGGATCTGAACTTTAACACTAAAATATTAGAAGATAACAATGATTCTGTGATTGATAAAAACATTGAAAATAAATGTAGAAAAATTATAGGTTGCTTGTCGTATGCTGTATTAGGAACAAGGCCTGATTTGTGTATTGCTGTGTCAATTCTGAGCAGATATCAAAATAATGCAAATAATGTTTTATTAACTGCCTTAAAAAGAGTGTTAAGATATGTAAAACATACAATAAATTACAAACTTGTCTACAAATGTAATAGCAACTTATTAGTGGGATACTGTGATGCAAATTGGGGAGGGGATTTGAAGGATAGAAGGTCGACAACTGGATACTGTTTTAAGTTCGCAGATTGCTTAATTTCATGGTCATCTAAAAAACAGGCCAGTGTCAGTCTATCTTCTACCGAGTCAGAGTATATAGCTATAAGTATGGCTACTAGCGAAGCATGTTGGTTGATTAATTTGCTTAAAGATTTTAATATTGTAAAAGTGTGTCCTGTCACAATATATTGTGACAATCAGAGTGCTATAATGGTAGCGAATACTGAAAGTGTCAAAAGATTAAAACATATTGATATCAGATATCATTTCATAAAAGAGTTGATTAAACGTGGAAAATTAATGTTAAGATATATTAAAACTGAAGACCAAACCGCAGATATGTTCACAAAAGCATTAAATAAAAATTTATTGTTAAGATTTATTAAAAACTGTGGTTTGTATGAATAAATATGTGACTGTAAGGGTGTATTACATTGAGAGGGGGTGTTGGTAGCAATGTAATATTTTTCTATTTTGTTATGTTGGTAACACTCCTCTCCGCACTGTCATGGCCGATATTGTGCAGTGTATAAAAAAGTCTGATTAAATAAATAAAAGTCTGCTTTAAGTTAAACTATTGTTTTACTTACATTTCTACAACTCGGTCGCGCATCTACTCCGCCCGGTATTCGCCTCCAAACTCCCACTCAGTACGAACCTGGGAGTTTACAAGACATACCTTCGACCAACAAAGGCCGTCTTCAATCCCAGCAGTCGCGCGTTCTACGCACAATCGTCGGAGCACCACGCATGGTACAAAACTCGACGATACACCGGGAACTGAGAACAGAATACATTGAAGACTTCATTCGCAGATTATCGAGCGCAATGTTCGCGCGCGCCGACAAACCCTCCCTGGTACCTGCGCAACATAGCGCCGCTGCACGCCAGACCACCGGGCTCCAAGGCCTACCAGCGAGAACTCACGGCCGGTGAGGTCGAACACGACCCGGGCATAAGCCCGAGACCGCAACCCCCTGAAGGGCATCGATAAATACATCTATTCCCTGATATACCTACAACCCTATTAGGACCTGGATGACCCTAGCCAAGAGCGGTGGGGAGCTTACGCTACTAGTGAACTTTAGCATTAAAACCTATAAATTTTATCAAAATTTTATGATAATACTGACGAAAACGATTATTTGCTTATTAATTTACAAAATTGTGAAAGTAAAACTACCTATAATTATAAAACAAACCAATAGTAACATTTGAAATGGTTCATTGCTAAGTTGCCCGTTTTTTGCAAATAAGTGTATAATAAAGAAAAATATTATTTAGAGCGTTAACTAAATGTTATCAAGGATCAAGAGAGGACAGAAAGGTAAAGATTAAAATTATAAAGTTGTGAAAGTTTTAATCTTTAAACTTAAGCGACATTGGTTGTTGTTCACAGGAGTCCCTGAGATATTGTATAGATCTATATATATCCCGGAGATTAAACACTGTATTCTTTAATCTCTGGTCCCGATTAAACATTTATACGTATGTATATGAAAAGCTAAACTCCGATTCGACTTCAGGTTTAATGCTCAGTCCCATCTATCACGTAATTCCGGGATATTACAGTATAGCTTCGGAGCGTTTGAATAACTTTGTGAGCGCGTTGCCGGTTCTGTAACGTACATATGGAGAACACGCGGTGATGTAATTTGAGATGATGATGAATGTTTATTTGGTATTGAGTAAGAATTGAGAATGTTTACTCTTGGATATAAGCCGCACCAAGAGGTTGCTGGTCCTTCGCAGCTTGCGTCAAGCGCGATCATGCATTGAGTTTAGTTATTCTTCAATCGAGAACTTCATAACTCGAACTGCCATCAGTAAAAAAACTATATGCTATGTGTCCTATTCGCTTTTTCATCGCAAATTCTAAATTGAATAGGGAAATGTCTACCTGCAAGTTACATTTTCATTCCATTTCCAGTTACACTTTTATTATTGTATGGTATAGCAGATTTAGCAGTTTGGAGCTGAGCAAAATGAGTTGGTAAGTACATTCGCGCATAATTTTCATAAAGGAATTTATAATCAATCATCGCGTAAATTATATACAAGATATAATAAAACCGACCTACATATTATTTTAATATCGCAATGTATGTTTAATCTGTGGATTGTTTAGGTTCAAACATATTTATATATTGAAAAACAATTATTTCTCAATAAATTGAGAAAAATCTTTGTTTATTACTTTACATCTCATGTAACTTTCAGTATAAGTGCCGAAAAATTTAATACACAGAAAAATAAATCAACACATCTTTCCGTATTGTACCCAATGAAAATTAACACGCGAGTGTGAAACGTCTGTTTCTGAAAATGTAAATATGAACACGGCTACCGATTAATCTTGGTACATGTGTAAACAATTTTCAAAAAATATTTAACACTATATCGTAAGTTTGCTATTAATTGGAAATTCTTGACAGTTGTGCCTAGTTCACCTCACTTCGTTAACAATAATATTGAAACTAATTCATATTCGTGACACCTGATTCAATAGCAAGAATTTGCAAGCGTCCAACAAACGTAATAACAGTGGCATGCATGCTCTAGTGATATTTTATTCGGCCGCGTTTTCTTAATGTACGTATGTCGGTAAAAATCAAGAACAATTAAAAGGAAAATTACAAAATATGCCGTGAAATTATAATTGCATTGTTCAATACCTATTTAGTAATACAAGTGATTCTATAAAATCAACACACCATTAACTAATTATAATAAAAAATATACACTTGGAAATAAACTTAGACGAGATTTTTTGACTGTATTATGTTAAGTGAACTAGGCATATTATAACGTGTGTTTAAGTAGCTATAACCTGTTTCACAAGTTTGCGTGAAGCACGGTAACTAGCCGTCAATCGTGTCTAATTTGTACGAGCGTCAAGTTGCCGACATAGTTGTGAAGGACTGTGTATAGAACTTCACACACATAAATATGTGGGAGGAATTTAAAAAGACCGACGAACTATCCGCTGCGTAAGTACGAGTGTTTTTCATACATAATTACTATGTACCTTCTCTTAAAAAATAATAGTCACAAACTAATAGCTATGTTCGTGTAAGGTTATTATACCGTTTGAAAACGATACAAGTGCCGGTAGCTAAGTAAAGATGTAAATATTAGTACTGTAGTTTTTGAGACATGTAATTGAGTATTAATAGAGGTAAATAAAATACCTATAGCTTCAAAAACTTATGTATATTTACTTAAATTCTGTGGGTGTTGTATTGCTTAAATGATACTTATTATTTCGGTGTCATTTAAGTATACATTTATGTACTAGATCTAATGTCACAGTTGGAGAAATATAATCCTATTTTGTTGGTAATCATAGGTACACAGTTCTGTTATAGTTAGGTATATAAGATTATTTCGCAATGTTTTCAACACTCCTTAGAAAAATCACGATTTAACCAGTTCATTCCGCTAAAATATCAAATTGTTTATAAGTAGGTACATAATGTAAACATGTTATTGTTTTATAATGCTCACATAACCATAATTTCACTTCGCGTATGACATGATAAGAACCAATATAGTTAATTACTATATTATTTTTTAAACAAATTAAATTAGCGAATCGAATGATTAAATAATTATGCAGGACATTATTTCAACTTTGGACCTGGGATAAGTATTTATTATTGACTTCTTAAATTATAATACAGCGAAATGGTTATTTTTTTGCTTTACTGTACCTACTTATTTTGCAATTTTGCAAATAAAGAGTCCTACCTATTACCCACAAATCTGTGAACTATAATATCACGCTTGGAAATATTAAGACTCTGAATTACGTTACGTTAATTTATAGATAGTATTCCAAATTTTATTGTTATTTTTACATAGACAATGTTGCAGACGGCCAGTATGTATAATAATCTAATAATTTTTATAGTATCACTTATTAGATGTATCTATTAAATTGGATAAAAATGATATTACAACTGCGGATCGACTTTATTTAATTTGTTAACTATGTGGCCCGGTCCGGGTTATCCAAAAGGTCCCCGACCGCTGATTTAGATGCAATTGTAAATTTTGTTGCGTTTAAAAATTGCGCGAATATTTATTTTTCTAAAAAGCTGTAATTTAAAGTCACGTAAAATGGGATCACCTATTTTAAAGATATGTTTGAATAAACAGATGGACCAAGTATATTAGGTATTTTTAAATTTAAGTTTATTTATTTGTATTAACAGATGAAGCCTATTAAGCCTATTATATATCTGTGTATTTATTTTTTTCTAGACAATTAATCTTAAATTTCGTCTAACTTAAATTTTCAGTTGTTAGTTTTAGTGAAACCACTATTTTAGAGAAGCAGTCTTCCATAAAAATCTCAACAAATCATTTGGTGTCAAGCGATAAAATTGTCTTATCTGGTTTTTTATAGGTAGCTGTTGCTTTTAAGCATGTTATTTTTCATTCAACTCACTGTATAATCTAATATTTAATAGTTATATTGTGATGAGAATTATTAGCTTATGATCATATTGGTAATTGTTCGAGCTCGCATCAATCAGTTTGTTTGTTTTGTTTGTGAAGTCGCGATGTCGAGGATTTCTTACATGAAGCAATTCTGCGTTAACTGTTTGAGGTATGAATTTATTATGAGTATTTTGGTAGTCTCATTTCAAGGAATTCGGTGACAATGGTGCATTGCCACAACGCACATAACGTGATAGATAAAGCTATGAATTTCTGTCTAATTTGTTCTACTAATTTTGGAATCAATAGCTCTAATTTAAAATTGAATATGAGATTGAGATCTATTTGTGAATTGTGCACAATAGGCTATTTTCATCTATCAACAAAAAAATATAACATTATGTTACTTGAATAAATAATAACGTGAGGAATTGAAAAAAAATGTCGTTATTCCATAAAAACCTAAGATTAATTTTATATTTCAAAATTAAAATCCGAGTTTTATTATCTGTAAGTCACGTGACCGAAAACACCGTCCACCATGTTTTTTTCCAGAATGACGTCACAAGCACTAAAATATCTAAATGTAAACAACTGACTGTGTTCCTTAATTTTTTACTTTTTTTGTGTATAATTCCTTTTATTTTAGAGATTTTGTATTTTATTACGCTACTTTTGCATAATTAAACATGGACGTCGGATTTGTAAAAGCCGAAAGTACTAATTTACCGAAGATAGATGCGGTAATGATTACAAACTTCTTTGCGTGTAATACAGATTTCTTTTCTGCCGAATGCAGAAATATAAAAACAGCTATGTAAGTAAATCTTTCTATTACTTTATCACAACAATATCATTTGTGTGATTCATAGGTGTAATTCAATGAAATTTTCTTATTTTGAGGTTAACAACATCGTTCGGAATAGTAATAAATAACTTTTCTGGAGTCTTCAATGTCGAATTCTTACAATTTAACGCAACACACCAACGATACGGGTTATAGAAACTCATCTTTTTATATAAATAAAAACAACTCAACAAAGCCGACAAACTCAATATCGTGTCAATGACAAATGTCAATTTGAGGTTACAATATTTTAGTACTATTGACGTCACCAAAATGGCGGATGGTATTTTGGCGCGTATATTTTACGACAAATTTTTAATATTTTTTTTTCGGCATAAATCGGTCATATTTTGCTGAAATAAAAATTATAATGAATTATCAGATATATACGAACATTTAAAAAAAAAATGAAGAAATTGGAGAATAGCCTATTGTGAATGGAAATTGTTGATAAGCCGGTAAGTACTAATCGACCCTCGGTCGTATAAATAATATATTTTCTCATAATGAAATTTTACCTTTCTCAAGTTCTTGATAAGAAAATCTATGGAGACAATTGCCTCAGTGACCGCCCAGGTAACCTATGACGGATCTATTTATTAATATTTATTTAGAAAATGTTATATGTATATATTATACATTCCATTTATGACGTTGAACTTTCTGTTTATCTATAAAATCTGCAACGTTACAATCTTTCTTACTTAATGAGTTCGTACGTCTCCGGTTTAAATATTAACTATTCTTAAAACATATTCGCCATTTCTTACATTAAATAATTTAATCGTTAGATTTCATGTAATAAATATGTACTGGGAGAATGCATACGTTTAATTAGTAGACTTTTGGCTTAAGTTTTTATCTACAGGTGTCACATAGGGCTGGAAGAAGCTCCCAGTACATCCGTACTTTAAAAATACACAAGATAGTATAAATATAACGTGAGGCTATAAAAAGCTTTAAAAGTTAATTTTACTAATATTGTCATATATTTGATATTCCTATTTTTCGTGCTGATGGGTTGGCCACCTCAGTGTCGGTTCGGCGTCGATGTCTCAAGGGTTATCAGGAAAGGTCATGCATCTCATGATCAACCCTGGCATCGAACAAAGCTCGCTAGTCGGCGGAAACTTGACGAAGCGTGAACATGGTCGCGACACCTATTTCGGGCACAAAAGTTGCGGGGTAATACTTTTATTTACATTTTAATAGAATTGCGCGCGAGCTTTCTGGTTTACAATCCTTATCCGGATCTTGTGTTAAAAGATCGTGCATTTTATATTTTATCTTTTGCGAAGGTATTTTATAAATAAATAAATGCAGCTGTCAAATGTAGGATTACATCATTTAACCGATTTTAAAAACACCGGTTTTATACGGCTTGCATGAAGGTTTTTATCAGATCGTATATCTAATTTGTGGGTTTACATATCTACGTTGAAGGACTGATCGACGTTGCATCCACTTTTTGGGTGGTTTTTATTATTTTAACGGAATTCATAAACGTTTAATTTAAAACTTCATTTATTAACGGTACTAATTTATTTATTACTTTCTAAGGGTAGAATGAAACATATCGATTACGAAAATATCAAACGTATCAGCTGTGTTTGGAGATTTGATTCTTAATCAAGAATTTCACCTAAATCAGGAGCTCACAACCAGTGGAGATCCGGTCAAAAATTGTTCCGCGAAAAATTTATTGGTATTTCGTGTTTATGTGGAATAATATTTTTCAGGATTGTTAAAAACGAACAAAACATGCGATCCCAAATCTCATATTGATAAATAAGTTCCTAAATAGGAACCTTTTACTTAAAAAGATCCGCTTTATTTTTTGCGAACACCATTTATATGCCCTGATCTCCTAGTCCCTGGCGACCCCTGACCTAAATGAACTGCACTGCTAACTTTTTGTGTATTTTGTCAAGATCGATCAGAGATGAATTGCGCGGGCAAGTGGAGGAGTTCAGGCGTCGCGTGCCGACGTTCCAGCCGAAGTTGGCCATCGTGCAGGTGGGCGGCCGCGAGGACTCCAACGTCTACATCCGCATGAAGCTCAAGGCTGCCGAGGATATCGGCATCAAGGCTGAACACGTGCGGCTACCGAAGACCATCACTGAGACCGAGGTATATAACTATATACCTATGTTTATTTGTTTTTTTATAAATGAGTCCATCCTCCTATATTTTATCTTCAGACAAAGGTAAAATAATACATCTTATAAGTAATATTACCATAGTTTTGTGTCGTCATCTTCATAATATTACCTGTAGGACATACATTGCTGGAGACGAGACCAACCCAAGAGATTTCTAATAAAACCGGTCGTATGCAGCCATGCATTATCCTGTGGTTCTTTAAGATTCCCCATGGTGTTTTATGGAGGTAAACTATTTATATCATTCAGTACAAGTTCGTTTTAATTCTTTCATTGTTTTTATATTTTATCTGGCTAGGGTCCAGCCCTAGCCAGGCACGATTATACCTGAGTTACTGAGTGTTTTACACTAAACCAGGTTCTGAATTTTTTCATTTATTTTTCTATATACAACCTTTGATCTACAATAATCTTTATATCTTTATATTTAATTTGTGTACATACTACCTTGCTTTTGCTTTCTGCTAAGGTTGTGTTTTTTTGTTATTTACACAAACATCTCAATTCTCAATACATTGACTGTATTGCATAATGTGTTGACGACTCCATGAACTCGCGACTTGATGATAAGACTAGCGACGTAATTATTACATTATTTATATATCACACAATAATTGTAAATATTATAAAGTTGTTGACAAAATAACTTTTACTACCTACTTATCGTGTTATGTACATACGATCAACATATATAATGTATACTGTACAAACATATCTGCATATATTAAAATTACGTGACACGATGTATTTTATCATTTCGATAGGGCAGTCGTTTCAGATTTTGAATATCAATTAGCATTTACTGTTCTCTAGTACTTTTGTGTCTAAGGCACACTAATATTATTAACAAAAATGTTTGAAAATAAAAATCATATGAGAAAGTAATACTTGATACTTCTACGTGGTTCCAAGTGTAATCTGATGTTAGTTATCTATGATTATATAGTATACCTATTCCTCCTATACATGATACATACCCAGATTTCTCATTGACGTAAGCAGACACTACTAAAAACTATTTGCTGTAAACCTTTAATATCTTCTTTAATATCTTGCATTTTATGCATTCAATAATCTCTATCCATGAGTACAAGTTGAAAATTAGATCAAATCTAGTCTGGATTTAAATAGGAGGTGCGTCCTAGGGCTTCACGGATATACCGATGGTTTGGTTACCAATGGTGCAAATAAAAGAAAATTATAAACCAATTCAGATGGAAGTGATCCTATCTTGTGCGCCATAGATCATGGATCCGATCCATACCCAGGTGAATATTTATATAATGATATATGTGTTTGTTCTGTGTCTGGGTGTTCAATACATCTCCTTATGTAGTATATTTATTTGTATCTATTGTCTGTAACACAAGTGCTTTAAGCGACTTATCACGGAGTCAGATCAATGTATGAGATGTTGTGTAAATTTATTACTATATCTTAAAGTAAATAATATAAAAAATATATTTCTGACCTTACTATTTTCCTATTCTATTTAAATACAGTTTGCTAAGTCCCCAAGTTCAAATACGGCCTTGACCGCACTAAATTTTTTAAAAGACCAGCTCAGCTTTTTAAAGGATCAGCTAATGTTCCAATAACCGTTCTGTTATCAAACCTTCGGCAATGAAATTACTTATTTTTATGTACTTGCTCCAAGTACTGAAACACTTCCATTTCAAGATCGTTTGGTTGTTGCAGTTGCTGCATGAGATCACGGCGCTGAACGAATCTCCGTACGTGCATGGCATCATCGTACAGATGCCCCTCGACACCACTGAGCCTATTGACGCGCATCGCATTACTGACGCTGTCTCGCCCGACAAGGATGTTGATGGGTAAGGATTTAAACTGAGACCCTGTAAATTCTGCCATTTATTTATTGATATTGCCGTAAAATTGCAGCAATTGCCACCACGTTTGCCCAGCGCAGCAATTATGGGTAATTTCTTGGGGAGGATTATGTACAGCAGTAGTCGAGCAAAGGCTATTATGATGATGACAATTTATTAATGCCAATTTATGAAGTTTTATTTTTTTTCAAGTTTTATATATTGTTTTTAATTAACTCGTGTCTCGTGGCTTGGCTTAGAAAATATAATAACATTTATCTATCCACTAGCCTGAATACCATCAACGAGGGCCGCGTCGCAGTCGGTGACATGACAGGCTTCATCCCATGCACGCCAGCAGGCTGCGTGGAGCTGATCCGTCGCACCGGCGTGTCTATCGCCGGCAAGAATGTGGTGGTGATCGGCCGCAGCCGCATCGTGGGCACGCCAGTCTCCGAGTTGCTCAAATGGGAGCACGCCACCATCACCGTGTGCCACTCCAAGACCAAGGACTTGGCTGGGATTGTAAGTACTTATTACTGGATTGCGTGTAAGCTGTTGCCATTA
>JACJUM010002496.1:7155460-7168605 GCA_020976665.1 Heortia vitessoides
AACAAAATTGTGTAATATTAATAAAACAAAACAAAGTTAAATTGGCTTCAATTTAATCATAGATCCGACAAAGGCGTCCGGGCAACGTCTGGTTGGAGACGTGGCATACGAGGAGGCGGTGCAGGTTGCATCGCATGTGACGCCGGTGCCCGGCGGTGTGGGGCCGATGACCGTGGCGATGCTGATGCGGAACACCGTGCTGGCGTCTCGGCGCTGGCTCGACCAACTCCTCGTGCCCGCATGGCCGCTGCGTCCGTTGCGTCTGACGCCTCTGTCACCACCGCCTAGGTATGTACAGACGATGATGACTTGCTACAAATGGCGCACTACGCCGATTAGTTAGCGTTCTATCAGTGGTGCAATGTTCGAGAATAGTGAAAAATTAGAGAAATAGTGAAATTTACAAACTAATCTATAAATATAAATACAGAAGTGTCTATACGACAAGAAAAAAAATCAATCAATAAGAAAAAAAAATTTTTTTTTCTGAATTCTGAAACGGCTTGACAGATTTCAATGGGACACTGGTAGATAGCTGATAACTTAGGCTACTTTTATTATTCATTATTTACTTGCAACGAGACATTTACGGGTGTACACTGGTAGATATAATTTCAAAATATTCTTTATTACAAGCACTTTCGAATCGTCAAATTAAAACAATTTTATTTTAGATATTTTAAGTACTAAATTCTATTATAAAGTACAAAATATATAAATTATTATTATGATTCTATTATAAATTATAAGATAAAGAACAAGAATACTTGTATATCAAAGTCCCATTGTAGTTAGTATTAACTGTACTTAGTTAGTATTACTTAGTACTACTGAAATACATTACTTTTCACATAATTCCATCTTTATGAAACTAATTGTTTATTATAGCGACATAGCGATAGCGCGCTCGCAAAAGCTGAAAGACATCACCGAGTTGGCAAACGAGATCGGTTTATTCCCGAATGAATTCTCCCCATACGGACGCACCAAAGCGAAGATCTCTCTGTCAGTGCTGGATCGGCTGGCCGAGCGTCCCACCGGCAAGTACATCGTCGTCGCTGGGTTCGTATACTGTTATATTTTCGTCCTTGATTTTTTAATTAGTAGTTAAGCGTCTTAGTTAAAAACTAAAGATTTGAAGCTGGAAGGAGATTGGATCGCATCTGGTTTGCAATATTGGTAATTGGAAAGAACACTTCCTTGCTGGGTCCTATAGGCTATATACTAAATTTGAACTAATATTACAAAGAGGTTTCGATTTTTAACTGTCATCTACGATTGAACTCAAGAACTACTCGAATAATTTGTAAATATTTCAATATTATGCTCAATCTTCACTGAGTAATATCGACTAAATCATACTTATAAACAAAAATAGAAGTTCCTACCGAAAATTGAAGAAAGCTTTGCATATTTATTCGTCGGTAACTAATTAAGTCAAAAAGTGCTATACCATTAAAAAAAACCACTAATGGACAGTGACATTATTAACAAGTAACATACATTTTATCTAATTATATTTTATCTCCGTGTTTTTAACGAGCACGGGAAATAGGAATTTAAACCACGGGGTATTACTGAGTTGTTTCAAAGTTCAATTCAAGTTTTAGAACATTTGAGACATTTAGGTTTGAGGTACATAATAAATAGTTAGATACTATCTATTACGCCAACTCAGAATAGCCCAACGAGCCATGGAGAGGGCAATGCTCGGAATCTCTTTGTGCGATCCAATCAGAAAAGAGGAGATCCGTAAAAGAACCAAAGTAAACCACAAACACCAACAAGCACGGCAGATTAGCAAGTTAAGTGGTCATGGGCAGGGCACTCAGCATGCACAACCGATGAACGATGGAGTTGTAAGGTCCTGGAAAGGAGACCACGTACCGGCAAGCGCAGCGTAGGACGTCCACTCACCATGGTGGACAGACAATCTGATTAAAAACGCAGGATCGCGCTGGACACAGGCCGCATACGATCGGTCCTATTGGTAATCACTTGGGGAGACCTAAGTCTAGTAGTGGACGTTTTGCGGCTGATATGATGATGATGATGAACTATTTTACTAGTTTTATATATTAAAAACGTTACTAAGAAATGTTGTATAATTATCTATATGCCTATCTATATATTATAGATTTACTACAAAAAATAATTGTGTAATGTTTCAGTTGGGACTGTATCTTTTTACTTCCGACAGTAGGTACTTCAAGTCGATTTTTTTGAACCTAGATCTTATCGTCTTGAGAAATTAGTGCCATCTCTTAAAAACAGAGACTAGTTGATTTTTGTTTAATAAAATATTCTATTTTATTTGATATTATGTTTAGCATCACTCCAACACCTCTCGGCGAAGGCAAGAGTACGACGCTGTTGGGTCTGGTGCAAGCGCTGACGGCGCACCGCGGGCGCAACTCGTTCGCGTGTATGCGCCAGCCCAGCCAGGGACCCACCTTTGGGGTCAAGGGTGGAGCGGCTGGCGGTGGATACTCGCAGGTACCGATCACAGATTATTTTCTCACGGCAAGCATCAGCTTATTTCGGCAAAATGTCATGACGAAAAAAAATGCCACTTTTGCTGTAAAAGTAATCAAAACTTATTTCTTCCGTTGTTATTTATTGCGATCAAATAAAATTCATATTATAAAATAAAGGTCAGAGCAATCATATTTATTGTTAACAAAGTTAAAGATAATATTTACTAGAACATTCAACTAGTCTTAAGCTTCAGGCAGGCCTTGAAGTTGCAATGTAAATTATTATCGAAGTCTATGGACTTTGTAAAATTTTGGCCAGACGCCTGATCGGAGACGGGCCTGATCTTTTCGGGCGTATTCATTATTTATCTCCACAGTTCTACCGTTCCAGGTGATACCAATGGAAGAGTTCAACCTGCATCTAACTGGCGACATCCACGCGGTGACCGCCGCCAACAACCTTCTCGCCGCGCAAATGGATGCGCGCATCTTCCACGAGCTCACCCAGAAAGACGGGCCGCTGTACGACCGGCTAGTGCCTAGAATCAAGGGCTCGCGACGGTTCTCGCCCATACAGCTGCGCCGGCTTAAGAGACTCGGTATCCAGAAGACCGACCCGGACTCGCTGACTGACGAGGAGAAGGTCAGGTTCGCCAGGCTAGATATTGATACGGCGAAGATCATGTGGAACCGAGGTGAGTGGCCTTATTTGATAGCTTTTTGGTAAAAATTTTATTGTGGTAATAAGGATGGATCGCTTTTACCGGTATTTGGGTCCAGAAAGTGCCAGTTAGCATTACTTCTATAAATGCCTACCTCAGCCACGCTTTTTGACCAGAATCATGTCCCCTACATATACGTACTGGAAGTAAATAGTAACACAGGTGATGACCGACTCTATGGTATACGCCAAGCTTCGAATCACATATGTGATAAACTTTTGTTTTAAATTTGTATTTAGGCGATAGATATATTTATAAATTCTTGGTTCTTGCCTTAGCGGCGCATTTGCGACTGGAATTAACGTCTGAGTGGCCCACAAAGGGTCGTCAAATTTTAGCTATAAAAAGCGAAGAAAAGAATGTAGCGATATGTCTAAATCCATTACGAAGATTTAAATAAACAAGTTGTCTATTTAAATCTTCGTAATGGATTTAGACATATCGTTTAAATCCGCAAATAAATCGCGGTGATTCCGGAATTGTGCAAAATCTAGTTTTGCGCTTTTATACTGTTTGCGTTCTCTTACACGAACTTATTACCTTATTTTTATTTTAGTCGTCGACTTGAACGACAGATACCTGCGCAAGATTACAATCGGCCAGTCCCCTACGGAAAAGGGAATTACTAGGGAGACGGCGTTTGACATCTCAGTGGCGTCGGAGATCATGGCTATTCTGGCGCTTGGCAAAGACGTGGAGGACATTAAGCAGAGGCTCGCAAGCATGGTTGTGGCTCTCGACATGAAAGGGAACCCTGTCACCGCTGATGACTTGGTAAATCAACTCTTCTTATTACCATCAGTTGACCGTTAATATATATTAAGGGTTAAGTATTTAACTTTCTAGATATGTCAACAAATAAGTTTGTACCTTAGCAATTATTGTTAACTTTAGTCACATATAAATATGTTATTTATTAATTCTCATATCCATAAAATAAGTATTCTTGATTGTACAAATATATATATATATATATATTATATCTAATTTTGTCTGTCGACTCTCTTTTCTAGGGTATGACAGGAGCCCTGCTGGTCCTACTAAAGGACGCGTTCGAGCCGACGCTCATGCAGTCCCTGGAGGGTACACCAGTGCTGGTCCACACCGGACCCTTCGCAAACATCGCGCATGGCTGCTCCTCCATCTTGGCTGACAAGATCGCTATGAAGCTCGCAGGAGAGAACGGCTATGTGGCCACTGAGGCTGGATTTGGATCCGATATTGGTAAAATTTCAAGATATTTCTTCAAAATGTTTTCCATTTAACTCTAGGAGTCGGGTTAGCGAGAATTAGTATATTTATTTTGTTGAATTAATTACTCCATAACAATAGACCGGTGAAACCTAAATAAAACCTAATAGGTGGATTTACCTTACAATCGTCAAAAAATTAATAATTAAAACAATAATATTTCCAAGATATGAAATGTTTAAATATATATTCTTAATATTGAAGACCTCATGATATAATAAGAGTCTTTTTATCTGTAAACTCGATCTCAAATATACTTTATTTAAGTAGGCGAAGTCATATAGGCTGATCAATGGGCATATTTCAAAATCCATGCGATACGACATTCGCTTTTTTAATACTGATAATATTAAAGAGGCAAAATTGAACGAAATAAGCCCTTATTTCGTTCCTTATTTCGTACCAAAGTTCGCAAGAAAGATGTCGTTTGGACAAAATTTGATGACTAAACTTAAAATAGAAGATAGAAGCGTCGATCAAGACCGAGGTATTGGAGGGTATCGAGAGGTTCCGTAGAGAGTTAGACGCTTACGTTTCTAAGCCTGTTAGCAGCTTGGTAGAAGACCCAAGGGCCAAGTTGATGTGACACTATTCCCAGGATATCCTGGACATCTACCTGAGAGCGATTACAATGACCCTGAATAAATTAAGGAAAACAAGAGATAATGACTGAATCACATTTGAGCTTCTGAAAGCGGGAAGAACACCAATACTTTGTCGTTTCGAAGCTCATCAACACCGTCATCAGGGCATAAAAGCAAAAGATGGTGGTGTTCTTTAAGAAAGGTCACCTCATTGAAGATTTACCGCCCTATGTCGCTCCTGAGCCACGTTTATAAGCTGTTTTCTAGGGCCATAATGGACCGTCTCGAGTGCATTCTTCCTCTTGATGAATTCCAAAAGAACTTCAACCGAACAAGCTGGTTTCCAAAAAGTGAGTACCATAGACCACATCTTTACGCTGCGGCAAGTTGTACAGAATGCGGAAGATTATAACCACAAACCATTATGCTTGGCGTTTGTGGACTATGAGAAAGCCTACAAATTCGGATGAGACGAGGGCTGTGATTGAATCTCTTCAGCAGTGCCACTGACTATTGGTACGAGTACAGGAGCAGAGTTTGAAGGCTATTCCTCTCAAAAGGGGTGTTAGACAGGGTGACGTCATATCTCCGAAACCGTTAAATCTCACTTTGAAAAACGCCTTCAAGTTCCTGGAATGGCAAGGATTTGTTATCAACATTAACGGCAAATACGAGTACATCACTCACCTTCGATTTGCCGACGATATTTTGGTAATGGCAGAATCGATGGAATATTTAAGCACGATGCTCGAAGACCTCAATCGAGTTCCTCAACAGGTGGGTTTTAGAATGAACATGAAGAAGACTAAAGTAATGTGTTATGCCCATGTTGTACTCACCCCAGTTTTAGTTGAGGGCTCGTTTCTTGAAGTTGTTGACTCGTAGATTTACTTAGTACAAATAGTTCAGTTAGGTAAGTCCAAGTTGTTGTGTCCAAGGGTTAATCCCCGAAACAAACTCGGTTGCGAAACATCTTCTCGTCCGACATATCTCAATGTCTCAAGTCGAAATTCATCCATAAATTTGTGTTAGCAGAGATGACCTATGGCAGCGAAGGCGTGGTAAGAGACCACGTTTGCCTGCCTTCTAAGCCAACACAAAATAGCCCAACGATCTATGGGAAGGGCAATGCTCGGAGTCTCTTTGAGCGTCCACCCACAAGATGGACAGACGATCTGACTAAAACCGCGGAATCGCGTTGGACACGGTGCGCATCCATGGGGAGGCCTATATCCAGCAGTGGGCGTCTTACAGCTGTTATGAAAGAACGGTCGTTTGCCTATACACTTACCGCACCTCTCGCTCTTATCCTGCTAGGTGAGCGAGATTGGAATGGCACCGATGGGCCATCACTCAAGGGCGCGTCTAAAGTATGGGTGTGAGGTCTTTAAGCCGGAAGCTTTAGTCTGTGTGCGGAAGATGTGTAGGGCGTTTGCGAGATGGGCCATAAAAGCATCGGGAAGGAATCTATGAAAAAAGCGTTGGTATTATTTGTTCTCTCATGCAGGTATGGAGAAGTTCTTCGACATCAAGTGTCGCGCGAGCGGCGACCGGCCGCATTGCGCGGTGATCGTGGCCACGGTGCGCGCGCTCAAAATGCATGGCGGCGGCCCGCCCGTCTCGCCCGGCGCGCCGCTGCACGACGTCTACGTCAAGGTACACCAGGGTTTGACGACATTTTATACTAGGTGTTGGTCAACGGGCTTATGGGCCAACTCATAGCAAACTGGTAGCAAACTATTCGTTGATAGCCTTAGCCGGGACCATTGTATACTTTGAAATCGCTTGAGGAAATTTCTCTGAAACCACACTGTGCTTAAGAATTTAGTTTCTATTTTATTTGTTGATCACCCACTGTTTGCGGAGAGAAAGATCTTCCGCGGAGTTAGGTGGTCAGTGTGATGTTCTTGTGTATATTGGTAGAGTTCTGAATACTTTGTAAGCGCGATGCTGGTTCTGTGATGTGATGTTCTGGTATGTAGTTGACGTAACGTGTTACTGCTGAACTCTCCTCACGAAAGGGGGAACATAAATAGCATATGTGGTCGATATACGAGGATACCGAAAGAATTTAATGAATTTTAATGTTTCAGGAAAACCTGGACCTGCTTAACAAGGGTCTATGCAACTTGGGCAAGCACATTAGCAATGGCGTCAAATTCGGCGTACCGGTGGTCATAGCCATCAATAAACACGGGTACGTGATCAATATAAAACGAAATTTATATTGGACTATGACATATCTGTAACTCCTTTTGGATTTTAAAAATAAAATATATTTACAACCTGTTTACATATTTAATATAGTTGATGGAATATAGTTTTTTTATATCATTTACATATACTTAAGATGATATTCTTAAAAATCATCAATCGTCATCAAATACGCTGTTCACCATTATTACAGTTGTTCAACTTCCGAATTTCCTATAGCCAGCCGCTTAAACCAATATATCGTATTTTGACAATATTCACGTCCTTCTGCCGAACTGGATTAGGCGCAAACTCTCCTGTATCGAGAATTGATAAACGGTGCAACGCTTGTAGTAGATATCTAAATGTCCATTTCATGTCCCTAATCGAATTCACCTCCCTATCGAATTACAAGTCCAAAGTAAAAAATAGTTGTAGAGTAAGTGCTTTTGTTAATTGCTCTGAATTTAATTTTTATTTTTTTTTCTGTTTTATGTCACATAATTTAGTGTCTGTTAATATTTGTATGTTTTACTAAACTAAATTTTTGTTTCGCATGTGATGTACGCCTATAATTGATTATGTATTTAAACTATTATATAACTGAAATTGTTTATGTATGTATTATAAGTGTTGATGTTACAATGCTATTAATAATATTCTAAATAAATTTGAATTCGAAAAGTCCATCCAATTGCCATCGCATCCTATTAAAGCTTAGTGTCTTGTGCAGAAACGACACAGAAGCGGAACTGCAACTAGTGAAAGAGTACGCAGAGAAGAACGGTGCGTTCCGCGCAGTGGTGTGCGACCACTGGGCGCAGGGCGGCGCCGGCGCGTTGGCGCTCGCGGACGCCGTCATCGCCGCGTGCGACGCGCCGGCCAACTTCCAGTACCTGTACCCGGCCGACATGTCCATCACCGGGAAGATTGAGAAGATCGCTAAAGAGATGTATGGCGCCGGAAATGTAGAGTACACTGATGAGGTGCTGGAGAAGATCAAGTTGTTCTCTGAGAAGGTTAGTGATTATTTTTTATTATTGTTATGGGTAGTCTGAAGCAGTTTTAATGAACACATTTACTTTTGAATAGTAGATTTTATTATTTCTTGGAATAATGCTACAAAAGTAGCAATTTTGAAATATGTACTCGATAAAAAAATCTTAAATCTAGTTTATTTAAATATTGACCTATAAAATATAGTTACATCCACATCTTATCCACCTGCTGGACGTCTACTGCTGTACCTAAACGTAGGCTTCCCTATAAAAGGGGTCAGATCTTGTTCTCAATTGATGCGCTGGTCATGCGTGGTACCAATCTTACAACACCTAACACAAGGGAAGATCTCCACAGTGTTCCTTTCGGTACATTATTATTAAATAATTATTTCTTTCCACTCAAGGGCTACGACAAATTCGATATCTGCATGGCGAAAACGTCCAACTCGCTGACCGGCGACCCATCCATTAAGGGCGCGCCTCAGGGCTTCACGCTCAAGATCAACGGCATCTTCGCGTCCGTGGGCGCCGGCTTCGTAGTTCCTATGGTCGGGGACATCTCCAAGATGCCCGGCCTACCCACCAGGCCTAGCATCTACGACATCGACCTCAACACACAATCTGGGGAGATCGAGGGATTGTTCTAAATTGTAAAATAGTTGCGCGCACGCACGCACACGCGCATATAAATTTATGTCGCTTTCAAGTTTAAATGAAATCGTAAAATCAGGTCTTCGACCCTCCAGTGCACGTACTTTTTATAAATAAATATATTATTTTTAACAGTTACTGTTTCTATTTTATAGAATTAAATTCTTCGATATGGACGAAATAATTTTTCCTTTGTTGAATACCATGTACGATTCATCCGTCGTACATTTGGCATGTCAACATTATCAACACTAATACTATAGATACATACTCGGTTAATTTAAATAATTCTGTCACCATTAGAAAACTACTAAGGAGAATATAATGACGCTATATTTATATTATTGTGCGTTTGTAACGAATAAATTCAGAAACTACGAGACTGATTAAAAAATATATTTTACTAATGGAAAGTTACATTATCATCAAATAATATAAGAATTATTCCTGTATTTTATTATATAACGGGTACTTCGCGAGTAAAACCGTGGGTCTCTACTAGTTTTAAATAGATTATAATTATCTTACTGTTTTTGCTGCATTAATTACTGTCACATTTTAATCAACTACTTTGGACCTGTTCTTTTAACATTTACTTGAACTACATATATACATAATAATAAAAGTTAACTGGATCTCGTGTATTCCTGTCTGTCCTGTCTCCGAGATGAGGAATTTCAATTGTAATCATCATCGTCATTAGAAGTCCACTGCGAAAACAAAAATCTTTATCATAGATATTAATCCTGGGACACTGCCAAATGCGTTACTATCACAATATTACTTACATTCATCATATCACAATATATTTACATTAGCTCCTCGTTACAAATAATCATATTTATTAGTTTAAAGTTTACATTTATTTTTTACGTTTTAATAGGAACTCTAATGGAAGTGATTTTGTGTCAGTCTATGTCTGAAACTAAAAGAATATTTCTACGTCATTGGAACAACGCCGCTGCGATGCGGCCAGGCTATATAATACCGCAAATTTATATTATACGACCTAATTTTATATATTAAAAAATATTGTAACATTTTTTTTATTAGTCAAGGTCGACAAAGAAGCATACAGTCCGCGTGATAGTAAACTAAGTTTTAACCTAAACCTAACCCAGTAACTCCACTGTCTCACTTATCCTTCAAACCGGAACACAGTAATGCGTACAATATTATTTGGCGGTAATTTTTGCTTACTGTGTTCAGTTCAATCTTGTTTCCTTGAGAGATAGGATAGAATATATAACTCAATATTATTTTTACAATTAACATATATAGTTAAGACAGGAGAACGTCTGTCAGGTCAGCTAATATTTAATATATTTGGAGTTAAAAAAGGTTATACTTAATCAAACATTTATTTAAATCAGCCTAAATTAGATTCTTAAACATAATTTTAAAACAAGGGTTATGTGCCAAATCTAGATCTTTCCAACATTGAATTCAGTGTAATGGTGGCTTTATATTAATAACATTGCGTCATAATACCGCAATGTGTTGCTTCAGCTATAAAGATAAACGGCAGATCAATTCATAAATCTGTTTAAATTTGCCATCCAATTTGAACTCTTTCTTCAACTTATAGAGTTCATTATCAACCGGGATGAGTAGACTGATGATAA
This sequence comes from Heortia vitessoides, assembly GCA_020976665.1. Classification (NCBI taxonomy): domain Eukaryota; kingdom Metazoa; phylum Arthropoda; class Insecta; order Lepidoptera; family Crambidae; genus Heortia; species Heortia vitessoides. Next base: position 7,165,965 of record JACJUM010002496.1, read on the forward strand.
TAGTAGGAATTCAGGGATTCCCTAACTACACACATCTGGTTTCATAGCCTTTATGGTTAGATACATTGTTTTAGCACTGTTTTACGATAAATGTATTTGCGATAAATGTACAATTTATTTTCAGATATACCATTTAAACATTTCATATTATATGAAATTACCTGCTCTCCGGCTCCTTTTTGTATATTACAACAAAGCCAAGTCGTTTCCGTTCGCGTAAAAATCCATTATTTTCACAATCTATATTACTAATTAAGACAATATTAAATGTTAAAAATGCTTTGCATTGTGAATCTTTTTAATACATCGATAATGTAAGCAGTCTTCAGTTTACATGTCCTAATAAGATACATAAACATGATGTAATGCACAATATTCTAAAAGTTTGCGTTGACCTGATCATTTTACTATATAAATTTTTGGCAATATTGAAGAAATAAGAAAAAATAAAGTTATGTACACAAGTATCACGCGGAATAGATTTGAACGTGTAATTTAAATGCTTTTTTATAAATCTTAATTTTTATTTTGGGCATTAATGTAATAGTTTATTATTGTTACATCAAATTATTGCTGTCCTATTTTAGAATAAACACAGGACAGATAGACAAACTTTGCGAATCCATTTTTGCTCATCATCAGTAACAGAGACGGTTACTTATCGGGCGCGGCGTCCACCTCGTTGACGATCTGCGTGGGCTGGAAGGCCGGTTCGTCGTCGTCGCTGTCGGCGGCGGGGTGCGCGGCCACCGCGCGCTGCGGGGACCGAGACGCCGCCGACGAGTCCGCGCCCGGCGCCGACCACCCGCCTGCGGCCTGTGGATACACTCGTTAGATATATCATCATCATCATACCTAGCCATTGGAATGGGGGATTTTTCCCATAATTGTCGGGCTAGGCAAACGTGCTGGCAAACTCAGAGCGCAGCTTTCGCGACGGGGATACCGCCGTGTCGGTCTGGTACCTCAGTCGTCTCTTAAGACACCTGGTACAGGGGAAGGTATCGGTAGCTCACGGCACAAACTTCTACACCTTTATAATATAATCAACAAAATATTTACTGAACATATTTGATGTCCGGCAGGTTACTAACATGTTTAAGTACTTATGTCGCTGAATGTACACGTTAGTAGGTTGAAATGGGTAGGTGTTCGCACTGTGTATAGAGAGCGGGCGGGGTATGTATATAAAGTGTGCCTGGGACCGACCTGGGCGGGGTCGCAGCGGCGGATGGCCTGCAGGTACATGTCGTACACGTAGCGCGCCATGTGCGGCATGTCGCGCGCGGCCAACACCAGCTCGGGCGGCACGCTCGCGCCCACGGCCCGCTGCGCCGGGTACCGCTCGCCCGGGACCAGCTCCAACTCCAGCGGCCGCTCGACCAGCTGCAAATCATTAGGATTATAAACAAAGTAAGGTAATTTGTTCGGTATCTTAACATATTTTCTTTGACGGGCCCGATGGTGTAGAGTGTAGACGGTAGTGATCCCATCTTGCGAGTGGAAGTTCGTGGCTTCCACATCAGAGTAAATATTTATACGATGAATATTTGTTATTGGCCTGTGTCTGGTCTGTGGTGTCTGTGTTTATATAACCATAAGGTTGGTGATGGATGAACGTCATAAACCAAACAAGTAGTTCTCTCCATTGGGCTTGTGTCTGGGTGTTATTTATATGTGTCTAAGTATTATATTTGTAACATTACTTTAAGCTGATTCTCGAATCTGGAAGACAGGCAGCGTATGAGATGTCGTGTGAATTTTATTTATTTGTTTTTCTTTGTGTGATTGTGGAAACCGGAGTATTTTGTTGTTTTTTCTTTAATTTTGCGTTTTGCTGTGACACAGTAAAATATGAGCACAGCTACGAAAACTTCTTGCTTGATTGTCTTTATATTCGTAAGAATCGGTTATTTATGTAACTTGGATTATGGAATAAATAATTTTATTATTATTATATATACTGATGTTATAAAGAAAAAAGGTTTGTATATTTGTTTGTAAGGAAAACACTAAAATACTATTTGACCGATTTTGGAATTTCTTCCAACACTTCTGTAAAAACAGAACAGACCGAGTACATAGAACGAAAACCTTTTCTTAGTTTCTCCCCTACATTATAAAATGTACCCCTGTGCAAAGTTTCTAACCCTTATAATTTAGGCCCTGCGTTGATGTCAGTCAGTCAACAAGTCAGCTTCCCCCTTTATATAGATATATAGAATAGTCTGAAAGTCCGGTATTCGAAAATATTTCTTAGCATTTTCGCAGTCAATGCTCCTAATTAAACTACTATTTAACGGCTTTAAAACTTCACATATTTTTCCACGTTCAATTATCTTGCGGTAACTGTTTTCAAGACTAACGTGAATAAACAGCTTTTAAAAGTCGTGAGAAAGTATTTTTAGAGACCAGCATTAGGTTAATCGTAAAAACGGGTTTCGCGGATTATTTAAGTTGCAGCGACCAATTCGCCAACTCTTGAAAAAAGGTACCATAAGTTTGAGCCGCGTTTTGAAGTCGTTATCAATAGTTTTTTGTAAGTAACTTCAATGGGAAACGTATTACTTCAAACAAATTTGTCTCACACAATTATCTGCCTGGCTTATTTTATAATTTTAGCTTTGTTTTATCTCATTCT
>JACJUM010002496.1:7172237-7324299 GCA_020976665.1 Heortia vitessoides
ACATAATATGTAAGCATTTCACATAATATGTAAGCATTTCACATAATATGTAAGCATTTCACATAATATGTAAGCATTTCACATAATATTAAGTACTAGCTGTGCCCGCGACTTCATCCGCGTGCAGTAGTTTCTTTGGGCACCATACCTTTTGAATTTAACTTATATAAACTTGGAATGTTATATTTATTTATATATACAAATCAATAGCCTTAATAATAAGTTTTCAGCTTCTAACTCTAACAATAGCGATACTTCCATAAAACTTTTCAGCCCCCTTTCGACCCCTTACAAATATTATGTCAAATGAAAAAGTAGTACAGACAGACAGAGTTACTTTCGGATTTATAATAATAAAGTAATTATTTTTTTTATTATTATCTCTAGCTAACCCCACGGAGTTTGTCCTGTCTTAAGTATATATGTTTATCATGATTTATTATATTGCGACAAAAATTAAAATATAAACTATTCCATCTCTCAAGTTATATCTAACTGTACATGGTAAGTAAACATTTATTAAAATCAGTTCAGTGTTTTACAAGTTCGTTCTAAGAGTGACAACGTAAAACGATTTCTTTACATAAAATTATAACAAGTGTGACACCTTTATTCAAAATAAAAGTACATTTTACATTATTTGCTTGTCGTTTCCGTTGCGGCAATCTCCTTCAATATCGACAAAAGTATTGTGTCCGATTTTAAAAGTACATAATTACAACCCTCACATATTTTTATTCTCGTTAGTATTTAATATTGTAGTGTGAGATTGCAAGCAACTCACCATAATATTACTGTTTATCTGCTGGAAGTTGTGTCGTACACAAAGTAGCATAGTTATAAGTTAAAATATGTACATAGTATTAAAGTTGTCTAGATAGATCAGCAAATGGTAGTAGTAATAGTTCTATCTAAAAAGGTATATGCCCACCAGCAACAATCTATATCTTAATCCACTATCAATACATAGTATAAAATAAGGTCGCTTTTCGCTGTCTGTTTTATTAATTTTTTTATTTATTTAACTTTATTGCACAAAATGTTACAAAATGTACAAATGGCGGACTTAAGGCCATTTGTACATTTTGTAAAATCTGTTCCTATGTATGCTTAGATCTTTATTAGCACTAAACAGATTTTAATGCGTTTTTTTAATACACAGAGCGATTCGCGAGCACTATAATAAATGCACAATATAGTAGCGGAACACTGATAGATTTTCAGCATTTTCTAATGTGATGTCTTAAACAAACACATTTTTTTGCAAACGCTTACCTTGCAAACGCTGGCTGAATCCAACGAGATAGATCAAAATAATGTATTATTGTACACCATAAAAAGGTCTACAAAAATGTCAGCGGTGGTATATGTCCGTCTCTTAGGGATAACCCACAATAACCATCTTTTATCCTCATTACATCCGCGCGCAGCCGGGGCGGGTTGCTAGTAAAGGATAAAGACCTGATTGGATACCAAACCGCTGGCGTAAAGGTCGAATAATAATACTAACTTGGTAAAAGTATGGGCTGGGCTCCGTCTCGCCGGCGCCATTAAAGTCGTCCACATTGATCAGCTGGAAGTCATAGCGCAGTCCTGCGTTGGCGGCGCGGTATTCCGGCAGCCTCGTCACGTGGCCCAAGTCACCGAGCGCGCGGTACCTCCAGCGGTATAGGTTGCAGATACTGCAGAAAAAGTCAGTTGATTAAAGTGCAGCGACGAATCATATAACAAGTCCTACATAAGTTTAATTTGGAACTGAAGTCAAAACAACCACCCTTTTTCAAATTTTCTGGGTAAAATTTGAAAACGAATGCTTTTCGTTTTGAGCAAAACATACAATAATATGTTTGCATTGTTGCGGTACATAGGATACAAAAATGTGTTATGTTGTGTGTAGAAAATTATTTGTTTATCTATGATCAGGTCATCCTGTTTAACTTTAACCGGACCTTTGTACTTTAGACTAGCTGGATTTTTCTGACTCCACCAAAAGGTTAAAGTGCAGGTCGCATAATCAGTGACAAGACACATGTTGAATTTTTACTTAATAACCGTTAAATTTATTTAGTAACAAGCCCTCTCAAAAAGGTTTTTATGTAATGGACATTGACCAGTTACAATTATGCTTACAAAATCTTTTAAAAATAATATTGTTTTTCCATAACAAACAGACATTCAGAACATGTTTATAGATTGGATGGTTCTAATTAATAATTTGACCTATTATCGACTTTTGTAAACAACAGCCGGTAAACCCAAAAATAATCCTAAAGAGTTACGTTTCTATATCAATATATAATTAATCACAATTTTGAACCCAACACAGAATATGTAGAAAGCTAGATTTGTTACTGATTTTAATTAAATAAGGTAGTCCTAGATCAGGTCAATACAGTTCGTGTTAATTGTCGAATTAGTCAATGATGTTTCTAGCTTCTCGATATGTTAGATGTACAGTTGGTAGTTCCATCGACTCAACTAAATAAAGAATTATATTTTAACTATGCAAGGAAGGCGAAAATGCTAATACAAGCTAGTATTTAACACTATTGCTTTGCGAACATCGCAGGCACACACACGTGTGACGCGAATTATAGATGTGTTCCTTTATCTGACCTTCTATCAAAGGTTACCGGAGTCACGATGTCTAAATTCATAATACAGTCAATCTCTATATATATTTTCATTTTAATTTGAGGGGGAGGGGGTGCTCACTCACGCAGTCGACACAAAATGTACCACTTTTCTAGTCAGTAGCCCAAAAACCCTGACCCAGGGATGGACACTAGACCGACTAGAGTGGGCCATCACGACTTCCGCCGGACGTCCCTTATGTTATCGGAAACAGAAACAATGATAGTACTATATAAACCAGCAAATAAAGAAGTTCGGCAATGGTTACCTGACGCGGACGTCAGGTTCGGAAACCAGCATATAAGCGCTGTTCTCCATATACGAACCTATTGCCTCTATTCATACAGAACCTACAAGGCGCTTCTAAACTCACCTATCCAGCGCGGAAAATTTAGGTCAAAACCTCAAAATAATTACAAACCACTTGCAAAGGCGTATTTTGAGCAGTGGACATATTTCGGCTGATATGATGAGGATAACAATGAACTTACCTAGGCCTCGCACGACCCTGCGCATCAAGTTCAACATACGGCACGCCAAGCCGCACCATCCTGGTGAATAGGCTCTGCTCCATGTTACAGTACTTCTGGAATGCCATGTTCTTCACAACTGGAGGTAGCTGGTGGTGGTCTCCGATCATGATCCAGCGCTTCAGCCGTGATCGTCCGTCTTGGGGGTTTTGTAGTAGCAGTGGAATGAAAGTCTCGATCTCCAAGATTTGGGCAGACTCCTCCATGAGTATGTTGTCATATTTGAAACCTGGAAATAGGGGGAGCTTGAGGGTTCTGACTTGAGAACTGATCATAGGATTTAAGCTATTTTAATTTTGAATCAATATTATTACCAAAACCTCATATAGTCAAGAAAAAATTGGGACCTGTAAAAAATATGACTCGCAGATTGAACGTATCTGTAAACAGGTTGTAAGTTGTTTTGTAAAAATATATAATATTTAATAAATAATAAGTATATTTAATCGTACTTTAAACCACACCACTGAGTGTCACATTACAGTGATCTGAAATAATATCACAAAATTCGCTCACAATAAGATTATCGGAAATGGCAAAAGAGAAAAAGATTAATATTTTTTTAGTCCGAATACAATAAATTAAGTTTTATGCCAAACTAAAATATCAATGTCCTATAAAGGACAGTGGAATAATAATAAAGACCCGGGTTCTTTTGGTATTTTACACTTTTGTAAGCATCTGGCGAAGCGGCGTCTTTAAAAAAATATATAAATATTATGTAATATACAGACAGTACATATAACGAAAAAAATATAGTATTTAGTCATCGCCATTTAACAATACTCAGCCTCATAACAATGCGTTTTAAAACTGCAAGATAAATGAACAGTCATTTTTAGCTTTGATTAGGTACACATTTCAACTTTTTCATTGTGTATTCAAACCTTGTTGGGACATTTGGTTTTGTAGGAACAATATGCGAATTGTTTTTCAATGAAATATCAGTCATACTAATACATTAAGGTACTACCATAGCCTCCTCCAAAACGGTTCTGTAGGTTTGGAAATCAGCTACTATCTATTTTTCATATCCCTAAGCGATAAGGGTTGACCACCCCTAACATTTTTTTTTATTTTTTTGGACAATTTTATAATGCGGCATTAAAAATACCCAACATTTTCACGTTTCTATCACTAATCCTTATTTTTTAATAGCGATACTAATAAATCTAATAATTTAATTTGGCAGAATCACGTTTGCCGGACAGATACATATCGATGAACGCAGGCTATTAATGTAGTTTTATTATTTGAATTATGTTTGGGATATGACGTTATAGATAGTCGATCAATCCATCAGCATTGTACATGTTAAAATACTCCATTACCTGATAATGCATAGTAAACTTAAGTGTAGTAGTAGTTATTTACGTATGGTAACAATAACCGTTGTATATAGACACGCGAGGCATCACAAGCAAACACGCGCGCCTGCAAACGTGCGACACGAATCTTTTATTGTTGATATCATAATTTGATTCTGTCATAGGTATTAGCAGCGCCCCACAGTTTTTTTTTTGTATAAATATTGTATTAAATTCCCACAACTTTTCATACCTGATTCTATGATAAGTCGCTTAAAGTACTTGTGTTACGAACATCAGACAACAGACAACACAATATACTACTTAAATACATATATTTGTCTTGGGTGGGGATCGAAACCACGACCTTTGGCGCACAAGACAGGATCACTACCATCTGCGCTATCGGGTTTTACTCGTGTAGTTCCGGATGCCTTGAGAATATTAAATAAAATTAAGGTAGCTGATATTATAAGGAGTAAATTAGGCGGTTACTTCTTGTATCATCAACTATCTCTGAGTGAAAGTGCTGTTAAAATCGGTCAAGCCGTTAGCCGGATCAAAAAGACAGACTGGCAAAATGAAGAAGAAATTATATTATTATAAAGTGTGGTATATACTTTCATATAAATGAGTCAAACGCTGATAATAATTTGTAATTACTAACTTATATTCATCACACACACGTATACAGCCACTGAGCTTTGGCAGTGAGAAGTACATTAGTGGGGAGAACTCATAAAGAGGAGGCACATCGTGAGAGGTCTGCTTGCTTACTTACTTAGTTTCTAAGTTTCTATGTTTCCACCAGAGAACTGATCGGCAGTCAGTACCTAAAAACGCCACTTGATAGTGAGGTACCGGAACCGATAGATGGCGTAACATATCAATGGTCAAATGCAAACCAGGCGGATATGATGTCAACTTGGTTGCCAAATTACAGGCAAACATCCCCTTATTCTTAGGAAGGCATATTTGCAATAGTTCGTCGGTTATTCTACCGTTGATATTCTGATGATTTATATTAATATTATAAATAAGAAAGGTTTGATTGTTTATTTGTGTGTTATTGATGTGATTGAACGCAACTATAACTAGACCGATTTCAAAGATTCTTTTAAGATTAGGAAACTATATCTGCAGCGAGATAGGCACAAGTATTATATTTAAAAAAAATAGAATTTTCTACCTTTAATTGAATAATGAATGCAAGTTTTGTAATCATGTACGTGTGTAAGAATAAAGTTAAAAAACGACTAGACCGATTTAAATCATTTTTATTAGTAGACATTATATTATCAGCAAGTAACATGAGCTTTAATTTATCCTTACTGGACGCGGACCTGTGCGAGTGAAACCGCGGGGCGCTGCCAGTTTGAAATAAGTCTAAACATCACATACCCATCTGCACCAACTCGGAGCGCTTCAAAGCGGCATGCGTACACGTCATAGCAATAATTTTCGCTTCCTTCACGAGCAAGTACTTCGACCTGTCCAGGCCCGAGCGGAGCAGTTCGAACGCTCGGAACTCCTCCAGCTCTTCGAAAATATGGTCAATGTACCTGTTCACGAATTGGTTGGATCAACGATTAATTCACAATTGTTAGGTTTCCGTAATACAAAAGGAAAAGAAACCTTTACAGGATCTGTCTATCTGTGTGTCAAGACCCTTTATCTAGAGAGCGTGTATTAATATGAAAAACATATATTCAAAGTCACCTTGAGCTGCGAAAAAAAATGTTAACCTGAAAGGATTATGAGGGAAAAACGCAAGTTTCGACATTTTTTGAGGAATTCAAGCAAATAAAAATTCATGGGGTTCTTCCCGTAGATCAATATCAATGAAAGGTCATAATAGGCCACTCTCCACACATTGCACAGCTCACTAAACGAAGTTTAAGAACAGTACTGAAATTAAGTTCAAATAACAGACTATATATCCCTTTTATTATAAACAAATTAAAATCGATATTTTTCATGTGGATACAGAGATATTAAAAAAATAAAATTTTAGGTTATATCATATAATTTTGATGACAATACAGTGACACTACTGTATGGACAGCAAAAGCAATTCTACGAATTTTTAAGAAGATAAATATGAATTGTTCAAAATATAGTTAGCCTTTTACCAATGGCAACTCCTTCAATATTATCAATGTTGCTTAGTCATCCTAATTTCTTTTTATTTATAATTTTATTTATACAATACTTTATATACATTTTATAATAAGTATGTAGAAAAGATATTGTTTTTCTATAGATATCATTAATGTCTTTGAGAGCAGATAGAGAGAGTTATCCAAAAATAATAACTCTTAAAAAAATATGAGCTCCATCAAATTATTATGTGTCTACAATAGGATATTTCCATAGACAGTACCTCTGTGGGCGAGACTAGCTCGCACTAAAACCAGTTTGTTTTATTTTGGACATTCGTCATTGCAGAAAACACAACATTTAAAAGTGGTACAGTCACTCACCTGTAACAACTCTTAGCTATCTCCATATCGTCGTCATACGATTTTCCTGGAAACAGCGGCTTGGGGGCGTCATCGAAGAATTCGTGGAATGGAAACTCCTTACTTATCGTGGCTACGGATCTTGCCTGGAAATGCAAGTAGAGTTAGCAACTTTTCATAGTTAAATCAGCACCCAGGGGCACTTTTGTTTAGAATTAAGTTAAGGTGAATTATTGTATAAGAGATGATAGTTGCGCCATGTGTTTTAACCATATAAAGAAGATGTCATATCCCCAGTCGGTTAAAATGATTAACTGGTCAGCATTTGATATTAATCTTATGAGCCAAGGGTTGTGAGTTCAATTTCCGGGACAAATATTTACAAGACGAATATTTGTGTATGTTCTCTGTCTAGGGGTTATAATATGTATTTGAATAATTATATTGGTGATTCGGCTGTTGCCAAGTTGTGTGAATTAATAATAATCTTTATTTTGGTGTACAAATCGAACCTGCGATCCTTGCGTTGAAATCTCTCTTAACCTCTGCGCTATATATTTGTAAAAAAAAATTGTATTTAGAAATACTTTATATGATTTGACTGTGGACATGTAAGACGTGAGTGCTTGACCGGGGATGTTGTGATCCATTTGTATCCATAGAATTCTACATCTCCGGTCCGGCATCGAATCATAATACATCTTCATTTGAGAGGAGCATAATAAACTGGAAGTCATGTTAGATCCAATAAGTCGGATTAATTTACTAACGTTTAATAAAACTACTCTTTTGACGGCTTCATGTTTAACCATCGTTGGGCCAGCGCAACATTTCAAACAAGATTTTCATTTGTTTTAAAAATAAGGAAATAATTATACTTTATGTAAGCTTATCTCAAGAAGAATAACTAATAATTAGATAGATGATTTTATTAAAATAAGAATACAATTTATTTTAATTCTTCAAAACTGCCAAACGAGTCAACTCAAGATAATTTATATATATATTATTGAAATTATATTCATTGAAATAATGCTATGCTGTTTAATTTGTATAATCCTTTAGCAATATCATATTTATGATATAAACCGTTTTGTTAGTCAATACTTCTTACACATCTTGCAAAAGTAAAAATTGGTAGTTTCTTAACTTGCTAGGAAATTATTCATTTTGTAATAGTTCAATTAGGTCTGCTTTATCGGCAGTCAAGAATTCATGAGATAGACCTTATAAAATAGTCGTTTGCATTAGTGCCTCACTTTTTTCTAACAGCACCTCACAAACTGCAGTGTTTGCGTTGCTGCGTTCCAGTGAAGTGTAAAAAATGCATTGCAATTATTGAATAATGTGACTTGTAAGGTATAATACCTTAAAGTCACAAGTCATTATCATTGTCAAGTCGGCAATAAGCGTATGTTTATTTGTCTTACTTATATATTTTTTATACTTATTTATTATTGACGGGCCCGATGGCGCAGATGGTAGTGATCCTGTCTTGTGCACCAGGGGTCGTGGGTTCGATTCCCACCCAGAGAAAATATTTATATGATGATATTTGTGTTTGCTCTGTGTATGGGTGTAAAATATATGTATTTAAGTAGTATATTTATGATTCCTCTGTTGTCTGGCATTCGTAACACAAGTGCTTTAAGCGACTTACCATGGAGTCAGGTCAATGTATGAGATGTTGTGGGAATTTATTATTATTATTATATATATATATATATATATATATATATATATATATATATATATATGTATCTATATCTATATATATATATGTATCTATATCTATATATCTATATATTATCTATGTATGAATGTATACTTACGTGATCCCGAGCGCACTTGTCGAGGAACGCAGCCCATCGCGGGCGCACATGGTACACGTGGAAGTGATGTGCCAGCTCGCAGGTGGCGCCCGCGTCGCCGCCTGCCTCCAACGTGGTCTGCAGCCGCCCCACCTGACCGAGGAGCTCCAGTCTCTTCGCAAGCACGTAGTTCACTCTCCCGTATCTGTATTAAAGCAAAATTAGATGGTGGAATATCTAGCATAAACAGTGTAAAGCGTGTATCTGGAGCGCTGCACGGATGGGAAGCTACATCCCCGTCATTAAATAAATATCATTGAATTTTATATACGCTAGTTTTTATACTATGTTTCATCATACTAGCCGTTGGACGACTTCTGAACTAGGCCTTCACAAGAAAGGGTTCGTTCTTTGGGTTGGGTTCGCCAGTAATTGCCACGCTGACCTAACGTGGCAGCAATCGAGAAATGTATCTTCGCGATGGCAATACCGCTGCTCATTCCTGTCCTGTCGCATTAGAGCTAAACTGTTTCGGGTGGATATACCCCCACCTGATGGTACCCCACCGCTAATTTAATATTTAGTGTAAATAAACGAATCTAACCTGGAGAAGTCCTTGTCGGTCTGCAACGCTTCCTCGCCGTGGCCGAGACGCAGCAGGTGGCGTTCGTCCACGTCCAGCTCTGCCACCTTCTCGAACAGCTGGTTGAGGGCCTGGTTACTGTGTGTCACCACCAGGGTGCGCTGCGACGGGAAGTTGTGGTACAGGTTCGATATTATCTGCACCGCCACGTCCGTCTTACCTGCGCAGAATTGATAATACGTCGCTTACTTGGACTTCAAATTTGTTCGTCTACTTTTTTATCCAGTAAAAAGACTCAAGATAGCCACTAGCGGCGGTGAACAGAAGTAACGAGATGCCAACGCCACCTAGAAGCTTAAGACGGAGGCCATGACGTAGCGGTCGGTCTAAGGCAATTCAGTTTGCATCGGACCACCGAAACGTGAATATGCAAATAAACTGTCAGCGTATCGTTAATCTTCTGCTCAGCGCCTACTAATTATAATTATAGATAGATTATTTTGATTACAATTATTGGCTATGTACAAGTGTGATTATTAATAAAAGTATCTGGACTTAATTATAGTGGTTTTGATTTATTTTACGTCAACTAACAGTTAGTTGACGTAAAATTAGAGCATTACCGTAGTCGCCTCTTACAACACCTTTTCTAGGGGGAGGTACTATGCTACTCTGCCGGTACCTGACTGCTTAAAATTTATTTTTTTCAATCCTGCATAGCATAGTAATCTGTAATGGACATTTATCTATTTATTTGACTGATCGATGTTTGACCAATATTTGTTACTTGAACATAGGGAGTTGTTTAATGACCGCTATCTCTATTTTATCGAGAACCTTTTTGTTAGATTTGGAACTATACAACTATAACAGTTAGATTATGAATATAGTATTGAAAATGCGTATACTGAATATATTTAAATGCAAACTAAATAGATTCTCTGTTATAATTTGAAAATATAAACACAGTTAAAAATATTTTGTGGGCCAAATAACCTGTCAAGTTTAACATAAATCCGCATGTGCTGTATTATATTTTTTAAATAAATGAGACGTGGCGGATGTTATTCGAATGGTTTCATAGGTATAAAGAATGAATTTATTATAAAAATTCTGATTAATGTCAAAAACTTGATCTGATAGCAAATAACAGAAGCTTACGCATATGCATGTCCAAAAAATACTTGTAAAGACCAATAACAAAGCATGGCTAGTTGAGGAGGCCTTGGCAATGATCAAACCTGACGTCAGCCAGCCAGAATTAGACTCAATAAAAAAAGCTGACAAAAACAACTATACGAACCAGTTCCTGGAGGGCCCACGACTAAAGTGAGCCCGGGCTGCATGCCTGAGCGAATGGCCTCCACTTGCGTCGGCGTGAACAGTATGCTGTTCCTGTAAATAATTACTATGGTCATACAACAAGTTCACTTTCATTTTACCATAAATCCGTATGAGTTAGAGGAGCATACGCTTCTCGTGATAGTAAGCGTCACCTTACCACTGCCGCTCGTGTTATCGCAAAGATATCACTGTCGCGTTGCCAACCTTAAGACAAGAAGATTATGTCCCATTATACAGCAACTTCACTGTCACAGCAATGCGACACGGCTGTTTGGCGGTATAAATAGGTGAGAGTGAGGTACCAATGTAGACGACATCTCATATATTGACCTGATTCAGATATAAGAAGCTTGAAGTACTTGTGCTACGGATATCTGATATCAGAGAAATTATAAAAAAAATACTAAGATACAGTTAAATACTTGTAACACCCAGAAATTCTGCATATAAATATTTGCTTTGGATGGGGATCGAACACAAGATAGGATCATTACCATCTGCGCCGTCGGGTCCGTCAATAGTCCCTCTTTAACGTTTGTTTATTAACCTCCCCAAGAAACAGGAGTAAACCCCCAAATTTCCGCGCTAAGCATTCTTGCTGGTAATGAAAAACCGTAGCCTCGCGACGGGAATGGCGCTGCCCATTTCTACCTTGTTGCATTTATGTTACGCGATTTCCAGTGCATATACCGCCACCTGTCGTTTCCGGTATCATTCGTCTGTTACGACACCTGGTATACGGGAAACCACTATTCAACTCTTCTGGTACCCTATTGGAATAATTATTGTTGAACTGAGCGCCATCGGAGGAACGAACTGAAAGTAATATTTATACTTAACTAGCATTGACCCCGACTTCTTCCGCGTAGAAAAGTCTTTGGGGTGTATAGTGACTTTCAAGATTTGTTTATTTGTTTAAAAGGGATCCAGAATTATTTAAAAATAAAATATAGCCTGCATAGCCATCCTAGATAAATGGAGTAACCAACACTGAAATCATTTTTCAATTCGGACCAGGGGTTCCCGAGATTAGCGCATTCAAACAAACAAACAAACAGTCTTCAGCTTAATAATATTAGTATATATAACAAAATAAATCTAACGAAACATACTTAAAATTCCATACTGTACGCGATAGATCGAATAATAAAATAAGCTTGTCTTCGGCTTGAAAACGAGCCTCATTCATTAACACATAATGGTTATGCTATGATCAACATTGCTTTTATGGCCAGAACACTACAATACCTAGATGCATACCAAGTTGATAGGCTTTTGGCAGGTGTGTCGGCCTAATTAAGGCTTGTACAGAAAGCCTTTATGGTTGTGACGTAATATCACCGATATTGCATTTTTTAAATATTCAACTAAGTTATCACCGCATACGTGGGTATCACCAAGTAAAAGAATAAAGTTAAACTCCTCCTGCACCAGGTGCAGAGGCAACTTCTGGTATCGGCAGATGGCGATATATTAACCCCAAACAACTAAACTCAAATAAAGCAGGGTGGAGATGAGCAGCAACATTTCCTTCGCGAAGTCGGGCTTTAAGATTGCCACCACTCCTGCCCAGCGAGGGAATTATTGGCAAAATCCTACCGTCCTTGGGGAAGCCATGTTCAGCCGCGGACATCTACTCGTAGAAAATTTTACGGCTGCTATTAAATGATGAAGTGGATGATTATGAACTACAGTATGCATAGTTAAATTGGAAATGTGAAATTGTGATTTAAAATTTTCGCTTGCTTCCTTGCTTCTTCCTAGACGATAAGTAATTCATCTAAAGCAAACAACTCCTTCAAATACACTTAAATCTAGAGAGGCAGCTTCTAGATCTTACACTATCCAAAAATGATAGGACCATTTATTAACAGGCCCATTGGCACATTCGATTATGTCTTTATCTAATGCGCTAGCGGTCGTGGATTCGATCCAGAAATAAATATTTGTTTGTTTTGTACCTGGGTGTTATAATTCAGTGACACGGTTACGTACTTTTTAGGCTCGTTGTACAAATAAGGCCCTCTTTTTGGCTGCACGTGGGGCTCCACGATAATGACCTTGCGTTCTTCGTCTTCCTCCATGGCACTGTCTCCAACTTGTTCTTTTCGGAGAACATTTTCAAACGTGAGCCTGCACAGAAAAGGACAAAGGTAAATTAATGTATTTAAAGGTAAAATATAGTGGCATGGTATTAATAGATAAGTATAGACATGTTCTCTCTATTTCTCTATGAAGGTAAGCCGCTCTATGACCTATTGATACAAATGATTTATAACCCTGTAAGGTTATCAGGTTCATCGGTTATTTGAGTAATAATGTTGTAATTAGCAAATTTATATTTATAAAAAAAAAATACAGACTTATTTAAATAGATATATTTGAGCAATATTGATACATTACAGGTGACTGCAGTTATTTTCAGTGCAAATGATTTTTCAGATTTGGACTTTGGACAGATAGACTTACAATGAATCATGTATCCGGAAAAATATGAATAATAGCAGTCACAGAAACAATATTCGTAACCTTGTTGCATAATTACGAAGCTCATCGTTTAAGAGTGCCTGATTCATAATGTTCAATTATGTCAGACATTTTTTTTTTCAATTATGTCTGACAATTTTCGGCCCATGGAAATATCGCACTCCTATCGACATCTAGAGACTGCATCAAATAAAAGGGAAAATAACGAATTGTTGAATTCCTTCAGCAACAAGTTGTCTACTTATTATTAAAAGCTTTTTATTGCAAATATACTAGGATTTATAAATTGCATACTCATTAGCTTCTTTTTTCGTATTCTATACAAAATCTCAAAAGTACACAATTGCAGTTTTTATTTGATGCAGTTCTTATTTAGGGGATGCGATAAATATATTGACTATAAAAACATATTAAAAACTTATAGACGGGCCCGATAGCGCCAAAGGTCGCGGGTTCGATACCCCACCCAGGATAAATATTAACATGATGATATTTATGTATGTAGGTACTGTGTCTGGGTGTTAAATATATGTATTTAAGTAGTATATTTGTGATTCC
This sequence comes from Heortia vitessoides, assembly GCA_020976665.1. Taxonomy (NCBI): domain Eukaryota; kingdom Metazoa; phylum Arthropoda; class Insecta; order Lepidoptera; family Crambidae; genus Heortia; species Heortia vitessoides. The sequence goes on from JACJUM010002496.1 coordinate 7,185,954, forward strand.
TTTGTTATCAGATGTCCGTAACATAAGTGCTTTAAGCGACTTATAACGGAATCAGATCAATGTATGAGATGTTGTGGGAATTTATTATAGTATAATTTTGTAAAGGAACCTAAACACAATATTTTATAATGTTGGATGTGTTTTATATCTTAAAAGCACCCATTTATTAAGCCACTCGCAGACGTCACACGTTTCAGTTTGCAAATGTATTATTTGACCAGCTGGTAATTGGACTGAATTAATTGAGCTTAAGTTGCTTCAAACATAATCAGATAAAAACATAATAGCCAGAGAAAATTAAAACGACTGATTTATTTCATATCAATTAATTGTATAAACGGAGAACAACGTATGGGACATCTATTAAAAACGCGAGCCGATTTTGACTTTATTCCCTTCAACATCAGGAATTAACGTCCTCATAATTATCGATTTTAGACATTTATAACGTGCACACTGTAGGGAATGACCATCCTTAAGGATAAATGATAACTCGGATTCAATGCAGATGGATAGAGTTTAAGAATTGAACAGAGTGGTTTAATAATAAATATGTTATTATAAAACCACTATGTTATTTGCCGTGGGGTAACGGCAATGCCGTGGATTGCCGGCAGAGTAGAATAGTACCTCCCTTTGTACCAAGTATCGTAAGAGGCGACTAAGGTACTAGAACCGACAGATGGCGGTATATCCATCCGAAACAGTGCAGCCCAAATGCGTGTATGCCCAGGCCTATATCCAGCAATGGACTTTCAATAGCTGTAATGATGACAATGAAACCACTCTTTATTGAAATTCGGGTATTTTCCAATTTTTATTCCGGATGTTTAGCCACACGAATCATATGAATAAACCGGTGTCCTATGAAGTACTAGTATTAAGTACACGTATTGAAAACTATAATCTGTATTATCCCTTAAATAATTTTTGACGCTAATTAAAATAGCAATAGAAATACTTCAATCAAATCAAAGCAAATATGCTCTATCTATATATATAAAGATGGTCTATCGATACCATGTATATTAACTAATTAATAATTCCAGGGTCACGCTGGATGGAACATACTCTATTGATACTCTAATTACATTTTAAGAACACCGTTTTTACATTTTAATTAGTAAAAAACACTGATATATAGAACTACGACAAGACCTGGTAAAAAAAATTCTTTACCGAAAATATCATATCATTTGCATTTGTTTATGAACGACTTCCAGTCACAATATAAATAGAGCTTAGTAAAACGTTTTTACAGCTCTGGCCTTCTCCTTTTCTTCGCAGACTTCGTACGCAAAGATTTCTCGTCTTACCGCATTCTGAAGAACAGTATTAAAAATAGCCAACGTCCTTTGATAATGGTGGTCTCAATCCTATTGAAACCCCACCCAGGATAAACATTTTGTTGATGAATATTTAAGTTAGTTTAATGACAATGTAACAATAATAAATAATATAATGTTCAGCACTAATTTTAAAATATTTATTTTCGTAATTTCTTACATATCGCTTAGTCCTGTCCTAAAATTACACCTGCATGATATTTTAGAGCATAGACTAATAATTATATATTTAGTTAATCCAGTATATTCTCAGATTTTTTTTATTACTAAAACAATAAACAAGCACATAATTCACGTGATAGTAAGCGTCACCACAGCCTTTGGACGCCCGTGTCGTCACTAAGATATCACCAGCACTTCATCAACCATGTGGAAATAATACGTCTTATCCATTATAATCACAGCCTCTCACACCCTTTGAACTGAAAAACAGCAATGCGTACGCTGTGGCTTTGCGGTAGAAATAGGTAAGTATGAGGTATCAATGTACAACCTTTGAAAGAAACCTACTGCTGGTAATTAGTAGGTGAGTCTTAACATCATAAACACAGCGAAAGTTTACATGACGCTCGGATGTTTGTAGCTCTTTATTGGTTTTTCGAGAGACGTTCTATATCGGACGTTCAATCAAAGACCGTCTGACGTATGGGTTTTTATGAATGACGTCTTGTTTCGATCCATTCATATCTGCGAAAAGCACATGACCTCATCTTGGCATGGACAATTGATAATTTTGCGATCGGTATTCAAGAATGTACGTTTAATGGCTACAAGATGTTTCCCGCTACTTACGACTACATTTGCCATTTGTGCTATTTTAAAAAAATCACGGGAATTCTGAAATCAAACGTTCAGATTATAAAAACAAATGCACTCCGTAGTTTATCAAGGTTACTTAAAACCTTGAATTTGGAAGAATGTATATTTAATGCTGAGTGTCATTTATCTCTTTGCGCGATCAAATCAGGAATGAGGAGATCCGTAAAAAAAGTGACCGACAAATGTGACCTATATAGCCCACCGGATATGCAAGATGAAGTGGCAATGTGCAGAGTACTAACCACGCAGAACCGATAGACGATGGAGTCGTAAGGTTCTGGAATGGAGACCACGATCCGACTTGAATGTCTTAATCGCGCTGGACGTAGGCTGCACAGAACCAGTCCTATTGGAATTCACTTGGAGAAACCTATGTCTGTGTAATGATGATGAGAAATGTCAATTATGCTCCAGAGGCCGTTATTACGATTGTTACTTACCTAAAAGGCCGGACCAACTTTCGGGGATCATCAGTTTTGACCTTAATCTCGTGCCCGGGGAAGCTGTTTCTCAAATGCTCCATGTCCAGAAATGTATCATTGAAGTCCAAGGATGGTATCTCGTTTGGCATCCTAAAGAACAAATTATAAAGACATAGACTCATTACTCGTTTATACAGGTAATTCCGTATAGTGTTTGTTTTAAAATAGAATGGTGAAGGTTTTAGATTTGAAAAAAGGTTAAGATAGATCGGATATAACAAAGCCGATTAAGTACGAGTCTGACTAAAGCACCGATGGTTCCGTACAAACTATACATATGTAAATAGTTAGTTCACTAGCGTTTTTTCCAATATTGTGTATATTTCCTACTATATACATATTTACTTCAAATTGGATTTCGATTATTTATAATAATTTCGTAAGGTACCATAACCGACAGATGGCGGTATATCCATCCGTGATAGTGTAGCTTAAATGCACTGGGCGGGGATGGGCATCAGCACCCCAGTTGCGAAGCTACGCTCGGCGATTGCCACCACGCATACCCAGTGCGGCAATTATGGGCAATATTCCACCGTTCTTTGGGAAGCCTATGTCCAGCAGTGGTCTTCCAATGGCTGATATGATGATGATGATGATAATTAATAATGATTAAAGTATACACGAAAGTGTTTAAAATAATATATAATTTGTGTCCGTTCTCATGGTCGCTGTCACTTTACCTGGTGTAATGCGCCTGTCCAGGGTCCCCATACCCGAGCACTATATCGTGCAGCCACTCGGGCACCACACACTCTGTATTCATCAGCTCCCTAATGGTCTCCAACACAGCTTTGAAGTTGTTCTCTTTGGGTTTCCGCCGCATCACTATATTAAATGTTTCGTACACGTCCTGAACAGAGAAATAGGTTTTCTATAAAATATGTTTGACGGGTTCACATTGTTTTATATTACGAAGTTAGCAAACAAGCATACGATCCGCTTATGGTAAACATGATCGCAGCCTATAGACGCGTGTGTCATCACAAAGCTATCACTAGCGTGTCGCCAACTTTGTAAACTGATTATAACGCGTCACATTTACCCAATAATTCCATTGCCTCTCTCATCCCTTCAAACAGTAATGCGAATACTGCTTGGCGGTGGAAATAGGTGCAACGCAGACGACCTTTGTAGGATTTGTAGGATTTGTTGAATACCATTATAAAATCATTAATAATCAGGTTTGCAGAACACCTGCTGCGAATTATAAACACCTGGTTATTTCCGTCATTGCGTATAGGTAATACCGTACACGCTACGAACAGTCGTAGAGGTCTACCAGCACAAATGTACTAATATTGTAACTACGCAGTAAGACTGGGGGGAGTATCAAGATTTGTGCGATTCATTGACAATGCACATGCGTGGATCAAGATCAAACACCGGTTTTTAAACTGTGCATATTATTCGGTTGTCTGAGATGTCTAAGAGGTTCCCAACCTTCACTAATCACGTTGATTTTTTTGTTAACAGGGACAAAATATAGTAAAATATATAACCTCTTTAATAGAAAGTCAAACTGGTAGATTTTGAATCAATGTTTTTTTAGACATTGTCAGTTATCTTGAGACTTCAAGTATGGCATACAGCTTGGAGACTTCTTGGGGACCCCTGGTAGTCCGCGGACCACCAGTTCGGAACCACTGAATAATATAAATAAGTGACATACCTCATTCCCTTTACTAGCCCGGTCCAAATCCAGCCTGTACTGGTTAGGGTCCAACAGCAGTCTAAAGGTGCGCGTGTCCCCGTCTAGCTCGGGCTTAGGCTCCGGGCCCTCCTCGATGACCCTCCCGGATGCATCCAACATCCCCTCCACTTCGCAGCCACGCACGTATACGATGCCCGCTTGGTCTACCATGCTCTTACGATAATCGTATTTTGTGCCTGGTGAAAGTTCACACGGTTCAAAAGGCGAAAGCAAACAAGGATGAACTCTTGGTAATAAATAGACACCACGTATTACAACATACAATATTTTATTTATTTATTTGTTTATTTAACTTTATTGCACAAAATGTTACAAAATGTACAAATGGCGGACTTAATGCCAGATGGCATTATCTCCCAGTCAACCATTACACAAAACAGAAAGAAATATATATATATATATATTGGTGCAGGCAATATATATACAAAATAGATAAACGTGGCATACATATTTGTATAAATAAACGCAATAAATGCATATGATATAAAAATATATATAAATATATGAATAAAATAACGTACATCAGAAATAGGGTTATACAGTAGAGAAGCAGCATCAGTAAATAAAGTACGGAGACAGCGTTTAATGATAAATTTGTTTGGGGATTGCTTAATATTTAACGGAAGCTCGTTCCAGAGCCGTATAGCTGTCACTGTAAAAAAAATTGTCAAAAAACTAGAGTGATGAGGAACTCCTCATCACGAGAGCGAGAGAGTATTAGAAGAACGGAGATTACGTTCGTGAGAGGAAGATAGGACCTCATCTTTAAGTAAATCTCTCCTTTAAGTAAATTGGTGCGTACGGACCAAAAAGTATTGAAAATAGTATGGTTAGAACTCGAATTTTGCGACGTTCTCGAATAGGAAGCCAGCCGAGAAGAGAACGGTAATGGGAATGATCGTATTTACGCAAACCGAAAATGAAACGAAAACAGTTGTTTAATAGACAATCCAATTTATTATGGAGTTCTTGAGAGATAATTAGTGCAGCACACGTCACCATAGTCAATTATGGGTAAAACCATTTATTGATTGGATTGAATAAGAAGGGTTTTGGTTTTAGTACCTCCTCCTCCACCTTTTTCAGTGCGATCATTTCTTATAAGAATATATCCAGGAAGGCTATAAGAAGTAGAAGGGAGAGCTGGTTTAAGGCAATTTTCAGAAATAAGTAAGGCGTGGACAACATCAGAGCTAAAGTTTGTGAGAAGTTCCGTGTAGTGCTGAGGAATGCTTTGAGCATTAATGTGACAAACATTGAATCCGTTTATAGAGCTTGAAAGTACCGACTTAAGGCAATCACAAGGTAATACGTGGGAGTCAAGTGAGTCATCAAATGAATCGGATGAACTGCTAACATTTGTTGAAATAAGTGAAACGTCACCCGTCATCGATTATATATAAAGATGTACTAAATAATTAAAATAATGTGTTAATAAAAATAATACCGATTAAGACTAAAAAAAATAAATAATAATAATAAAAGTCTATAACAATTGATAAAGCAATAAATTACAGAACAAACAATAGAATACTATAAGCATAGAATTGCACTGTCCGCTTGGTGATTGTTAGAACTGCACATAAAACATTGAACTAAATACAATTATCAAAAAAAAAATATATATTTCAATTCTCAGTACGAATGTACAGCTGCCATAATTTTCAGTACGAATGTACAGCTGACTTAATTGTCTGTACGAAAGTACAGCTGACTCAATTGCCAGTACGAATGTACAATTGACTCAATTGTCAGTACGAATATACAGCTGACTCAATTGCTAGCGCGAATGTACAGCTGACTCAATTGTCAGTACGAATGTAAAGCTGACTCAATTGTCAGTACGAATGTACGTACCTACAGCTGACTCAATTATCAGTACGAAGGTTTAATGTCTAACTTATATTACTAATACTTGGACATAATTACATATAATTGAAAATCAATAAATGGAATAAATTATTGGATAAGCCTAATGAGAAGTGATTACTATTTTATTTATGCATTATTACTCAGTCAAATCAATTAGCATGACGCAATGACTTGCTACTTTAGTCTTAGCATATCGAATGCCGGCACATCGTAAATAAGTAAACGATGTATATATTGTCATTAGGAGGAAATAGCACTGTCACAACGGAGGCGGTGGATATGCATTGCATGTCACAAATTTAACTTCAGAAAGCAATCTCACTAAGTCAAATTCAAATATACTTTAAGTAGGCCCATTATTTTATTGACGAGTAATAAAAAAAATCATATTAAATAATCACATAAATATTTCCGATAAGGCAGTATTTTAAGCATATTTATATATAATACAGACGACACTGATGACCCAAGGGATCCTAAAAGTCATTTTTTACTAGCTGATCAATTGTTATTGTAGTTTTTTTAGTTCTTAGTAATATTTGTAAATAAAAACAATTTAATTTTATTTTGTATCTAGAATCATGTAAATCATGTAAAATATATCGTCTTATGTTCTTGTGATGATGTTATGTATTTATAACTTAGTTGAAATATAATTGATGATAATCTTTTAAATAAATAATAATATCAAAAGGACTGCTTCTTTTTTTTATATAGATATTACAAGATTTCGTAAAAGCATACAGCGTAGAAATAAAGCATTGATAAACAGAAGACAAAGTTAAATAGACTTACCAATTCCTTCATTAGGGCGAACAGTAACTAGAAAGCATACATCATGTTTTCTTAGGCTCTCCCACTCGTGTTTAATCTCACTTCGCACGCTGAGTGTGACAGAGACGTCGGCGCGCACGCGGGAAGGTGCCTTCTCTCCTATGTTGGGCTTAGCCACCTCGACCACGGCGAAACTTTTGATGGGATGTGCCATGCGCGCCCAGCCACCGAAGAATACGCTGCCGTCTTCTGCGCGCCTAGTTAACACACATTCCTTTATTTAACTTTTGCTCATACCCAAACAGGCTGAATTAAAGTGGTGCTTATACAAAAGTAAAGAACAATGTATATAAATGTATATATATATATACATATAGTATTTATATAAAAGGATATTATACGAGTAAAAATTACAGTTACATAAATAAAACTTCACCATAATTGTCTTACGATTCGATATTTGCTTCTAACGCAAGAAAAACTAAAAATGTGCTTTGTATGGTTTAACATAATTCTACTTTTTACATTTAGGTTTTCGACGATGAGACTATTATATTTGATAAAGTTATAAAATAAATGGAAGCAACTAAAATATATGCTTTACTCAAGACGACAAATTTTGTTAATTTTACGTATGTACTATGTAACTATTCATTAGTTTGTAAAAGCATATTGCCGTCCTCTAATGGGAGTTCTGTTTTGGATGACTATATTTAAGGTCATCAAATATACAATAAAATAATATAACCTTTAAACTATAGATATTTATCGAAATTCCATAACGAACTTTGAACTCATCTCTGATATCATTACACAATTTTTAAGGATTTTACCAAAACATTATGATAAAAACAAATACGTTTTCTTAAAATCTCTTACCAAGGTGCTAGTCTGTACACTGCGTCCTCAATATCCTGCCTTATTTCATCTGTAAAAAAAAAGATTAATATCATCATTACAGCCATTGGAAGTCCACTGCTAGACATAGGCCTCCAAAATAAGGGGAAATTTTGCACATAATTGCTGCGCTAGGCATGCGTGTTTGCAATCACTTTCGCATTTGGTATGCTGCTGCCATCCCCATTCACTGTATTTAAGATACACTGTTTCGGGTAGATATATACCGTAGAATAGTACCTCCCTCTATACCAGGTGTTATAAGAGGCGACTAAGGTACCAGAACCGACAGATGGCGTTGGCGAATATGAATCCGAATCAGTGTAGTCCGAATGCACAGTACGGGGATGGGCACCAGCATCCTCATCGCGAAAGCTGCGCTATGCGATTGCCAAGACGCTTGCTCAGCGCGGCAAATATGGGCAAAATTCACCCTTTCTCGTGAACTTCCAATGGCTGATATGATAATCATAGTGTCATTGTCTTGTTACATACTTCTATAATGCACTAAATAGATAAAAAATAGAGACAGCCAAACATAGAAAATTACTTACATGTACTCTCTAAACGGAATAAATTGAAGTTTCTAAGCAGGTAATCGTGGAGTGTCAAGAACTGCAGGTTCAGTTTTGGAAGGGCCAGACAGTTCTCCCCGCTGTATATTTCGGTGGGTACCACGTTCTCGTCCCAAATTACTTCTTCCGTTGGATATAGAGGCATAGAGTTCAGTTCCTCAAGTTGAGATATACGCCTCTCGTGACGGGATATCTGGAAGAAAATTTTCAGTTGGAAAACTACTCGGCACTATGCTATGGGCATTGACTACCGACTTTTAGGGTCTTAGTATTGAAATGGATAGATTTGTGCTGTGCGTCTCAAACTTGTGTTTAAAGATCTTTATTCTCATACGAATCTACATTCATTTACAATGAGATATTACAGTTATAACAAATAAAATTCAAATTAGCCGGTACTCGACTCCAAATACAAGTTCAGCCTATTCCGAAACATATTTATACTCTCACACTCCTTTATGTTGTTAGGCAGCTCATTGAACAGCTGTGCTCCTCCAAACAGTACAGTCTTCTTTCCATAGAGAGTTCTAGGTGCTGCTACTGCACTTTATTATTAGTTCGGAGATCGTGGGGGTTGTTTTTAATAAACAGTTAACCATACTGTTCTTAATAAAGTATATAAAAATAAATAAAAATATATAAAAATAAAATGCTAAGTATCCCAAACGTATTGACGTTACAGCTACTGCTTTGGTGGCACTGGAATTGTCCAGTTCCACCAAAGTAGTAGGCAATATGGTTCCGTATTAAGTTAGTCTATAACCATGAAGTATCGGCAGTAAAATAATAAAGTAAAATAGTACCATTCCCTTGTACCAGATATCGTTACAGGCGACTGACATACCTATACTGTAAAAGCGAGGAGGTAGGATTCGAATTAAGGTGGTATTTACACCCGAAACAGTGTAGTTTAAATGCGATAGTGGGAGGATGGGCAACAGCATTCCTGTTGCGAAACTACGCCCTACGATTGCCACCACACATATCTTTATATTTAGGTGTCGAGCTTGGCAAATATTTTATTAATTCCCGCTTGGTCTATGTCCAGCTATATGCCTGAACACACCGCATGCAGCCTACAATACTACCACGCCATGACTAAATGCCATAGCATTCGCTACAACAAACACCAGTGGGATAAAACAAACAAAACTTACCAACAACTCTTTAAGAAAATGTTTATCGAGTCTATGCCATGACGCATCATCCTCTTTCCCTTCAGGCGGAACAAGATTTAAATATGTCGCAATCGCTCGAAGTGCCTTTTCACTAAAACAAAACAACAAAATTAGCGTACACCATAAAAATGTATACATCATAAATATAATTTATATATTCGCTCAATATTCGTCATACTATCAAATTTTAAATACATCGTATATTTAAAAACGTAATGACTGCCGCCATTCGAGAGAATGACGAACAAAGCGTACTATCAGTTCAGCGTACTATGGCTGCTCCAATGTCCTATGTCACTTTTAACTTGCTTATCCCGAAACGCACTGGTAAACCTTGTATAACGGAATACAGTACGCAAAACCGACGGCCGCTGGTGTTAATGTCACAATAGTTGGTGTGCTAAATAAATAAATAAAAAATAAAAACAAATTGGTACCTGAGATTTCCAAAATGCTTGTGAAGATTTTCTCTCGTATCCACGCTGGCGACGTTAGCTAAAGCGAATAGCCTCAGGTCCGGAAACTTGGCGAATGCGGCTTTCTGCAAATACTCAACATGTATAATCTGATAATCTGGCAGAGTAAAATAGTACTTCGTGCAGTACCGCGTGTCGTAAGAGGCGATTGAAGTATCGGCACCGATATATGGCGATATCCAACCGATATATTATATATCAAATGCAACAGGGCAGGGATGGTTTTTTGAAAGGACAATTTTAATGAACTTTGTTTAAAATATTTTTCTTCAGAAATTAATGAGGGGTAAAATTCACTAAAGAAATTTCGCCGTGAGTACAATTCCACCGGCAGAGTGGAATAGTAGCTCCCCCTGTACTCGTTATAAACAGTGTAGCCCAAATAAACAGGGCGGGGATGGGCAGCAGCATTTCCGTCACAAAAGCGGCGCTCTGCGATTTCAAACATGCTTGCTCAGCGCGGCAATTATGGGCAAAATTCCTCCTTTCTTGGGGAGGCCTGGGCCTAGCAGTGGACTCTAATGACTGATATGAAGATGATGAAAATAGACTACTGAATTATTATTTTACTATTTTCATTTCCTTCCCGTTTTAGAACGTCTGGATGTTTGCTGTACATTCCCGAGTGCACAATGCCGTGATCTGGTCGATACATACATCAACTTATCAATGATATACTACAAAACTAATTAATTTCAAATATCATTCAGTTGTCAAAGTCAAATATATCTTTATTTTAATATCACAGGCACTTTTAAATCGTCATAACAATAAAAAATATTTATGAGTATAGATTTGCTAATTACAATAAATCTTTCTTTTCTAATACAGGTTATTAAAATGCCCAGAAGAGGCCCACACTATGTAAAATTACTGGTAGTTAACAATGAAAAAATGAACATAAATAAATGACCGAAGACTCTGACAACCAGTGTTATGAGAGCCATTTAAAAAAAGGTCATTGAGCATCCTGCTTCAATATCTACTACTCGTCCGCCACCAGACGGGTCTTAAAACTATGTTTATAGCAGGTTTATTACACCAGCCACCAGAAAGAACCTGCAAGAAAACTGGTGGTGATAAGGGTACCAATAACACGTAATGGTAGGTATTATTGGAATCCATATCGGCATCGCTGCAACAAACCATTTTTTTAATGTATCTTTAACGCAATTCTTGAATTTATTTAAAGGCTTCATTAGAAAATCTTACACTATTGCCCCTTATTTTTTGAAAAACTGCAAGCTAATACTTATTTCTAGTATTAATATTATTTATTTCTGTCAGCAGCATTTCCCCACAGTAGAATACCATGTGAAAACGCTGTGAAAGTAGCTGAAATAAACTAGTTGCGCAGTTTCTATGTCTATTATTTGACGGATTATGTGTATTGCAAAGCCGCAGAACTAATTCTACTCGAGAGTTACTATATGAGGTCCACATTGCAATTTATCACTTAAAGTTATACGCAAGAAATCAGTAGTTTTACCTCATTCTTAATATGTAATAATATTTGATTTAATTGTTTCAGGTTTGGTGGGACAAGTTTTTTTACGTTAGAATTTCTTTACATCTGAGACAGCATTGTTTACATCGTCATAAATTCTTTGATGATTTAGGTTTAGTATACAAAGTCAGTATTGTTAACAAGATGAAATAGTTACCTGCAATGATGTAATCTTGGAATAATGGTGCAACGCCATATCCCGGTCCGTCATGGGGTCTCCGGATTCATCATTGATTTCGAACCGTGAGTAAAACTTCAGCATTTGAAGTAACTGCAACAAAAGTGTGTTGTTTAGAATTAACGTGATTGATGGCTGTAAATATTATCTTACATATCTTAGATTAATATGTGACGCAGGAAAAGATACATATTCAGGTGTTTGTCATGTTTTTAGCTGACTCACAACGACAACAAAAACATACCCATCATTTCTGCTTACGGTACAAATGTACGTTTATTATTTGACATCACAATAATAAATTCCCACATGTAATACATTTCTGACTTCGTGGTAAGTCGCTTAAAACACTTGTGTTACACACGCCAGACAACAGACGAATACCTAAACATACCATAGACAATATATACAACTTAAATACATAAATTTAACACCCAGACACAGAACAAACACAAATATCATCATATAAATATTTGCTCTGGATGGGATTCGAGCCCACGACCCATGGCGCACAAGATAGCATCATTGCCATCTGCGCTATCGGGCCCGTCAATATTAAACAACATAAACAATGTTGCTCGGCGTATGTTCAAATCCATTGATAATAGTTTCGATTGCAGTAAGGATTGTCGTATCCTAATTATTCTCATTATAACAATCGTAAAAAGTCCATAGGCCGCCCATAGACTCATGACAATAAGATGAGTTGATCGCCTTCTTGGCACATCGCAACACTTAATAATGCCCAGCTGTTGCTTTCTTTATCCCTTTTTTAAATAAATATATTATCCATCACCATCATCATATCAGCCATTGGAAGTCCATTGTTGGACATAAGCCTCTCCAAGAAAGGAGGTATTTGGCCCATGGTTGCCGCGCTGAGCAAGCGTGTTGGCAATCGCAGAACGCAGCTATCGTGCCGTGAGGCAGAATAAAATAGTACCTTCCACTGCATCAAGTGTCGTAAGAGGTGACTAAGGTACCAGAACCGACAGATGGCGGCATTGGAAATAGTGCAGTGCAGCGCGGGGATGGGCAGCAGCATCCCCATCGCGAATACATTATTATTATATTTAAAATGCATCATTGCAACGACTCCATGTAAAATTAATGGCCGCGTGTACAGAGATCAATTTATACTCAGCACCAATCTCACAAGTTTTTTTTTTTAGTAGCATTAAAGTATCATTAATTCTCGTATTATTCTTTTTAAAAAGGTAAATATTACTTGTTTCTCTTATCTCTTCCAGTATTCGATTATATATTCGCAGACCATTGCCAAAAAAGAATAGCTAAAAAGATTGTTTTAAATGGGAGGGTATGTAATTTTTAATAATGGCATTTACTCATCCTGAATTGAAACATGCCAATGTTGTATTTTACAAAAATCGCCCATTTTTACAAAGATATATAAACAAGGAAAAGTAACTATTTTATATTTTTTTAAATAAGGTTCACAAGAATCAGTACGACGGAGGTTGTACATAGCACGTATGCATTTCTTTTTGGCTCGAAAAACTAGTTCTTGGAATGCTGCATTTCCCAAAAATATAACACCATGCCGAAGAACAGATGCAACATATCCGTGGTATGCAGTCAGAAAGGCATCATTATTGACAGTTTTTCGAAATGATCTAAGAGCGTAGAAAACTTGACAAACCTTTATTCGAATATGACTTACTGTGAGCTTTTATACGGGTTAAACAATACACGTCATTCTCCATCGAGCCAGTTTGCATATGCTCCGGCAGTGCAAACTAGCTCGAGGCCAGTCAAATTTAAAATCGCGAGCGGAACGTACGCGTCGTTATCGAATCGCGCACGTGAACATACACAAAGTTGTTCTGTATAATCTAATAACAAATTTTTTAAAAAATAGTTTCAGAGCTCGATTTCATACACTTATATCCTAAACTGAATCGTTAGAGAACGTTGTGAATGTCAATATGTGGCAGTTATTACTCGTGTGCGTCTTTTCCGGGACGGTGTTTACGACTGATCCAATGAAGTGTTGTCCTGAAAATCAAGTGGTCCTCAGAAGTAGACCTTTACAGTGCTGGGATCCGGTATCTAATACAACAACCAATGATAATTTACCGTGTAAAATGAAAGTTAAAATATCAAGATTCCATTTTGATACTGATGGACAATTAGTTTTACGATTGGGTGATACCAATATTACTGTTACTAAATCCAGGTAATTAAAACCTAGCTAATTAATTAACTAATTTGAACTAAACTTTAAAAGATTAAAAAGTTCAATAAACTTTGGAAAGTGTTAAATGTTAAGTCATACAGACAAAAACAAAACAAAACTTGCTCTTAATCAATTTCTAAGCAATTTAATTACTAGAAAATTGTTATAGCAATTAACTGAAAGATGCTACACAGCTAATACATTTTGGATAGTAATATATATCAATGCCCAATAGTTTACTAACAGTTGAATAAATAAAAAAATATGTATTTTTAATACAAAACAACTAAGTTGGTTTTCTTTATAAACATTTTTGCATCATAATAAAAACAAATTGACTGTTTGTACTAACAGATTCTTTATATAAAAAGTGTAATTGTGTGGTAAATACTAATATTTTTAGTTAATTTTCAACTAGCAGAGTGGACAGTCACTGCTCTGTCTTAACTATATATATTTAATTATATATTCCGACTGATACATAACAAATAATATATAACATTTAAGTCGTGAGGTACCGGCAAAGTAGAATAGTACTTTCCTCTATACGAGGTGTCGTAAAAGACGAAAGGTACTAGAACCAACAGATGGCGATTTATCCATCCGAAACAATGCAGCTCAAATACACAGGGCGAGGATGAGCAGCAGCATCTCAGTCGCGAAAGCTGCGCTCTGCGGTTGCCAGCACGCTTGCCCAGCGCGGCAATTATGGGCAAAATTCTCACTTTCTTGGGGAGACCTATTTACAATCATTTATTGCCGGTATTGAATAACTGTACTGTCTATGAATAGAAGCGGAGTATAAATTAAATGTTGCAAAAAAGGGGAAGTTTTCCTGATAAAAAACGAAGGTGTACTTGTCACTCCTTGACGGCTGGACAGTCAGATCAATTTTGGTGTATGAAAGGACACGGGTTACTCTTGACCCTGTGATAGCTTAAAAAAATATCATACAATTTTTGTTAATATTAAAAAATATCTGTCTGCTGTGAAGAAAAAGTTTTCTTGAAGAATGAGATGTTTTTAACTATAATTTTAAACTATATATGTCAACAGTTACTGCACGGGAAGGCAGACGGTTAAGAGCGATGTAGAGTTAAAGAATGCCAACGCTGTAGTCTTGGTCTGCTCCGAAGATGAGAAAAACATGTTAAGACATGAGGTTTCAGGGTACTGCATGATCGTGTCGGTGGTGTTTTTGTTCGTCACCGCCGCTATTTATTTGGCTTTACCCGAACTAAGGTGAGTTTTAAAAACATATATTACTACTAACGAACCTGACATCCGTCTGATAATTAACCTAGATACCGGCGGAAGCACAATCTGTCGGGCTTACATTTCATCAAAATCGGTTGAGAGGTAAAAGTGGGAAAGCGTTACAGACAGAGTTACTTTCGCATTTATAATATTAGGAGATATATATATATATATATATATATATACATCCCTCCTAATATTGGAATATACACATTGGAACCCTCATAAAATTACCAGTGTTCCCTACTATATTATGTATGTGTTATACATATAAAACGTCCTCTTGAATCACTCTATCTACAAAAACCCTCCATCAAACCAAATCCGTAGCGTGGTTTTAAAGATCAAGCTTACACGGGGACAGACAGTGGATTTTGTTTTATACAATGTATTTATGTATGTGGTTATTTTTTCAGGGATCTACTTGGCAAAAGTATGATTAGTTTTTGCTGCACAGTGGGCTTAGGGTTAATGGTACTCTCTATAATGAAGTTGAAAGTGTCCTTTTATCTCGCATACGATTGCATTGTTCGAGGTGAGTCGATTGTTTAATATACACATATGCCATAATGAGGACTAATAAATAATAATAGCGCACATGGTTGTGTTCTTATGTTGTGCGCCAAAGGTTGTGGGTTCGATCCCCATCATGACATATATTTATATGATGAATATTTGTATTTATGCTATTATTGAGTGTTGTTTACATGTCTCAGGTCTGTTATACACGTGCCTTCAGCAATTTCTTATTACAAAGCAACTATAAAACAATATTATTATAAAAATATAGAGATTCCTGCTTAATAATGTAAAGATGATTTTTTTTTATAATTTAACATTTGTATTTTTGTACGTTTGTAACGAATTAACCCAAAACTTTTTTTAAGTAGCTTACTAAACAAATAATGGAAAGCTAGGTTATCAGCGAATTCTTTATTTTATTCTCGTGCTCTATCCTAGCATTCGATTTATTTTCTATAATATTGTTAACATTTAATATTTATTATGTCACAAATAAATAATAGAAGAATAAAGATATTTCTAACATCTACAGGCAAAATTAAATATAATTATGCTACACTTATCATAATAAAACTGCTGCAACATTATTGCATGTTTTGTGTACAATTTTTTTTTTTTTATTAAATTGCCACAACGTCTCATACGTTGACTTGCCTCCGTGCTAATTCGCTTAAAGCACTCATGTTACGGACGCCAGCCAACATAGGAACCACAAACATACTATTTAAATACATATATTTAACACCCAGACACAGAGCAAACACAAATATCAGCATATAAATATATGCTCTTGGTGGGAATTGAACCCACGACCCTTGACGCAGAAGATAGAATCACTACCATCTGCGCCATCGGAGCCGTCATATCAAATAAGTTTGCATTTGAATTTAAGCTCTCAAAAAGTAGTTTTATAATTAATTGAAAATATTGATAACTTAAGTTATCCTGTAAGTAAAATAATTTCGTGATAAAATGCCCATGTTTAATTTTCAGGTTACCTCGCGTACTACTTTATAATATCCAGTTTCTTTTGGACAAATGCTATTTCTATACAATTCCTATTAAATACTAAGTAAGAACAAAATTTGATTGTTTCAATTTCTAACACCTACATTTTTATTCAATAATTTTTTATGTTGGTACTATCGGCCAGCAACAAATCGTTTTATATAGCCGATAGTACTAACATAATAAAGTATTGTATAAACAAGCGAATCATGCTTTTTAAAAGGTCAGCATATTTAGCCAAAAGTATTGCTTTAAAAAGTTTGTTCTTGTCGACCGGATATGTTACAGAATGGTTTCTTTTTTCAGACGACCACCAAAGTCAGACTTTGGATGGAGAACTTACCGCTACTGCGCCGCTTACTCGTGGGGCAGCGCAGCACTAGTCACAGCCTGCATGGCCATAATATCCTTCACACTGGGCGCCAAAGCAAGAAAGGGTATAGGGCAGGCGACATGTTGGTTCCAAGGTAAGATTCCAGTCAACAAGTACTAAAAACTGATTACAATTTTTATCGAGCGGAAATATCGAAGTATATATCGAGTTCCGGCGGAAACTTATATTATGCGGGAATTAAAAGTAGCGTATCTCACTCCCCAAAATCAGTTCACAGAGTAATTCGTGAAAGCGTAATAGATGTAGGTACGAGGATTAATTTTCGCATCTATGATGTTAGTATAGACATAAGCAGCTATGTGCTTATGTCTATACTAACATTATAGATGCGAAAATAATGATGATATTAGAATGTAATATAATGATGTTAGTACAGACATAAGCAGCTATGTGCTATATCCAAAGAATCCCGGGGAAACGTATTCTTTAAATACGTATATACATCCAAAGCGTAAGTTGTATGTTATCGGACTTGAATGTGCGAAAACGAACTTATTCAAAATGCAAGGAAATATCGGCCCTTCGTATTCGTAATATTACTTAACATTAAGTCAGAATAAATAAATAGCGCTTTTTTTGGCGACTACAGAAAACGGTTACCATCCAAGTCTAGTATAAAACAAGAAATTTAGAAAATACGCAGTCTAAACCTCGACCCCGTTTACAGAAAATACCAAGTGTTGAGATAGGTCAAATCGGATAAAAGTTTTATATAATCCTCGTGAGTCAGAATCAACAGTCCGTTTTATCTTCTATGGTTCAGTGAAATCAACGTCTTTGTTCATACAGCGCTACAATAGAACAAACGCAACATTGCAAGGTGGCTTGTAACCCGATTGTGCTAACCCGGTTATCGCTCAAACGTGGCACATACCAACATTAGAACTAAAATGGTACGTGTGATGGTAAACATCATTATAGCCTATAGACACACATTACAATGATATCAATAGTATATCGCCCTGTCCGTCATTGTAGTGTACGACTAGTTCTCACGTATAGTATAAGTGCTATAAGTGCATCCCTCAGTCGCCCTCTCACTAGCACTCCACAATCACAAATACATCACACACATTCTTTTCGTAGATAAATCTGCAGTGTTTTGCAAACCACGAAGTAACTGATGAAGTAGCCTTAGAGGCTCACTCGAGTGCTACTTTAATGAGTGGCTACGTCTATCTCTCCGGTTGCGCTTTAAATGATGTCTGTGTAGTCCAGTATTGACTAATCCAAAACTAGTAAAGTTAGTATACCGCCATCTGTCGGTTCTAGTACCTTAGTCTCCTCTTACGATACTTGATACAGAGGGAGGTACTATTCTACTTAGCCTAAAATATAGTAGATTATTTTTTTTCATGATAAACATACGTACATACATAAGACATGGCAACGGGCTGCTGCTCATCCCAGCCCTGTCTATTTGAGCCAAGTTATTGCGGATGGATATACCGCAATTATCTGGTACAGGTGGAGGTACTATTGTACTCGACCGGTATCTGATCGCAGATTTAAAGAGCTTTTACAGTAGATTAAACCATTATTTTTATTCAGAATAGGCTTTTAAAAGCAAGTGAAATCGGTTTAAAGGGAAAATTTGAGACAATATCTTTAAACAACGTTTTTCCTCCGCTTTATCCGTAATTCATATAATTAGATATCATTTAAAATTTCAGATATATGTAATAGTCTCAGGCAGAAGCAGGCCATGTTTAAGACGTTGCTTTCTTCAAATTATCATCCACTGCTGGACACAGACCTTTCCAAGAATTAGAAAATGTTGCCCATAATTGCTGCCTTGGGCAGGCGTGGTGCAAATCGCAGTGTTGCTTTGCGACCGGAATGTTTCTGTCCATCCCCGCCTTGTTACGTTTGAACTACGCTGTTTCGGGTGGATATACCGCTACCTGTCGGTTCCGGGACAGGAGCCTTTACTCTGCCGGTATTATATTGCTAACATCCTTGACTATACATAATTCTTATATTTTGTTTATGTTCTTCCAGATAAGACTACTCAATGGCACTATATGTACAGCGTGATGTCAATACTAATAATAGCAAACATTAGCATATTTATATATGTGTCGATCATTTTGTGGAGGGCCACCTTAGCAGTCAGCCATTTGAAGGCGTTAAAATACAAGTAAGATTATTGGCATGTTTTAATTTGTCGACCCATTATCTTATTCCTTAAACTGACCGGATAATGTTAATTAGGTTTCGGTACTCCGTTCCTATTTTGTTTTTTAACCGACTTCAAAAAAGGAGGTTCTCAATTCCACAGATTTTTTTAAATACAAAATTCCATGGAGACTAGTTGAGTTTGTATAAAATACTTTTCTAAACATGACATGAAAGGGATATCCAACTATGTATGAACCAATTCTGGTAACTGCGCCGAAAGAGCCAACAACTCGATTAGGGCTCCGAAGTCGCTAAAATTAATACACATTTGACGAAGATTTTTTTTCTAACAAATCAAAACATACCTTTTTGATTGTACAATCAATATGATTTTAAAGTTTTTAAGAAAAAAATATGAAACACATAACATTCTTTATTATAATTATTGACTTGACCAACAAGTTAACGGTCCGCGTGATAGTATGCATCACGCAGCCTATAAATGCTTGTATTATCATAACGATATCCTTCTCGCATTGACAACCTTGTGACTTGAAATTAGTTAACATTGCGCTGTGATATCACTACCTCTCTCGCCCTTCAAACCAGAACACTATGCGAATACTAATAGGCGAGAGTGAGGTGGCGATGCGGACAACCTTTGTACGAGGTCGACCTTTGAAACAAGTAATGTTACGTGTCACATTTATTTCTTAAAAACTTCAAAATCATATTGATTGTACAAGTTAGAAAAAATGTCATCGCCAGATGTGTATTAATTTTAATGACTTCGGTACCCTAATTCGAGTTGTTGGTAATATAATGGTTCTTTCTACGCAGTTACCAGATTTAGTTAATAGTTAGACATGATCTGGTCAGGTCATGTTTAAAAAAAATATTTTATAGAAATTTACGTAGGCTTACATGGAATATGTCTTTAAGATAATAATTGCGCGATACCATTTAGTATACGAAGGTTATTTAATATATTTAATCGGCTTTAGACAATTAACATTAAGTATGTCAGCTTCAGTCAGAGTTCAGGCTACAGACCTATTTTTCATCTGGGGTAGTGTATTATTCTCTATCATGCTGCTGGGCACATCATCTCCTGAGTCGGATGATGTAGGCGAGGCTTCCAATAGGAAGTATGCCTATAAATATTTTTAGTCTAATATATTAAGTCATTTCAAATTATTTTCTTTAACAAAATATTTAATAAGATACGTAAGAACTATACATTGAAATTTAAAATTAGTTCATACACAACCTTATCCGGCTGACATTCTGAGTAAAAGTGATTGTGAAGTGTGACGTCAAATATATAAACATCAAGGCTATATGCTTTAAAATTACACTTTAAGCACCAAAAGATTTGTAACTTGATTTTTTTATTTGAAATATGTTTTTTTCAAAATATAAAATATATTATGAACTTTTTTAAACGACAGATGGTATCATATCAAATTATAATGCATGCATATTCCTATTAGCAAACACCGGCCTTAACGATCTATTTTCACATGTTATAGGTTTTTCAGTAAATGTTTTCAAATTCGGTTGAATTAAAAAAAAATCACACCACATATTTCCCTGACTCCGGAATAAGTAGCTTAAATCAAAGCACTACATGCAGTATATACTCGTATATACTAATGTAATACGGATATCAAACAGAGAAATCACAAATAAGATACTTATATACACATTTAATACACAGACACAAAAATATACAAATATTTATCATATTATGTCATACTACATATATAAAATATTTGTCCTGGATGGGGATCAATACACGACCGGATACACTAACAACGGAATGCGCCATCGAGCTCGTCAATTGACGAACATCTGTATATTTGTATTTATATATCACAACTGTTACGAAGTAAAAAAATATAGATATAGGCCTCAATTATAACTAGGTCTCGTCTAATACAATGACAACTCATAGAAAGTATATACAAGTTACGAAAGTATTTAAAGGTTACCAAAATCGAGCCCGCATCTACAAAATAATGGTTGAATAAACTTGAAGAAGCGAAGAATAGTGTTCTTAAAGACAGTTTCAGCAAATTAACCAAAACGTCGAATAAGGTTGCAAAAACATTGTAAACCGCGTTTTAAAGCCGTTAAAAGAGTAGTTATTACAGAATACCTCTCGATAAAACTATTGGACTACCACTTCATATTTTCCCGAATATATCCTTTAAGAATATACCCTTGAAAATATATAACTTTAACTCAAACTATCATGCTAAAATTCAACCAACTCTGTTCACCGCTTTAACCGTGACAGCGTCACAAACAGACAGACGCATTAGCTATCACAGCACAGACTAGCAGATGCATTTGCAGATGGTAGATGATGCAGATGGTATTTAAGTATTATATTTGTTCTTCCTCTGTTGTGTGTGGTCCGTAACACAAGGGCTTTAAGCGACTTATCTCAGAGTCAGGTCAATGCGCGATGTGAGTGAATATTTATAACATATAACTAAATACAATTTTCAGGTTCACTATGACACTGCGATTGTTCGTGTTGATGGGCATTAGTTGGATATTTGAAATGGTGAGCTCATTAATGGAGATTAATATTATCTGGTAAGTTGTGATTTCAGTCAGACAAGGAATGTCCACAGCTGGACATAGACCTCCCCAAGAAAGAGGGTTTTTTTATTTTTTCCCATAATTGTCGCGTTTGGCAAGCATGTTGGCAATCTCAGAATGCAGCTGTCGCGACGGGGATGCTGCTTCCCAACTCCACCCTATGCATTTGAGCTACACTGTCTCGGATGGATATACCGCCATCTATCGTTTCTGGTATCTTAGTCGCCTCTTACTGCTCCTGGTAAAGAAGCAGGTACAATTCTACTCTGCCGGTATCTCACGAAAAATATACTCAGTAATAATTATGTCGATTTATTACAAAGAACCAACTCTTATTGTAGGTCGCTGTCACTCTTAATTTCTTTTTAAAGTAAAAGTCGTGAAATACTTCAAAGTCGATTCAAGGCAAAAAACTGATAAGGAGCTAAGAAAAAGTTTGTTCTGATCAAGATGTTCGAGAACCCGTTTAGTGTTTATTAAAAGTTCGATCATCAAATATATTGTCCTAAATCGGTCATCGATACATAGAGATGAAATAGAAGTATCTGTTTGTAATATCAAAATAATAGGTTTTTCAGATAGGCATAAGATAGAATGTACGGTACTTATAACAAAAAAAAAGATTTTATAAATATTCTGTGTATCTGTTTGAGGTGAACTCCGAATTTGCCGGACTGATATTAAATGGACTTTCAGTCCACTGCTGGATATAGACCTCTCCAAGAAAGGGGGAATTATGCCCATAATTGCCGCTCTGGGCAAATGTGTTGGTAATCGCAGAGCGCAGCTTCCGCAACGGGGATGGTGCTGCCCATTTGAGCTACCCTCGGCTGGATATACCGCCATCTGACGGGTCTAGTACCTAAGTCGCCTCTTACTTGGTACAGAGGGAGGTACTACTCTTTTCTGCCGGTAACTTACGGCAAATTTCGTATTTAAATTATCTTTATTATAAAGAGGCACCTTTTTCAGGACAATCATAGACATAATCAACGCGTTACAAGGGTTGCTGATATTTATAGTGCTGGTTCCAACGAGAAAGAAAACTGTGAAGGCAATGTACAATCATGGCTGGCTGCACTGCATGGGCGCGGCCGTAGAGAAATACCTAGCTGCAGGAAATGATGACGAACAGGACGTCATGGAGCATAATGGAAGTCTTCCTTTGGCATCCGCTCAGTAAATGGCCATGTGCAATAAAGTTAATAAATAACTTTATTGCACAAAATATACATTTTGGCGGACATAATGCCAGATGGCATTATCTCCCAGTCAACCATTACTCAAAACAGAAAAAAAAATTATATATATATAGAGAGGTGCAGACAATATACACTCATTTGCAAAAAAACGGGCACCTAAGCAATGAACCATTTAAAATCTTACTATTGGTTTGTTTCATATTATAAGTAGTTTTACTTTTACAATTTTGTAAATTAATAAGCAAATAATCGTTTTCGTCAGTATTATCATAAAATCTTTGGGTTTAAATGCTAAATTTCACTAGTAATGTATGCTCGCTAGTAGTGCATATGTTCGTGAAGTAAAAGTTAACAAAGATTTTTGTTTGTTTTTTCTTTAATAAAGTAAAAGCAGATAAATGTTTAGTATCGAGTGTGTCGCGCGAGCGTTATCGTCCATAAAAATTGAGTCATCACCTAAAGCGGCCAATGCGGGTTGTGCATGAGGAATTAGAACTTCCGTTATGTATGCCAGTCAGTGAGCCTAACTAATGAAGACTAACTCTGTACGATCCATTGAATTTATTCCTGCCCAAAACATAACAAAGCCCCCACCATAAGGTGTAATTTCTTCAAAACAAGCCTCTGCAAAGCGTTCTCCTTGTCTTCGCAGCACTCGCCGACGTCGATTTTCACCAAACAGAGATATTCTGAATTCATCGGAGAAAAATACCCTATTCCAGTCTTCTTGAGTCCATGACTCACAATTTCGAGCAAACCTAAGCCTGGCAACTCTGTACTCACGGAGTAACTTAGGGCCGCGGGCCGCGAGAAGCCTTTTCCTGACCGTCCATAGACTAATATGCACATTTATTACTTCTTCGAGATTGTTCTTAAGGTCTACATATGAAGGCTTGCGATTTCTCAATGCGCAACTCACAAGAAAACGATCATTCCGTGGTTAGGTACATGGTTTTCTTCCAGAATCAGGCTTTCTCTCGACGGAACCGGTGTCTTGATACCGCTGCCAGGTTTTTTGAACCGTCGAGCGACTCACACAGCCTCTGAGCCACAAAGCATTGGCTGCAACCCTCTTCGAGCAGCGCAATAATTTTGGTAGCTTTTACCACTTTCTCTAACATTATTGAGATAGCTAAACAGCAATAAATGAAGCTTTGACAATTAAGAATATGAAATAAATTCATAAAAATTTACTAAAAGTTATGAAAACCGATATTATCTTTGGAACTTCGCACCAAAAATCTAGGATAAAAAGTGGTTTTCTGTAAAAACGAGCATCAAACAAAAATTTGAATTTAGAACGTACTGTTTTACCTGTTTTAACACCACGGCATTTTTAAAACCGGCCAGTAACACAAATGATTGAAATAATTTTGGTACCGTATTATTTTAAAGAAGAATTAAAATTAAAACCGCCCGTTTTTGTGCAAATGAGTGTATATAAATGAGTGTAAATAGATAAACGTGACATACATATTTGTATAAATAAACGCAAGAAATACATATGATATAAAAAAGATATATAAAATAACGTAGATCAGAAATAGGGTTATAAAGTTAGAGAGCCAGCATCAGTAATAAATAACGGAGACAGCGTTTCAGTGTAAAAAAGTTTGTCAAAAAACTAGAGTAATAAGAAGGAGTTAGGAGCGAGAGTATTAGAAGAACGGAGATTAGGTTATATTAAATATTAAAGGTTTAGAAGTTTTATAGCACAAAATGCAATTCTCTAGTAACTAGAAGATTCAACATAGTCTTTTTATATACATTCTAACACCCAAACACAAAAATTAATATTGTGGAAGTAAAATTTTATTTATGTTGAATTCATACTCGTTTTGATCACCTTTTATTCTACACTAACATATTTTTTATTTGTCATCATCATTAAAGATAAGGGGATCATATCAGTTGCATAGGCCGACAGCTGGACAAAGGCCTTAGCAAGACTTCTAATAGGACCGGTTGTATGGTGCCTGTATCCAGCGCGAACCTGCGTCTGTACTCTGATTTATCGAAGGCCGCACCTGTGGGCGTAGGCCTTAACGGCCCCGGAAGCCTTCAGTAACGTTATGTCACGTCAACTTATTAACCCTCTGTCTATGTCGGAAACCTTTGAAGGCCTATGCCGATCATTAGACGTTCTACGACTGCTATGATGAATACAAATTTCATTAATTATAGGCCTTTCATATTTTTATTTTTGTCAATCATACCAATCTTGCACACGTCGCATTTACTCATTAAGTTTTTATACGTATATGGTTTAAACTAACATCATCAAATGTATGTTAGTAGGAGTAATTATAATCAACTACATTGTGATATTTCTGATTTATATCTATAAAAATCCTTTAAAAGGTTTATGGTAGTTATTTATTCAATTTATGTTGAATACATTTATGTATTACTAATCCTGTTAACATTACTTACTAGAATTCCAGGGATGACATACTAGCCATTATCAATGACTGTGTTTGCACATGAGTATAAAGATATCTATTATATAATAGACGTTTTTTTATAGGTGACTTTAGACGAAGTCGACGGTATTTGTTATAATCTGTGAAAATATTGTAAATACCACTACTTCTCTTATTTATTTCCCTCTCCTTAATACATAAATGGTATATATATAATAAACAATAGCTTAAGCTTACATATTGTTTTTCGTTTCCGCACTGTTAAAATCTCTAAAGAAAATATTGGACCAGTGGAGAAACCGATGCCTCCTAGTCCACCCGGAGCCGCGATGTAGATATCCTTTACCACTACATTAAATCACGACAAGCTTCAACTAAACATACTACTTTAAACTGAACATTCAACAAAGGTTTAATATGCGCCGTCGCTGATAAAGGTACCGTCAACCTTACATCATCATCATCAGTTTTTCCTGCATGTTCTTTCTGGCGGATCGTGTAATAAACCTGCAATAAACGTACTGTAAGATCCACCCAGTGATGACAGTCTAGTCCTAAGTAGGCTTGCTGCACGATGACAGATGTCATATGTGAGTCTGTCTGCGCATTGTGAAATCGTAGAGTCAAGACTTTTATTTTTTAATAGGGTAGTTTCATCCATGAAAAATTAAATTCTGAAAGTTTATTATTTATATACTTTCTACCATAAGAAACACGAGTACAACTATTTTGTTATATAAATATGCTTTTTATTATATACTATTTCCAAAATAAAATTGTAGTTTTAATATCTGTATATCACGTGATCGAAAACGCCGGACGCCATACGTTTTTCGTGAGTGACGTCAAATGAGTAGCAACAAACAAGTAACATACAACAACAGATAAAGTTTGATCTCTTTAATTCGAATTTGTGGCTTGTTATGTTTTTGCGCATATAATACGTTATTATTTACAATGGAGTACGGCTACTAATGACACTGTTACCCTAAATAAAGACTTTAATACATAGGTTTTAGAGGCAACATAACCGCTATATCTAAGTTAAATCGTATAACAGTATAAAATACACAATTAATAAATACTTCAGGCATGACGAAGGTTAATTACATACATTAAAGTGATCCTCACAGGTGTGTAAGTGTAAGTGATTTTGTAGAGTTTATTGAATCTCGCCTGGATAGTTCCATCCAATCATTGCTAATATAAAATTCGTTTGGAACTGTGATAAATAAGTTTTCTGGAGTCTTTAATGTCGTGTTGTTATATATTGGCACTATACACCAACGATACGTTAAATGAAAACTCATTAAGCAGCTTATTAAATGCCGAAAAATATAAAGTTCAATGCTTTGCACTTCGCACTTGCATTTCACTGTAATCGTACGTTTGACATTTATTTGTTTCTGTTAATATGACGTCATAATAATGGCGTTTTGGCCAAATTATTGGCCAATGTATTGCAAATATTTATTGTTTAAATATTAAACATTTTTTTTTTATATATAAAGCGATATTATATGCAGCAAATAAAAATACCAGTTGACTATCAAAACGATGCCAACATTATAACATTGTGTCGTTACATGCCCGACCACCGGAAGCCATGACTTATCAACGTGAACTCGTGGTCAGTGATGTCGACTTAAACCTAGAATGAGTCTGAAACCGCAACCCTCAAACAGGGCACCGATTAATGCTTCTCAATTCCACACAAAGCCAACCACGCAAGATAGCCCTAGCTACGAGCGGTGGGATACCTAGTTGGAAATACCTAACTAATCGAAATGAAGGTAGGGAGATTATTATTTCCCATTTTACCCCCGACCCATCGCCGCGTGATTAATTAACTTCGGCGTACGATACCGCGACTAGAGCGCGCCGCGCTGGTCGCCTCCGTGCAGACCTAGTCTGCACGTTGACAATCACTTGCCGTATGTTAAATCTTTTGGTTTACACTTTTGGTCCACAGCTATGAGAACTGCTATTTGGCGTTAGAAACAGTTGAAAATGACCTTTACTACTAACTAATGACCTTTGTATGAGATAATAGATGATAGGCATTATTACATTTGAATGAAATCTATGATTTCCGAAAGATTAGTTCGGTGTTTTTTTTACAAAAGGTTTGACATGATAGTAGGAGACTAGTTTGTACAGGAAATATGTATAGTTCCATTGAAGCAAATAAAATAATGAGAAAGACCACTTTTGATCCCGGCAGAGCAATACCCGCAGGGCAGCGATTCAAAGTTAATCCCACGCGAATGAAGTCTGTGCATAGAGCAACCAATCCACATACACAAATCTGTCAATTTTTAGCAATCAACATGAACCTTTAAATACAAGCAAAGCAAGTGTCGCGTGAAAGATTTCTTTGTGTAATTAAGGATTTAGGTGTTCAATGAGTGTACATTAAACACTTAAATACTGACGTATTGAAAACCTTGAACGGTCACCATTTAACTTCCTTAATGGGTTTGATTATGAAAACATGGTCAAGATCAGATGGACTGTGATAACTCCAGCCTGCGTTCATTATAATAATATCTTACCCATAGTATGAATAGCGCCTATAAATTTTATGAGCAATGGCGATCAATCAACAATTGAAGCACACAATTTCAAAAGGATTTCGATTTGATCACTTCGGGCTTCCCCTTTTTAATAAAAAACCCATTTGCAATTTAGCCGTGAGGTACCGGCAGAGGAGAATAGTCCCTTTTCCTGTACCAAGTGTCGTAAGAGGAGACTAAGGTACCCAAACCGACAGTTGGCGGTACATCCATACAAAACATTACAGCTCAAATGCACAGTACGGTAATTTTGGGCAACATTCCCCCTTTCTTGGGGTGGCCTATGTTCAGCAGTGGACTTTCAATGGCAGGTATGATGATAATGTGTAACATCATCATCATACCACCCAATCAAATTTCCATATTTGGAAAATAGTTGATTTGGAAAATCTGTGCCGTTATCCATTACTATCGTTGTTGGAGGACTATGATGCGTACAAAACTTGAATAGCGCTTGCAATATACTACCGGCTGTTTCGTCGCGCACATGATACGCCTGACCGTATGTAGAAAACACATCAATAAAGGTTAAGCATTTTTATTTCTGAGCTGTAAGAGATCTAGAAGCATAGTTTGAATAGGTTTTGTAGGTTCTATGTTTAAATGTTTGATAGGATGCCTATCATACTAACCATGGCCACAGACGGCAATAGATATCGGCTATTTGTTCCTTCATCACAGGCCAGCAATATGTTCTAGACAAAGATATCTCTACATTTGCTTCTGCGTTTCTATCCTCGTTGTGGATTCCCAATAAAACGTCACGGACGCGTTCGCTAAAGTTTTCATTTATAACAACGAGTTAAACAGCCTTTACTAAATTTACATGACATCCGGTATATATAATAAAAACAATTCACACCATCTGTCAGTCTGTTTGTTCTGGATAGTTCCTGAATAACTGTATCGATTGTGACATAACTTTCAATGTCGAGTAGCTTACATATAGTTATATTATAAAAGAATAATTAAAGTGCATATGTAAAAAAAATTTAGTTACATTACATACGCACCGAATTTTTCACGCGGGCGATGTCGCGAAAATCAACTAATATCGATTATACCCTTTAAAGTAAAGTACACTTGCTTACGTTTCATCTTATCTGGTATGATTAATAGTGTATATTAAAATTTTTAAGTGGAGGTACTTAAATATTTTCTACTGCCATACTTTGTTCTTTAGACTAGGGGCTTGAGAAAAAATACATAACATACAAACTATCCTCCTGAAACTTTGTCCGAGTGGGTATTGTCCAGAATTCAAGCTGTCAAAATTTATGAAAAAATTGTTAATCATAATTGTGTGCCGGTTAAGTCAAATCTTAGCAAACAGACACACTTTCGCATTCATAATCCAAGTATTCAATTCATGGATAACTTTGATTCGTTCTAAAATATCGAAATTTCCTTCTACATTTCATATCAGATTCATACGTAAAAAGTATATTGATATTCTTTTAAAAACTATTTAATAATGCCAGCCTGGGTCTGTGTTCACGGGATAATGAGGAAAAAACTGTTATCCTACAGAGTAGTAGCCTTCAACTGTAATAAATAAATATAAATTCAAAAAACATCTCATGTAGTGCATTACGGACATCAGACAATAGAGGAATCACTCATACAATACTAAAATACATATTTAACACCCAGACACGGAACAAAAATAAATATTCCTTATACAAATGTTGTAATTATACGGAAAATTTCGAAAATAATACCATATAACACTTTATTTGGCAAAAACATAATACAGCATAGTTCCTCCTTAATAGTGAATGCAGAAGAAAGGAATAGCAGAAACCAATTCAATGACAATGCGTAGAATAGACGCTGACATTTGAGACTTGACAAAATCACTTTAATGACTAATTTTAATTACATAATGATAATTATGATTTTTGTTGTCAGTAGATTATGTTTGGTAAATGCGCAGTGTCACGTCATCCATACTAATATTATACATGCGAAAGTGTCTTGTTTATTTGATACGACATCATACTGGAGAACTAAATCATGATATTTCGCATTGGGAGATTTTGAACTTTTAGGAAGGACAAAAGCTACTAGTAATTCCAGGAAAGGTAAACATCAATCCACGTAAGATTTTCTACAATTAATTGCAAATCTAATAAGGCTTATACTAAGTTCTCTAAATTATTTTAAATCAAAATCATACAATAGAATTCTACTGCTGGATATAGGCGTCCCCAAGAAAGAGGGAATTTTCCTCATAATTGCTACGATGCAAGCGTGTTGGCAATCGCAGAGCGCAGCTTTCGCAATAGGAATACTGATGCCATTCTCGCCGTGTGCATTCAAGCTACACTGTTTCGGATGGATATATCGCCACCTGTCAGTTTTGCCACTTTATTCACCTTTTACGACACGGTACACGGAACAAGGGGAGGTACTATTCTACTCTGCCGGTACTTCACGGCAACTAGCGCAAAATAATAAATGGCAATGGAAAATGGTCTCATATTATTGGCGTTATTTCTACACAATGTTCAGGAACCGACCTCGCGTACGTTCATTTATCTATATATATTCAGGGACCCCAGCCCCTGGCCTATACCGGTGTACAGATCGCGGCATCCGTCCGATGGACAAACATTTATTTTGTACGCACCGTCGGCGGCGAGCGCATCTCGCCGAAACCCCCCACTAAACCCACTAAACCGAAACACACCATCACCGTAAAACAAACATAGTGAGTGAACTGCCCTCACAGTGTAAAGGAATTCGAAGACTACAACGGCTTATTCTTTAAAACTTGGTAATTTCAAGTGAAA
This sequence comes from Heortia vitessoides, assembly GCA_020976665.1. Lineage (NCBI taxonomy): Eukaryota > Metazoa > Arthropoda > Insecta > Lepidoptera > Crambidae > Heortia > Heortia vitessoides. The sequence goes on from JACJUM010002496.1 coordinate 7,216,880, forward strand.
ATGAAGGTAAGTGTGAAATATTATTACTTATTAGGACTTTGGGAATGACCAAGTCAGTTTTAAAACAAACAATGATGTGTAATTAAACGAATAGCATATAAATAAAAACAAAATTCGTAGTTATTTAATTTTATATTGGAAAATATAACATCGGAATATAAGTCACTAATATTCAGACAATAACTATACATAAAGTAAAATATAGCGTAGGTCGGATAATTTATAACCAATATGTCGGATAGTTTATCAAGCCACATGTAAATATTAGCCTTCTTTACGGATTTAATATATTAAATTCATAATTAAAATAGCAAATTATAACCACATTAATATTATATCTACCTGCATTTTAAATAAAACGTAGACCGATCTTAGATAAAACGACAATAGAATACCCAAACTTGAGTTTTTATTTTATTGCTGGCTACATTACGAAGAGATATTGTTCCAAAATATATTTAACTGACGCTCTTTCCAGTTAGGTTGGGTAGAAACTATAGATAGTACTTTCATCACATCAGCCATTGGAAGTCCTCTGCTGGACATAGGCCTTCCCAAAAAAAGGGAAATTTTGCCCATATTTGCCGCGCTGGGCAAGTCTGTTGGTTATTGTAGAGCGCAGCTTTCGGATGCTGCTGCCCATTCATGCCTTGTACGTTTAAAGTATACTGTTTCGGATGGATATCTGTTCTGGTATCTTAGTCGCCTCTTACGACACCTGGCAGAGAGGCCTCCCCCTGCTACTTACTTACATTCTACTCTGCCGGTAGTTCACAGCTGAGCTGTCTTAACTATAGATTATATGTAGGTTATGAAAAAAATATTGTGTCTATAAATTGATATATCCAATCTTTTAAGTTGGATCAAACTGTACCACAGTAAGCAAACATTTATTAAAATCGTTTCAGTAGTTAAAGAGTTCATCCCAGACAAACACCGTGACACGTTTTTTTTATATATATAAGACTAGCTGACCCAACAGACGTTGGCCGAACTATATACCTATGTTAATCATGATAAAATATTGCGATTTCTCAAGTTGGATCAAACTAAACTGTAAACAGAAAAATATTAAATTCGGTTGAGTAGTTTAGAAGTGCATCCCGAACAAACGGCGGTTAATTTTAATTTGAAATAAAGAATATAAAATCACTTTTCTATTCATGAATAGAAATTAGTACCTAAATACGCAATTTCAATTTCAAACTTTTTTAAGAAGTAATTTCTCACATTTCGACATGACATATGTCACTCTTAAAAACGATTGCCATAATATCGATATAAAATGTCGATGTATAAAGCGTTTAAAATCCGCCGTAAAAGTGGTTTTATTATGTAAATATATAAAAATATATTAGAAACAATAGCTCCATTTTCCTCAATCAAATCGAAGCTTCATAGCCATCTGCAATGTCCCTTATGGGTGTAACATATTTATTTGTGGGTCACAGCAGTTATTGGATTGGTATTAGTTCTTTTATGTCTGAATACTTAAGCTATTATGTCTGAAGACTTAGGCTTTTTATATCTGAAAGCTTATTTTTATGTCTGAAGACTTAGGCTTTTATATCTAAAGGCTTAGGATTTCTATGTATTGAAGAAAGCGACATAAAAATAAACAAATTCAGCCAGCGTGTTCTTCGAAGCCTATCTTTACCAACCGCTCCAATTTAGCACGCCCTAAGCCTCGTGAACCACTTACGTTATTCATATTTATTTAAGTAAGTTATTAAACGCACAATCATATTGACATTATCAAAAGTTATTTATTAACAAGAATAACCTTCCAACGATAATATAAAGAGAATCCTCCACACGAAACTTAACTTTGTTTGGCGTGCAGTACCTATTAGACATGTCACATGTAGATTAGGGGGTTACATTATTCTCTTTTGGATAGCTGTCTCCAAATTTTTTGAAAATAACATAGCCTACGTTACTCTATATATAAGCAGCAGTCTGAAAGGGAACGAATGAAAGAATTATAATCTTTCAACTAGTTTTCAATTTAAAACGTAACAATCAATCAAATCTTTACTGTTTATAATATTGGAATGGATATGCATATTTTCTAAACCGGATCAGTGTAAACAAGATATGTATTTTTGTAGGTATGTAACTAATAACCCGGAAATTACTGAACACATTTCAAAAACTCTTTCATGAATAGAAAATTACTTTATTAGATAAACTTAAATAAAACCAAACCGAATTAAAAATTGTAGTCACTGATGGAAATATAAAATACCAGCAAGTATCACAGGCTACATTCTGAGCTTCGTATTCAAGCGGACGAAAACCGCGGGGCAGTGCTAGCATAATATATATTGTTTGCCTGTACCTGTATATATATATATATATATCATTATCCTCATCAGGGGGAATTCTGCCCATAATTGCCGCGCTGGGCACGCGTAGTGGCAATCGAAATACACACCAGGGTAGTGTGTATTTGAGTGTTGGCAATCGCAGAGCGTAGCTTTCGCAACGGGGATGCTGATGCCCATTCCCGCCCTATACATTTGAGCTACACCGTTTCTGTTGGTTATACCGCCATCTAACGGTTCTGGTACCTTAGTCGCTTCTGATATGACAGGGGGAGGCAATATTTTACTCTGCCGGTACCCCGCGGTATGAACGCCTAAAACTAAATAAATAATTCGGTAAACGAAACTTCATGGAAAGTATGCACGTTCTAATTATAGGCATAGTATTATCGTCAAGTGACAGAACAACAACAGCATTACCCACTCTCCGTAACGATAATAGAGTGCATATTCGCTTATCGCATGTATGACCGCACGTGCATTGCACTCTCCACTGTGTATTTCGTAATATGATTACTGCCCCTAGAAGACTATACTGATATGTTACTGTAACCTATTGATTACGACATTGACTTTAAACAATAGAAAATATATTTTGACCATTTATGGGGAAATATGCGAAATCAGAACTAACAAAAATGATATAACAATTTCAAATTTACTTAATATTATTTTTATGGAGTCATAATATATATAAAAAAAGAAAAAATAAGCAAAGAATTATACAGTCTGTCCGAAGGCAAACGTGACGGTAGCCTACAGTGTCGCCAACCTTGTGAACTAAAATAAATATATTCATTATTTTCTCTGCCCTTCGTCGTCTTTCGCTCGTCTCTGCATTGGTACCTCACTCTCTATAAAATTAATGTGTGTATGTAATGATGTTATTCTTTTACACCGGAACTACTGAACGATTTGGAAGAAATTTGCCGCAGAGATTATTCTTATCAAGGTCTGGAGTAATATTTCTTTTTTCGCAAACATGTTCCCATGGGATATATCTGGCTTATAAATAATAAATCGAAATCATATCTTTTAGTTTTGTACGCGTAATATATAAACAGCCAAATTGATTTCGTTTTCTCTGTCCAAAGGTTGCTAGGAAGAAACTGCTCTACGCGATAATATTGCCCACTTTCCAGTCAAATGCTCGTAGGCATCCTGTATTTGTGATTCTAGTGTACAACTATATATAATGATATTACAAGTGCCAAATATTATCTGTCGAAGATTCATGTAAATCGTGAGAACGGTTGTTGAAAGGTAACCGAAACATCAAAGAAAAGAAAACTGATAAAAAACCGCCGCAAGTACATGTTAGAAAATATAACTCGGGTTATATTTGCAAGCGGCATAAAGTGAAGGCATTTAGGACGAAAGTTAAGGTAGCTGCATACTTAAATCCTAATGTCATATTTGCCATTGGAAGGCCAATGCTGGACATAGGCCTCTCCAAGAAAGGGGTAGTTTTGTGCATAATTGCCGTGCTGGGCAAGCGTAGTGGCAATCGCAATACATACCAGAGTGGTGTGTATTTGAGCTATACTGTTTCTAATATCGCCATCTATCGGTTCTGGTACCTTAGTCCCCTGTTACGACACCTGGTACAGGGGTCGTATAATTCTGCTCTGCCGGTACCTCACGGCATAATTTACCTCGGCTAATTTGACGTGGTTAAATTACCAGTATCGAATTATTGCTTGAAAGCACAAGTCATGGTGTCATTATTTCACAGAGTTTAGTTCAAAGTAATTATTTCGTTGAATTGTATATTCGAATAAAATCGTTATTTAAGCATAAATACAATTTTTGAACGCTAACTTATAAAAAATAGAATTCTGGGCATTCCTGCCCAGCTGGGCTGGCTAAGTGCGTAGCATAAAAGTAGTTAAGCTGTGCAGTTTCAGATTAATATACCGCTATCCATCGAAACTACTAAACTACGGCCAAGGTATAACCAGAACCAAGTCTAACAATCTACAAATATAATTAACACTAACACTAAATATTGATAACATCATTAATTTGGCTAGATAGCCGACGCCCCTTTGACAAAACACTGATAACACAACTAATTTATAGTTGAATTTCTATGAATCATAGTAAACAACATTTAGAAATTGCCTTGTACAACAACAACGCGGGCGATTCGCCAGTGGCGCTATCGAAACCGCTCACATGGAACTTGCGTGAGGTTTGCATACTTTTTACAACGTCGAGAAAGTGACGCTTGACATTATGAAAACAAAGATATAACTGTCACAAGATTTAACTTTCAAATAGTAACAGCGATAAATAATATGGACACAACGTTTAATATAGTTGGGATACATTTTTAACCCATTTTATTTTGCTGCACTGTTTGTACCTGGCCACGAGGTACCAAATAGGACCATCCCCTCTCCCAGGGGTCGTAAGAGGCCACTGTACTAGACTTGACAGATATTCACTCAAAAGAGCATCGCTTACATTGTATTGCATTGTAACAGGGCGAGGAAGAGCAGTTACATTCCTATCGTTAAACCGCACTTCGATTGCCACCACGCCTGCCCAGCGCGGCAACTATATGCAACAATCCCACTTTCTTAGGGACGTCATACGGCACTATGATAATGATGTTGTACGTATATGTTTAATGTTCCAATTATCTTAACCTATTATCAGTGGCGTAGCTATCAGAGAGCTCGGTGGACCAGGGCCCCTCAAGCTCAGGGGGGCTGAGGACCTACGTTATATGATATGTTACGTCAACCCCTAAAACTAAGAAGAGACTTCGCCTCCATATTAGTGTTCTGCATCTACAGTGACATGCCTGGCAAAACTAGTCGAGTATATCTGTCTATACTGTGACCTTCTAAATCCGCTTATAGCACTGGTTAAAAACGAGACCAATAACATCAAATCTTTTACATTTAATTATAAGGATTTCCATTCATTAAACATTACATGCATAAATGTCTGGTTAATAATGGATCTGTTAATTGATGTCTATTCCGGCATTGATAAAGGTCCGGATTTTGATAGGCCATTCCGATTACTGGGTATTGTACCGATATTGTACGTTCCGAGTGTGAAACATGGCGAGATACGACAATAACTTATTTCTTATAGCTGTCAATATTAGAAGAAATATAGTTTTGTATGATTTAGTCCTATCGTGTATCGTAGCTTTTCTGTCGCTTGTTGTTTGACGATTGATCTATCTTAAAAATTACGAGATATTTGTGATTTTTTTATAAATATCACCTAAACTAATATTTTAAAGAGGAAATGAAAATTATTTATTGGCTATCATCAATGTCATAAAAAATTATACATAAAGCTGAGAATTACATTGCAATTATTCATAATGATGGACCCCGTCAATACAATAAGAAGTTTAAAACTAGAAAACTAATAAAATCGGTCTCGCCATTTTAGAGATTAGCTGTTATATGTTTTTTAAATATTCACCTATTTACTTTCATATGCATTTAATGAATGATAGAGAATATTCGATTACAATTTTATAGACACACGATTTTCACTTCAATTATATTTACATGTGTAAATGTAAAAAGAATATCATCAATCAGTTCGCTTTGGCATCTAAATCGAAGAGGAACCATCAAAGTAAATCGACCACCAAAAAACAGAGTTGTGACACTTGTTCCGAGATAACAAAATGTTTTGTTGTGTTTAATGAGGCAGTCATTCATAGGTCAGAGATAGCCGTTTATCAACGGGAACTGGTATTCAAACGCTTATTCTTTACTACATAATTCAATATTTAACCATAACTTTTCACATTAAACGATAGATGGCGGTATATTTGTCCGAAACAGCGTAGCGTTACTAATATACCTTTATTAGAATTCCGAAATGCAAACGTTTTAACCCTAATCTATACTAATATTATAAAGCTGAAGAGGACACTGGAACCGCTGGTACCATTTTAAAAATTCTTTCAGTGTTAGATAGTCCAATTATCGAGGAAGGCTACAGCTAAACAGCGTAGCATAAATGACGCTAGGTTTGTTCTACAACTTAACACGGGTGAAACCGCGCGCGTTGCTTGTATTAAAAAAAGTTCATTGCACAACAGAAACAATTAACAAATATAATTAACACTAACACCAAATATAAATATATATAAATCGACATAGAGAAAACAAATAAAACCGAAACTTAATTAAACACGTTTTGTAGTAACGCAGAGATAACTAACTGAAAGAAATGTTTACGCGGTCGCTGTTTGCTGTGCGTTAAACGATTCCACGAATTCCAAAACATCTTGGGTTACTTAGTGGAGGTACACACACTAACAGATCGAACTACACCAATCTGTCAAATGTTAGCATTTTTTTATTTATTAGACCAGGTCGCCAAACAAGCATACAGTCCGCGGGATAGGAAGTGTCACTCCTATACTATATAATATCACAAAGATATCACCAACGCGTTGCCTACCATGTGCCAGAATGTGCCACATTATGCCCCGCTATCTGTCGGTTTAGGGACCTTGATCGCCTCTTACGACAACTAGTACAGGGGAGATTACTGGTATTTCACGGCTTATGAAAGAATACATGACTGTATTTTACAAAAACTGAAATTTATTTTTAATCTATGTAGATCTCTTAAAAATTGTATCGAATAATGCACTAAAAGTAGTACCCCACAACAAAAACTACCATGGACACCGAGAGACCTCGTCTGCGCAGGCTCTAAATTTTTTAAATATTCCGTCATTCCATCGGTGGCGGTTACTACGAAATCTAATGGTACAATTGCGAATGTTTCGATACAAGTCTGTAAGTAATCACGTCAGAATGGATTCACATGGATTTTGATACCGAATATATACAGTTCCTGTGAGATAGACGTGCGTTTTTCACACGGTTTTGTATGGCATTACAACACACATACACAAAATTTTCATGTGAATAGGTGAATTGCTAAATAATGATCGAAAATTAAAAATTGCGTAACATATTGAGCTGATTTAGAAATTTGGCACACAAATGGTGTATCGCCCAGTCTTTCAAATGACGTATTTCTTATTCTGGAGAAAAATGTCAGGTTGTTTTTTGTTTTAAGGTGCATGCATTACTATTTGTGGAGTCACAGAATGCAACACGATAACATTAGCTGACATCTTCAACTTTTGCGACACGTGCTTGTTACCTTTCTTTATTATCGCATTTTGCCAACTATAAACAATTAAATATATAAATCCACACAACATCTCATACGTTGATCTGACTCCGTGAGAAGTCTAGTGTTTTGTGTTGTAAAGCTACTAAAAGCACTTGTACAAATTTTTGTTCTGGGTAGGACTCAAAGTCACGACCATCGGTACGCGCGTTAGATAAGATCACTACCAATTGCGCCCTCTGGCCATAACACGTATTCCAAAAGGTAACTCACACGCCGCACGAGCGAAGCCGGGAGCAAACATAGGTTTATAATAATCAACATTGTTACACATTGTATCCATATTAATATTATAAAGCTGAAGAGTTTGTTTGTTTGTTTGAACGCGCTAATCTCAGGAACCGCTGGTCCGATTTGGAAAGTCGCACTGTTGGATAGTCCATTTCAAATTTGTATAGAAATTACTAAATAAAAGGAAGGAAGAGATACAAGATGTACTAAGCTGCGCTATAATCAAGCTGTCACTTACGCAGTCAGCGCGCTAAACAATAAATATGCAAGGTCAAATGCCCGGGAAGAGGTCCGAATAGGGAGAAAGAGCGTAGGTTCGTATTGTTTTGTTTTGGTGGGACTAAATGCGGTTGATCGTTTTAGTCGATGAACATCAATAAAGTTTCGTCGTTGTAAGCGATATATCGCTATATTCGATGTTGTTATAGGCGGTATGTTTACTAAACAGTTTACTGCAGACTCGGCCAGGACCTTTCAATCTGGTCGTAATCACCGATCGGTCGTTGTAGACGATATCGTTATAATCGGTTTTGAATGTATATGTAATTTTAATGTTGAACGATTAAGATATTATATAGGTAAAATATATATCACAGAGCGGATATATATATCTAATCTCAGCGTAATTTCCGCCATAAAACTATTGTATGGATTACATTATAAATTTATAGTTTACAGTAACAATTATTAATAATATAACCATTAATATTGTTTGCAATTACTGCTATTTTGCCATAAAAAGGGGCCCGTTAGCGCAGATAATAGTGATCCTACCGTGGGCGACAAGAGCCATGGGTTCGATTCCCACCCAGGACAGGATGATGTTTGTTTGTCTTGATGTGAATTATGTATTAATTTAAGAATGATTTTTGTAATTCCCCTGTGGTCTGATGTCCATAACACGAGTACTTTAAGCGACTTATCTCGGATCAGGTCAATGTATTGAGATGTTGTGTGAATTCATTATTATAAAAACAACACGACTCTTAAGTCACACAAAATACAAGCACGCTTTAAAGCCGTTAAAAAGTAATTAGATTTTTGTTTGTATGTATCTAGAGAAGCGGTGTTAGTAATCGCATAATACGCCGAAAAATAAAAGTGTTATCGTTGTAATCCAATATTTGTGTTATTGACCAACGAATGTCATGGTTTGTATAGGTTTCGATAGTGTTACCATATTCATTAGCGTAAAGTGACCCTAATGAAAAAAGTCCATGGACTTGAAGGTTTAAAGTCAATTTTTGTATATATGTATAATATATATTACATACAGTCAGGTACTTTTGGGGCTCATGTCATTATGTACTTTGCATTTTTTTTTTCTTAATGTTCGTCCAAGATAAAATAAAAATCAGTACTCAAGCTCTTGTGTTTGCGCCAAATTTAGCGAGAAATTGTTTATTTGCCTCAGGTCTTGACAAACATAACCTCAAGCTGAAGTGATTGTCTGACAACAAGAGAAAATACAGAGTGGTGCTATATTGGGAGAGACGTTTTGAGGGAATGCACTTTATAAATGTTGAATGTATACTTTTAACATTAAGCGGGATCCCTGCCTTCAATGTCCTGCAGTTTGCTATAATTACTATAGAAGAACATAGGCCCCACTGGAAAAACTAGAAGAATGCATACACAAACTTCCTAATAGTAATTGTTTCAGTTATATCTGGAAAGATTGATTGTTCAGAGTTATACAGTTGTTCTTATCATATTCGCCGGGTAATTGTAATCAAATGGACCTTGTACTGTACACTCCAGTAACTTTAGACCAAGTAATTAAAATAAGCCTTAATAAAATTGTAGTAAATGTACAACATATAGATTACGTTCTAAATTGAAAAAAAACAACTTATCTAAAGTAAAAAAAGTATAAGTTCCAATAGTATTAGAGCTCGTGGCCTTGGAAAGGGTCCTGGGTCCAAGACAAACATTTATATGATGAAATTATAAGTTTGTTCTGGTGATAAATCTATTTGTTTATTTAAATTTTATATTTATGATTCCTTAGTTGACTGGTATCCGTATCGCAAGTACTTTAAGTGACTAATCGAAGTCAGGTCAATGTATGAGATTTGGGTGACTTTATTTATTTTTTAAATGTTGGTCACAATCGTCCTGGGATTTTAATGGTACCCAAGTGAACTGTAGGAGAGGATACTAATGACATAAAATCATTGTGTATCTTACAGCAATGGCATATGACTGTGGAACTTTGACCTAGCCCCAGACACGTAACTGATTTATCCTCGTTACATATCATTACCAGTGCTGATTTTTCTGACCTAATTTTAATGCGAACCGATGCGGCCTTGGATCGTAATCGATTGTACCTCCCGAGCGCGGTTAACGCATACAGGACTATTCGAAGTATGGACATGACGAAGGAGTTAGCCCAGGCCCTGAACGGGCACGGCGGGTTCAAATGCAAAAAGAGCCCATCGTGCATATGCTATGCGACCCAGACAACACCGAGAATGTCCTGCACCGACCGAGCGTCTCCAGGTCGAGAGTGACAGACTCGCACTGGAGCAAACAGTAGAGTTAAAGTTAGCCAGAAGGAATCTCCCAAGTCTCATAAAAGATAAGGAAACAAAAAATATACAATAGAACACCTATAAAAAGTAGTTAGAGTAGTAAACAATAGGATTAAGTAAAGAAAAACAACTAGGATAAATATAATGTAAACATACATATACCTAGTTGTAAGATAAAGTAGATATAATACAAGAAATAAAATAATGTAGGTAAAGTAAGAAATATAACACTGTAAAAAGATCACAAATAAAAGAGTTGAATATAATATATAGAATTAAGACATGAAAATCCCACACACACCCAACCCTCCCAGTGTTGTGTTCTAGATATAGGAAATAATAGAATAGGAAAACACGAATGAAAGAAAAGACGAAAGAAAATACGAGAGGTATAAGCGCAAGAACTGGAGTGAATGATGAAGAATGAACTAGGAGAAAAGGCCCCACGAGGGTAGTGGGACAAATAAAATCACAAGATAAAAGATAGGTCGAATAGGTTTGAAAAGTTTTTGACCATCACATCAGGGGTAGAATAGTTAAAAAAAATCAATTTGGTTTACCACTCATGTCGTCACTCGTCTACTCGTTCTGTTGCATCTAAAGCGGAAACGATATTTGTTATTTCCGCGGAATAACTTGTTTACCAATGTTTATCTGTTTCATGTGTAATATCCTTTTCTATCCGAAAATTAAAAAATTCTAATTTTAAAATATCAGCATAACTGTATTGTGGACAGATTTTCAATTTTTTCTGTGTACTCTGTTATGCTGAACAAATATATTATTTAAATTTGAAGGCAATTGATCTTTAAAGATAAACCTAATATTTTACTACAAAGGCACAACACAAAAGAACATTTATAAAAATAACGATGACGTAACAACTCTTTGATTACCGTTTCCAACTAAGTTTCTTAAACAAATTTAATTTGACTAAGTTAACTTTTTCTTACCTCTTTTAAAATAACCCCAATGTTTTCTGAACGAGGGTTCAACAAAAAAAAGTTCACCAATACGATTCGGAAGAGACCGGTTTCAAAATGATTTATCCTTGACGCCACAAGTCAAATATCTAAGTCTAATATTCGTTTATCATGGTGATTTCCTAAAAGGTCACTATGGTTTTTTTCAAGGTGGCACCGACGAAGATGCTACTGTGTAGTGTACTGTGTTCTTCACATACGCTGATACACATGCTTAAAACGCCTTCTAACAATTCCGGTACCTTAGTGGCTTGCATATAACCTTGCCGGTAATCTAAGAATAACCAATTAAAACACTATTTTTACTTGTACTAGTCGAAGCTATATACCTTTTTAATTCTCATTTACTGAATATACTCAGATATGCTTCTTATTATTTACAGTTACTTTTGTTTATTGAAATGAATATCAAAAAACAACATTACCTTCATTCTTTAAGCCGAACGTCCGACTGGAAGTTCGTCGACCGCAGTATCTTTCATTTTGTTTTGCTACGTTAATTGGTAGATATTGAATCATGCAAAATAGATAACCAATTTAGTAATGGTATAAGAAGGCTCAATTTGAATAGAAAATTAATATATTCTCTATTTATGGGAAGTGAATTATGTGAGCACACAAACACAAAGCATTCTTCGCTGACTGCGTACAATTATTTTTCTTAGACCTTCATACAATTTTAGACAATCGACTGCGTAATGTGTCGGCTGAGTAGAGTATTACCTCCCTCTTTACCTCTTACAATTGTAAGAGGCGGCTGATACAAGAACCGACAGATGGCAGCATATCCATCCGAATTAGTGTAGCTCAAATGCATATGCTCATGGTGGGGATGGGCAGCGGCTATTATGGGCAAAATTCCCCCTTTCTTAGGGAGGCCTATATCCAGCAGTGGACTTCCAATGGCTGTAATGATGAATCGCCAGTTTCCATATTAATCCAACAATATAGTTATAATTTACACCTTAACAACCTAAGAGTTGTAATTATATTTTTAAATAAATAAGCCAATGTTCCCCAATACAGTTTTGTTTTACAAATAATCTTTTTTCTTTATGATGTATATGGTATATCTTACAAATGTGTCCAGTCAGAAACCTCAATGTTAGCAATTTCAAACCATCGATTTTTTTTATTTCAGAGGCTGTTCTTATTGTTATTGAGCTGCGGGGTGACGTTGGCTGGAAACCCGTGTTGCCCAGAAGGCCAGCTCCTATCAAGGCGCCGATGCGGCAACGGCACCGACCCTCCGCTTTTAACTTGCCCGGAAGGAATGATGTTGATTACAAACATCTTACTGAATGGGAACAAACTCTCCACTGTCAATGCACCTTATTTTATTATAGTCCAAGATCCTTCGCAGTAAGTGTATCCTCCAGTATCCTACATTTTAGGATTTTGCATTTTGATGTGCCTACGAATGAGTCGTTTACATTAATCATCACACAAAGACCATCGATTTCATACCTTCCTCGCAGATGTAACTTAGAAAATCAACCAGACATTTTGCCTGATGACATTTCATGTTTTCAATTTTAGTTAGCGTATGTGCTTCGAGGTCATTTATGATTAATAAGGCTTCATTAACCTAAGCCACAAAAATCACACCAATCCTAATTCTTCGAAACAGTTATTTATAGACAAGAAATTAAGTAAAAATCGGAATACATTTTGTCTCGTTTTCAGATACTGTTTGGGTAAGATGAAGAGCGAAACTCCTGGTGATCAACTGAAAGAGGTGGCACTGGTGTGTTTTGAAAAGGACCAATTGTCTAACGACATGGAAACCAGTGGGATTCTGACACTCATATCTGTCTTCTTCTTACTGGCTACCATTGCTGTGTACACCTATCTCCCACAAATGAGGTACAACATTAATAAACAAGTATAATTTGTATATTTGACCTGCCACAATCGCCATGATGTAATAATACATATCGAAATTATTTCTAATATCTTATCGTCCTCCGAATTCATTGTATGTAAAATTGTTTCAGAGATTTACAAGGAATGTGCTATTTGTGTACGTGCATCAGTATGGCTTTGGGATTTTTGTCTTTGGGAATGTTACAACTGAACCCTGGATTCAGAAATGAAATCTGCACCATCACAGGTACGTTAATTACACTGTATTAGGTCAACTGCTTATTTCGTTATTGCTATTGCATTATTAATACAATTTCTCGTATGTTCCAGGCTTCCTTGTCTACTCTTGGATGATGGCCACATTCTTCTGGATGAACGTGATTTGTATCAACACGTTTCGTACGGTCGTGTAAGTATTCAACAAGTTAATAACAATACTGGCATTTTAAAGTTATAAACAACTTATCTGTTTTCAAGTTTATTCAGATAATAAAAATGAATAATAAACCATATTGTTTTCTTACGAGATAGATGATTAAGGCATATTATTAAATTTGGTTATTTACTTTGCGAAATTAGGGATTAGTGCCACACTCGCATCTATTTACCGTCAAAAAGTAGTTTTTTCATTGCTGAGTTACGGTTTGTAAGTGATTGTATCTTTGAGTCACCAAGTTGGCAACACGCTAGTGATGTCCTTGCTAAATTACTAGCATCTATAGGCTGCGGTGTCGCTTACTATGACGTACGATGACACTAGGCTCGTTTGTCGATTTAGTCATATAAAAAAGGTGGTGTGGACAATGACACCTTTGGTACCTTTACAGGGACGCAGCCCATTTACAGAAGACCGAAAAGAAGCAATATTTCCTGTACAATTGCTACGCCTGGGGCGGCACTTTGCTGTTCCTCATAGTAGCTCTCATCACCAACTTCGCTGAAGGAAGCCATTTGAAACCTGGCATCGGACAAGGCAGCTGCTGGTTTAATGGACGTACGGAAACTTGGATCTTCTTCTACGGACCTATCGCCATTCTCATTGCTTCCAACGTGGTTTTATTCATGTTATCGTCCTTTTTGCTCTGGCAGCAAACGAAAAAATATGAAGTCAACACATTAAACAACCTTAAGCACAGGTAATTATCATGCCCGATTAATTAGTTGTATATGTTTCTCTAATACTTGAGTAGCTAATTTTTTTTTATTGGCAGGTTTTTGCTTTCACTTAAGTTGTTCCTCGTTATGGGCATATCCTGGATCTTCGAAATTGCCAGTTTTGCTCATGGTCAATCCCACATTATTTGGTAAGTAATATTTACTAACAGTAGGTTTTTGTTTGACGGGCCCAATGGCGCATTCTGCAGTGTTTCTATCTTGCGTGCTAAGGGTTCGATCCCCACCCAGGTCAAACATTTATATGAAGTATCTTTGTGTTTGATCTGTGTCTGGCTGTAAAGTGTTATATTTGTGATTCCTTTTTTGTCTGATGTCCGTAATTATTCAGTATTGACGACATCTCGAGTTTTTGTAAGCTTCATTGACAAACAACCACTTTGTCGTCTGCAGGAAAATCATGGACACATTTAACTGCCTCCAAGGGGTCGTCATATTTTTGCTCCTCGTGTTGTTCAGGCGTCGTGCTATGCGAGGTCTTGTCACCGAGAACATCTGCGTCTTCATCACTCGACCCCTAGCTGAGAAACTAAGTCCCTACGACGACCCTGATGATGAGCGCATATTGGGAGACGAAACTGTCGAAGTTAGACTTCATTGATATTGAGATCTTAATTTATTTATCTCATGACGCCTGGAGTTGATTCTCGCGAGAAATTACTCAAATATACATTTCTCCTAGTCTATGGATATAATATTATTTCACCATGAAGTAGCACTTTACAACTATAGTGCAATAGAGAAAGAAGTATTTTTAAAGAAATCTTATTTATATTATTCTCCAATGTTAATGAGTGTATCATTATTCACCGGAGATAAGTTGTATTTATTTAATGTAATAGTCTAACTAAAATTGATAGGCTTGCACTTACATTTTAAATTTAGTTTAAATATGTGCCATATGTTATTAAGTCTGGAGATTTATTTTAATTGTCACAATTAATTTAATAATATTAAACGTATTTCGCCAGTAACTATAAAAATTAAGTGAGCTGTATTGTATATAAAGATATTTCAAAAGTAAAACGTAAACTTTATTCAGGGTACGATGTAATTATTTTTAAATATTAGTGTTAGCATAAACTGTAAGATTTACTTTTTTACCATAAGAACTAGCATTTACTTAATGTAAATACTAAGTAGGCAATTACTGTGTTCGTATACTCTGAAATAATACTTTAAATGCATGTTAATAAATATTTTCTGGAATAACTGCTTTCCTTTATCCAAAAGTATATCTATGTATATTATACTAGTATTTGCCTGCGACTTCGGTCGCGTAGAAGTAGAAATCATTTGTGTTTGTAATAAAAAAAAGAGTTAAAACCTAAGTATATTTAAGAGCTGTTTAAAACGTCCACTACTGGACATAGGCTTCCTCAAGAAAGGGAGAATTTACCCATAATGGCCGCGGAGGGAAAACATGGTGGCAAACGCAGATTGTGGCTTCGCGACGGGGATGCTACTGTTCACCCCTGCTCAGTTGCAATTAAGCTACATTGTTTTGAATGGATATACCGTCACCTGTCGGTTCTAATACCTCAACCGCTTCTTACGACACCTGGTACAAGGGAGGTACTATTCTACTCTGCCGGTACCACACGGCACACAAAAAAGGATATAGTGTGCCAGCCTCATAAGAGCCTGTACAAATAAGGTTCTGTCCCCCGAGTACTTTATTTCTATCGATTTAGATATCTTATAAATTGTATCGAATAACGCACATAAAGAACTTTAGTCTCCTTTGAACACTCGATAGTGACGTACGTACACAGGTCGTGATAGATGATAGTGATGTACGTATGCACGTCGAGCCGGGCACAAATGGGCTCACGAAATCCGAAAATTCAACTGACTGTCGGTACGTGTCAAAATAAATAATTTTCTTCCGTTTTAGTAAGATTTTTCATTTCATTTCTGTATTTGTGATGGCATATAGATATATTCCTAGATAAATGGGCTATGCACACTAAAAGAGATTTTCAAATCGGACCAATAGTTCCTTAGATTAGATCGTTCAACCAAACAACCTTAAACTCAATGAATAATCAACCAAATAATCAACATATAACGTATTACTATATTATATAGCATCTAGTAATATGCTACAGCATATAGTAATATGCTATAGTATATAATAAAACTGAAGAATTAGCTAACTCTTCAGCTTTATGATATTAGTATAAATTACACATGCTAGAATAATACACATGCTACCTACTGATAATCAATATGTTTCTGTTAAACATTATGCACAGCGACATAACTTGACTTGGATCATATTATTATATACTATGTAATTAAGTAAGACGTTAAATACTTGCCACACGAGTCTAGCATGCATAAGACTTACTATCGTGTTCAGAAGGCATGGGAAAGTAAATAAGCAGTCTTGCTTGGCTTTTCATTATAAATATTTAGTCATGCAGACAAGGCACGTGAAATGATTAACAACAATTACTTGATACATTACGCATCGGTGAGCGTACTTATCTATGAGTGTCGCTTGTAGGGTTAATAAACAACACTTATAAAAAATAGACAAATAATCGAATATAAATAAAATACTCACATATTATTATTTTTTAAGGCCATAAAGAATGGTGTATTTGTAAAATTATGATTTTGTGGCTAAGCAGGTACAATAAATAAAAGTATAGATCATCCTGACATGATTATACACTACGACTATACAAAGGGTGTAAAGGAAGTAAGCATATTTTAATAAATACACTCGTATATCGTGTTCGAAAAAGACAAACAGATGGCGAATATCGTATAATGCCATAATATAATTGAGAAAACGTAAAATCTCGAAGTCGATAAATTACCTGAAAATACTTAGAACAGAACTCACTGTAAGTCAAATGAAGAAAAAGTAGACAGCTCTAATTAATTGTCAAGATTCCATGTATAACTATGAATAATAATGAAACATCAGTCAAGCAAAATAAGAAGGATGTCAAAAAGGGCAAGTTATAACCGTAAATAAACAAACGTCAACATATTGATTGTAATATAATTAGGTATTAAGGGTCTCTTTTTTAATTTAAGTTAAGGGGAAGGCTATGCCCAGCAGTGGACTTCTAATGGCTGTAATGATGATTGAATAAAAGGTAGAAAAATACATGAATTTATCATCAGATAAGCAAATTACAAATGGCTAACATTAAAGTAATAGTTAATAATTTGTATGATTTTTACAAAATAATGTTATTTTTTTATTTACAATAATACCCTATTTCTGTAAAGATTTAATATTATAAATTAAACCTATATCTATATTTATTATTATTAAATTCGAATCTTTTTAACACGCTATTTTAAACATGTTTTACCATAGCACCCGAGAAATAGTAAATACCTACCTATTTTATATCAGATTTAATAAAATGACGAACACGGTATAAAATAAAGTACACCGAAATATATATTTTTTATATCAGTTTACAAAGTTAAAATATAAAACTTAATTTTGTTATCTTTAGGCGTCCATTAAAAAGTAAAAAGTCAAAGTATGTGTCATCTATTATGTCAATTTCATCCGTTGTCTATGTTCCTGTCATATCAAACAAATTGCTTGCTCATAAAACTCAAACGGCTAACGAATAATTAAAAAGCGCTTCAAAATACCCAGAAATGTAATAAGTATTAGCATGACAATAAATTAAATACTTTAAACTGAAGCCTTGCATTTTACCACGTGTGCCTTATTGTTAGCTTTATTTGTACCAAATACTGATGGTGTGTTGTGTTATAATATAAAAGTTCAATTAATAGTATCTAACAATGTATTTGTTGCCATTGTTTTTATTGATATTTTGTCCTAAAGCTCATGCTAAAACCTCAGATCAAATGGAAAGTAACCTAAATGATGTATCTGAAAAACAATATTCAGTCAAGATAAACAAATGTTGCGAGGTAGATCAATTAGTGGTAGATTCACATTGTCGCCTTGCAACTGTTTTTAATCAAAGTAAGTATATACTTCTAATGTATATATATATATAATATTAAGGTACTTGGGTCTTATAATTTTGAACATTGTTAATAACTAAGCAATTTTAACTTATTAGGTACATGGAAGCAGCCAGAGTTCAAAACTGAAGATGGAAAGGATGTTAATGTAAAATATTTTGGATTTATAACTGGATTACCTGACTGTGGAAATACTCAATTACGGGAAATCTTTCATTTAAAAGATACAGAAGATGAGTATGTAATGATAATAATACTATCACCAATTTGTCTGTCTATCTTTAATATATATATTACACATATATTGCACTCTCACTTAAGTGTTGTCATCACTATATAGAATAACAGAAAGTCCCTTACCACTGTCTGTTTCTAGTTTTCTATATATTCTTTGAGTTTAAACCAAAGCTAATTATTTTGACAATCTTTATAAGATTGGCAAAGATGTTACGTCCAAATGTTAGATATAATTTATTATTATATTAGAATATTAGTGTTCCTGTTTCGGTTTAAATCAGTTTCTTAGGAAGTCAGTGTTTTTATTCATTATCAAACCAAATATGTGTGAGAAATTTTTTTTTCTACATGCTTTTATTTTAAAGTTATCCTATGTTTGCTATTGTTATAGACTGAATCTATTATCGGATGGAAGATTAAAACACATCATACATCATAAACATAGTACAGATAGCATCAAAGAAGATCCATTATTGAGTAACACGTTCAGTATACATGATGCAATACCTATTCCAAAGGTTATGGAGCCTACATCATTTATTCATGATTTACGGAAATATTGTCTAGACAAGGTAAAGACATTTTTAAGTCAACTACATGTATTATCAATAATTAATAATTTTATTTATAAATGCTATGCTTGATTAAAATGACTAATTTTAAAATCATTTCAGGTATTTATGACTGGAACTAATGAGACAGGCTATTATGCCACTGTGTGTGTGCCTGATGTTAAATATGATTGGAGAAACCTAAAATTCATTATGACAAAACTTCTCAATCCATTATTCCATGGCATTGCCATGGTGTTATACCTTATTGTAGCAATAATATATTTTGTGTTGCCAACCTTGCGGGACCTGGCTGGTAACATTATAACAACCATAAATGTCTGTTTAATTGTAAGCCAGGCAGCTGATTTTATAAGAATATTCACGGAATACAGCAACCATGTCAGCTTCATGATAACTGGTGAGTAATAAAATATTTCAATGATAGATTATGAAATGCATGATTATTCAGGTAAGATAATTTAATACATAATTAATTTTTACTATGTTTTAGATATAACCATGTACATCAGTCTATTGGGTGCCTTTTTCTGGTTGAACAGTTTTGGGTTTTACATATGGAAAACATTTAAGTAAGTATCTATTAAAGTTATTGTTATTTTAAATAATTTAGTTCCTATGTCAATTTCTAAGCCTTCCTTGCAACATTATATAGAAATAATCTAATCATAGTAGCAATCTCTGTTTGTTAAAAATAAGAAATTCATTTTCAGTCCAAAATCTCTATGTTGGCAAATCAAATTGGCAAAAAAATTTCCACTTGGCTGATTTATCGGGGTACCATGATCGCTGAATAAAAGGTTAGACATAATTGAAAATGATGTACATACTATAAAAACATCAGTCTTCAATAGATGTATCTAAAAACTCAAGGATACATCTAAATTTAGTCTGTGAAAGCTAATTTTTCATTAGTGTCTAATTTCAACGCCTAAATATAGCTACAAGTTAGGCTAAACCTATCAGTTAAAATTGTCTAATGGTTCAGGAATAATAATGATAATATTTTACTTTTATATTTAGGTATATCTAACAAAAACAAATCTTGCACACTTTTTTGATAAATTAATTCAATTTGAAGACAATTACTGAAACCTGAGAATTTTTTTGTTTGTATTGTTGAATGTACAGATTCACTATGGATGAACTTAAACCTCTTTGGATTGTATAGGAAATCAGATCAGTAATAATTGTTTAGACACAAACATTTCCTTATAACACATAATATTAAAACAGATTTTGTCTTATATGTTACAGATCGAGAAACGTGTTTCTACGAGTGACAGATGTTAGGAAATACTGCTATTATTCGAGCGCGGTTTGGTCGAGCGTGATCGTAATGGCTGCCATGGCTATTTGCGCCCACTTTTTCCTCGATACCGGCGTGCCTCCCAACAAAGAGATGTATAACACCCATCCCATAATGATCGACAATGAACAGGAAACTATAGGTAAAAACTAACTGACTAATTTTGAAAGCTTTTTTGCCGCCACCAATTGTTAACATACTTAAATTTTGATAAATTTTAAAACATATCTATGATAAAAAACAAATGACTAACTTTTGATTGATTTTAGAGTAATTTATCAATGATTATATAAAAATTATTTGACTTATTATTATAATGTCCTGAATGTTTTTTAAAAATAAAAACAGTGAACAGCAAATACCTTATGTCTAAAAAATATCAATTAGTTACGTAACCAGTATCATAAATTCCAGGTTGGCTTGGTATTGCGATATTTTTTACTCCTGTCGCATTTACCATATTCTTCAATATATTTTTTTTTATTACCACATTGAGAGTAATAAAGAGGATAAATATATACGGCAGGATTCATCACAAGCTGAAGGGATGGTATGTAAACTGAATAAATATTTGTTGTTTATGTTTTATCAGCAAGGCTAATTACAAATTTTTTGAGGCCATCAGAAAGTTTTAAATGATAGAATAACGCTCAAGACACATCAATAAAACGATAGCACAAATCTATATTGTATTCAATATGGCGTCTTGTTATTTATTTCAGTTTCGATCTATTTCTGCAATTGTTTCTGATCATGACAACGGCGTGGCTATTCCTGCTGCTGTCATGGCTGAACTTCGACGGGTTGGTTTACGCACACATAGTCGTGAATCTCCTGCAAGCCATACTAGTGTTCTATGTGTGCGTGGTGAGGCAGAGCCACGTCACGTTTCTGCTGAGGAAGAGCTGCTGTTACGCACAGCCGGTGCCGACCGGTGAGTGGGGTGACGAGATGACGCATATGAATGGTGGCAATTATTAAAGCTCAGCTGTATATCCAAAATAGATCAGAGGATGAATAAAAAAATAATGACGATAATATTTACTACAAACACTTCAACTTGTCTAATACGGGACACGAACCTGCGTCTTTCCCGTGCTGAGGGACTATAATAGCGTTGTGCTACTGAGACCTTAGCTGATAAATCAGTGTGTGCTGAAAAATCAGCGCCATCTCTTCCAATGTTGTAGCTAATTTCCTACAAAAAGGATTGATTCGAGTTCGAGGTCTCGTAGAAGATTCTTTTCCTGAAGCCTGAGTCTAGTTTATTCTTTTCTATTAAATAAAACCCTTTAAAGTCTTTTAACTAAATGAAATTTTTGTGGCTTAATTCTGCATGTAAAACTATTCACCACTCTTTCTTGATTTATCTTCATTCTTTTAAAGCTATTTCTTAGTAGTTGTCTACAATTTGCTCAGTAATTTGTGCAACTAATACTCGGTAGATTTCATAACTGTGTTCTCAAAGTATTATACTTTTTTTAAATAAAGACGAAGGTGTCCCAAATTAATGTATTGTGTTCCTAAAACGTTAACAACCTCAATGATCTATTAAAATTATTAAAAACATTAGAGTAATATGTTTAAGCAATGACACCATTAACGGAAAAAATAGTTGAGGCTAGATTTTTTTGACTAGATCTAGTAATTTCATGTTCTATATATATATTCAGAACGAATCACAGGTAACTTAGAAGCATGAGGTGTTAGTTTTTACGAAATCAGAGTTTAATTGATCAGATATGAAAAGTTTAAAAAAATACGAGTAGATAACTGACTGATTTTGTGACACTTTCTGGGTTCTTTATATATTTGTGTCTGTCACAAAAGAAAGTAACAAGTCTTTTGCATAAATATATATATATATATATATATAGTCAATAAGCACCATCTTAAATAAAAGCCATAATACATCATTAGATGGTATATGGCTTGGATGGATGGTATGGTATAAAAAGGTATATACAATTTCTAAAATATTTTTGCTTATTATAATCTACTATATTTTTATAAACTTTTCATAATACGAAGTCAATCGAATAATGTAATCAATTAATATACATATGTATTTTTCACTTATCATATGTGTTATTATGATGTGTGTACTGGTAATGATTATTTCGAATTTATTGACGGTATTTTTATATTTATTAATCACTTGCTACTCTTAAATACTCAATAGTACCCACCAGGCTACAAAAATTGTAGCTAGAATAAATACTGGCTTTATAGCTTACAATACTAGGTACATACAGTACTTGATAAATCACACGGTCATAAGTATGCTGACTGAATCTCTCTAAGAATATCATGACAATTTGTGACTTTGCAATTTAATAAAATAAGAATAGCATATAAATGTATAGATGCTATACAATTATGCCTTATAGTATTGAAAAACAAGCACCAAAATTATGAACAATAGCACTTCAAAATAATTGGTAAGATAATTCTGTGATGATCATATAAATGCTTTAGTTTTAGTAATTACACAAAGTGTTTTGTGAAAGTATGTAAGGAAGAATGTTGGAGTCTACGCAATTTGTTTTCAAGCGCATATTTGAAAATCACGGTTCATCTTGTATTAAAATCTGCATGACATAATAATTATGCGCTTGCTGCGCAAGCTTGATCTTATGAGAAATTATTATATTTTAATACGTTTTAATCATCCTAATTTGAATGCTCATTAAAGTGACTTAATTTTTCATTATAATTGTTACAAACTATCAAAAATACTGGGATTTATAAATGTGGAGAATCGTATCTCGATGACTGTAAGAATAAGATTTAATGTTTTGTATGATGTCCTATTGGATATGAAGTGTTCTGGGAGTTGTTTACGTTATATGTAGATATAAGAATAGGCAACTATACAAATGTGGAAGCTTTGCGAATAGTTATGTGATATATAACTAGCATTTTAGATATTGAAGCACATTTAAATATTTACCATATCAAAATGTAAAGCCTAATTAATATTAAGATGTAATGTTGTGTCTACAGCCTTTTCGTCCGTCCTCTTTTACATGACACTTATTGTAATGTAACAATTATTGGAAACTAAAAATTACGATAATACGTATTGGTTGGCTATGTGTGTATACTATGGCTATAATAGTAAGAATTGTATATTTTCTATATTATTTTATTAAGCAACCTGTATTTATATTTCCAAATAATCTTTTGTGAGCTACGCATTTAATATTGTAATATTTTTATTAGCTTTATTTTATTAAAATTAATTTTTAAACTCAATATTCTTTTATTGTCATACCAAAACAAAAATATATATCATTAAAAAAATTGCCCCAGAGGCATAGTTGATGTCATACTTTATATTAAAGTAAGACATAACATATTTTTTTGTCAATTCGAAAGATTGAACAATGACTGCCACAAAAATATCTCAATTTGTTGAGAAGCGAGTAAACAATAAAACTAAAATACTAAAAATAAATACGATAGTCAAAGTTCTAAAAAAAATTACCATCACCAAAATGGTGCATTACATTTTCAGTCACTTATTGTGCGGTTTTCCTTATGCTCCTGCAAGAGCCAATTAGGTACTCCTTCCACAAAGTCCTAAGGTGAATTGTTGGGTTTTAAAGACCGCAAACACAGCCCAGAATAACGACTAAATGTGCCTTCTGGCTGACGGGGGAGCTTGATATAACCAATTTGGGTCACCCATCCTAACAGCAACATGCAAAAGTTACTTCACTTTTACCACTGTAATATCAGCTCCTCGTGTAGGTAACTATAAATATAGTATTAGATAAGTGATATTAAATATCATAACGGTTTCGGACTTATACGAATTTCTAAAAATTTAATCCCTGAGAAATGGTATAGAGATATAAAAATAGTAGCACGAACCTGCGTGAACAGTTGGCCCTCGGCCCGGCGTCCCAGCGGCGCCAACTGGCACCGAACCACGAGGTGGCAGTCGTCCATCACCGTGTTAAAGAACCGCCGCGTCGGCAGCAGTGCCTCCAGGTCGATCATCAGCTCCAGGAACCGCTCGCAATACCTACAAATGACATCATCGCATCTTATATTTGTAGGGATTTCATTACGATGGCAAACTTGTTAAAAGTCGTCAGAAAGAGTCAATATTTCGTTTATTTTTTTTAAATTGCGAAATAAGTAAACTATCATACGGTCTGCTTGATGGTAAAACGTGACCGCGGTCTATATACGCTCGTGTCATCACAAATAATTACAAGCGTGTATGACCTGAAGACACTATGTCACATTTACCCAGTAATTTCAATGCCTCTATCACTTTTCAGACCGGAACAGAGCTATGCGAACAATGCTATGTAAGAATTAGAAATAGGTGAGAGGGTAGGCATAGAAACACGCCCTTGCCATGCCCTTTGTCGTCACACCATCGTATCCCCAAGACTCCACCATAGTATAGTTCACATACTCCAATACATTTGAATCGATTATTTATCTTGACAAACACATCATGACCATAACAACAGTAGACCGTCCACAGCTGGTCACAGGCATCTCCCAGAAAAGGGGAATTTTGCCCCTGATTACCGGGCCGGGTAGGCGTGGTGGCAAATGCAGTGCGTACCTCCGCGACGGGATGCTGCTGATGTACACCGCCATCTTACGGTACTTCAGCCGCCGGGCACAAAGATAGGTACTATACGTACCTGTACCCCCTCCCCCGCAACACTTTACGAATGACTAGCTTTATTTATACAGACAAATCAACATTCTAAGGAGACATTAGCGTGTTACAGTTAGTCATTTTATAACTGAAAAAATAAATAGAAATAATTTAAAGTTGTTTCGTACCTCACAGTATTCGGATCCACCTCCCCATCCTCAGGTATGGTCTCCAGCACCCTCATGAACTTGATCATGAGCCGCTGCAAGTACCTCCGCTCCCAGTTCAGCTTCTCGAGGAGTTCGGGCTTGTCCTTTTTCTGGATCGCCCGCCAGTACTTGCGCCATTTGGGTACTGCTTTGAATTCTTGATTGCGACGTCCTGATATTACAAATAAAAGTGATCCAGTACAATCCGAACGTTTTTGTGGATCGATGCATGACTGACACTTATTCACACATTTGATATAATAATTCACAATAATGAGAAAAGTTTTTTAACGAGTTTAAAACACGGTTTATTTAACTTTTTTCGTCGCGGCTATTTGGTTACCTTACGGCAACCATTCTAAAGATTGACAAAAGATGTTGTTCCACACCACACCAGTAATTTGAAGTCGGTATTTGAAGAAGTACTTCATTAAAAAATAAATAAACCGCGTTTTAAGCGGAGTAGTGAATTACAAACGACAACATTTTACAAAATATTATAACTTTACGATATGTCATGAAAATAATAAATTCATTATGAATTATAAAGATTCTAATAGGAACCGCCACCTTCCTTTGAGATCGGGCTATAATTTTAAATTAATTCATACATTACCCTGACTCCAAGATAATCACAATTTCATTAATATCTGTTTTGGGTGGGGATCGAACCCATGTTGTATGTTTACAGATATTATAAAATAAAAAATATTACACATGGTGTATCCTTCTAATTACCGCGGTCACAGTTTTTTTATATTAAGCTAACCTTCTTGAAGACTGATCCACATGCTGAGCGAGACGAGACGTTTGACCTGGTCTCTGCACAACTGCACCTCCATGCTGCCGAAGCAGTGGTTCAGGAAGAGCAATAAAGAAGTCTGCTCGCGCATGTTGCGACTCGTTTGGTCCTCGGCGACGCTTGCACGGAGGACTTGTTCGAAGAACGCTGGGAACTGGTCCGGTTTCTTTAGAAACGCCTGAAAAGAAAGCGTTGTGGATTCAAATAAATATAAATAAATAAATTCACTTAATTTTTCATACATTGCCAGATAATTCGCTTAAAGCACTTGTGCTACGTACACCATACAGAGGACAAATAAGATACTCAAATACATACTTCACACCCAGACGCAGAACAAAAATTAATATTCATCATATAAATGTTCAGGGTACCTAGGGATCGAACCTTTAGCGCTCAAGATAGGATCACTCCCATCTGCGCCATCAGGCTCGTCAGAAAGTAATCTAAACTAATTTTATAACAATAAAAGTTTGTAAGGATGGTAGCACCTGCATGATTATAGACTTGAATAATGAAAGCTACATATTAAGAATCGATGCATTACTTTTTATAAAGGATCGATATGATTCTTTGCTAGGTAGTAATTTAGGGGTTCAAGAAAACAACTTTTTAGCCAGGATTTTTTTCCGTGTGATAGATATATAAATATATAGATATTATTTAAAACGAGATTAGCTTTGACCATTCGGATTTCATAGGCTCCCTTATATAATGAAACTACTTTTTTAAAGCTTGATACAACATGAATTTATACTTATTCTATAAATGCGACTATTGTGTTAGTAGTTGTGGATAGCAACCTAAGGGTCACGTTTTCACAGCTAGGTGAACTAATTTCGATGAAATTTGGCCTGTGGATAGCTGAAGTCCATTATATTTCTAGGAATAGTAATCCCCGGAATGTTCTTGAAGGTCGCGATATAAAATTCAACGTGGAGTTCCAGGTTGAAAATTGGTACTATATCTAAGCTAATATTAAAAGATTTAAATTTTTGTTTGTTTGTACGATTTAAATTAAGAAATAGACGACCTATTTTAAATATTCTTTCACCATTAAAAAGCTACATCTTCATCGCGTAACATATAGGCTATATTAAATTAAACATATATTCGAGATTCCTTCCTAAAACGAAGCAAATGTTTAACAAGATTAATATTTTTGTACATTTGTAATGAATTAACTCAAATACAACTGAATCGATGTCAAAAATTTCAATAACGAAAATCTATATTATCAGTTAGTAATTTTGGCTATCCCTACTAATATTATAAATGCGAAAGTAACTCTGTCTGTCTGTCTGTCTGTCTGTTACGCTTTCCCGGTTAAACCTCTCAACCGATTTTGATGAAATCTGGCATAGACAATCTTTAGACCTTAAGAAAGGACATAGGCTATTTTTGAACTCGAAATAAGGGTTGTGAGGGGTTGCAAGGGGGGATGAAAAGTTGTTTGCATGGATCGCTATTTTTAGAGCTAGAAACTTAAAACTTATTTTTCAGGCCATTGATTCGATATAAATAAACGTGACATTCAAAGTTTATATAATTTGAAGTAAATAGTTATGGTACCCAAAAAACTATTCCACGCGGACGAAGTCGCGGGCACAGCTAGTATCCTATAAGGGAAATACGCGGGTAAATCCGCAACGCGCTGTTTGTTAATATTGTGTAATCTATAGCAAGTGGTTTTTTTGACTTATCAGCCCAATGTGGGACATCCATCGAAACGTGACTCAGTGGCATATTTGATAACACGTTTTAAGTTCTAAACAGATGTATATTTAAATATTTAAAATGATTTTATAATCATAATGAATTCTATATGTAGAAGTACATTTACACAATACAGATCGATTACCGGCAAAAAAGTGTCAAAACACATGTTAGGTACAAAATGACAATCACAAAAAAATAGCAATTGTGTAATAAAGTTTTGCGCCCATTAATTACCAAATGAACAAGCTATTTATAAAATACATTCGGCAATCTATAGTTTTAAATTATTAATGTAAAAATGAACAATAAAATCATTAAAGTTATTTTTGACTATTTTGTTTTGTGACACTTTTCTTCCCGGGAGGCGATATTCAAAATGGTACAATTAGCGGCCCTTATCGGTCTAAACGAATCTTTCGATCGAAGCAACCTTTGGGTGGTTATATGATGTGATTATATTTTTAAAAATTTATTTTCCAGTTCAAGATCTATTTAAATATCCCTAATTAAATAGTATATATTAAAAGCGCTCTCACATCATCAAAACAAAAAGAAAGAAATTTCAAACAGAATCACGTGTTAACCAGATGACTTAGCGACGGGGTCACCCAACACTAACACCCAACACTTCTAAAGCCAGTGTTTATATGACGGTTGTACATACGGAAATCCACTAGCAAGTAAAAGTGATAGTTCCGCTTCCTACAGGAACTGGGCTGGCAAGACAAGGGTCAACAACCCAAAGAAACGTACCAAAGGCGCAAATAAACGTTGAGTTCCGGAAATCTGCCCCAACTATTTCTATCATGATGGCTATAAATGTAGCCGGGAAGCGTTCAAAAACTATAAGAGATTGCTGTCTAAGCTAATTAGAGCTATATGTAGAAGCTCACCTGCCAGGCCTGGACGCGCTCGCGGAACTTCTCATTTATCATGACGATGATGGACATCATGTGCGCGTGCGAGGCGCACCCCGCCTCGTAGTGCGGCCATAGGTAGTTCTCCAGGTACTGGGAGAACTCCAGCATCATTATCCGCCGCACGGAGAAGCTGGAAACAACCACGCGGTTTTAAGAGACAGACAGAACAGAATTATTAGTCTGTTCATTGGCTTTTTGTATAAGCAGCAATCTATTATATTATGTGACATAGCTCCAACATTTTTCATTTATTTATTAAACCTACATTTGCACAGGAAAATAGAAGTTCAAGTTTGACTAATAAGACATTAATAAAAGAGATACTGACTGCAACAAAATTGTTATAAAACTATTTTTTAATCAATATATTTCCGTGTTATAAGTTCATTATTAAATGGGGACTACATGATTAAGTAAACTACAGGGTTTATGAGGACATTTATCAGGTATAGCTTTATGAATGTGTGCTTTGAATACTTGCTTCAGCAAGGATTCGAATCCTGACCTTGACACATCTATTATTTATTTATTTATTTAACTTTATTGCACAAAATGTTACAAAATGTACAAATGGCGGACTTAATGCCAGATGGCATTATCTCCCAGTCAACCATTACACAAAACTGAAAAAATATATATATATATATAGTGGTGCAGGCAATATATAAACAAAATAAATAAACGTGGCATAGATATTAATATAAAATATATATATATATATGCATATATATACATAAAATATTATCTATTCTGGAGAGATTTTTGGATTACTAAGATAAATTAAGTATGTTTAAAAATTGCATCATATTAAAATGCAAATGGGATAAAAGTCAACCAGTAAAATCAAAGAACATATAGGCAATACCTATTTATCATACGAGCCTTTAGAAGTCCACTGCTAGACTTAGGCCGCTTTAAGAATGGAGGTTCTTTGCCCATAATTCCGCGCTAGGCAAGCGTGTTGGCAATCTCAGAGTGCAGCTTTCGCGACGGGGATGCGGCTACCTATCCCCGCCTTGTACATTTAAGCTGCACTGTTTCGGATATATATACCGCCATCTGTCGGTTCTAGTACCTTAGTCGCCTCTTACGACAGCTGGTGCAATGGAAGGTACTATTCTACTCTGCCGGTACCTCACGGCTATATACTCGTAAGACAATATTAGTAAGGCAATAATGATTTTTACATCATGGTCTGGTTTAATCTCATATTCACTAATCATAAATGTGTAAAAAAATATTTTAAATAACAATATTAGTTTAAACCTATAAGAATTATTAATAATATCATAAATTTAATATTACATCCCATTATAGCAAAGCAATATCTTACTTGTAATTAATTTAATATATATTAATAATATAAATACAAGCATACACAAATACTGTTTTAAAACATTTGATTGTCAAAATTTCAACTCATTTTAACAGTTACAAACATCCACAAACCCAATGCATAATACTACTGGCAATTTCCAAAATAAAAAACAAAAAGTGCAATGCTCCCAATCCATGAGGCCATTGACCTTCAATTGCTTCACTTGTTTTGATCAGTGAGGCTAAGACTGGGAAGAGTAAAGGTGTATATTTATTAATCCTCTATTTCCTCACCTGGATCCAAGGATCTCTGCTTGGTATATAGACTCCACAATAGCAGCATCATAAGGTAAATGGTTTTCTTTAGTCTGCGGTGACCAGTACTGTGTAGCAAGCTGTGAACAGTAAGGCCATGGTAGTTAATACCAAAATTCAATGAGGAATGTTACATAGATTTAGTAGTTGTATCAATCAATACTAGTTGGCTACAAGTAAAAATTTATATAAATAGATAGTGACCAACATGATATATTATATTATATTTAGCAATATATGTTGCTGCAATATATGCTGTTTTATATATTGCCAATTAAGTTTATCATTAAGAAGTAAGATTTGGACTATATTTCATTTAATATTTATATTTTTTTAAATATGAAATATAGTATCCTACTTTTATGAATAACCTTAAATGTTAAGAAATAAAATCAGGACATTTTTCCTTAATACTAGGATACTATACATAGTACCTGCATAGTATAATGTATTTTTATACATAAAACTATGAACTAAATGAACTAAAAATAGGCTTATTTTTAATATAAATATTGTTATGGATACATCTCCTCTGCCCCCAATGGAGTATTACTTTAAACAGTACTTCATAATTAAGGAATTATAAGATCAGCAATCTGATTAGCCATTTCACAAACCAGCTTGAGCAGCAGCCACTACAATGGATATGGATACAATTTTGCAAATAATTTCTTAGGGTAAATGCACAAGACATGCATATAGTAAAAAGTTATTTTGATACAAATGGACACTTCAATGTAATTTATTGATATAGGATTTTATATAATATTTTTACAGGATTTAAAGTTAATCTACATGTATATATATTGTAGCTTGAAATCATTGAAGTATGTACTTGGAAATGTTAGAACAATGGAATACTAAAATTTTATATATTTGATAAAGTTAATAAATAAACCTATATACTATCCAATTCCAACAAATAACAAATAATAAGTAATATCTTAATGTTAAAAATTCATTGTTTTTGATGAGAAAATAAATTTAAATTATTATTGTGGGTTTCTATACTGCAACAAATATACTGAGTGTCATAAATGCAGCTGATCTATTAAGCCATGTATGTATGGTTTGTATTTTTATCATATTCTGTAACTGGATTCTTGGTACCTATCTACAGAGAAATATTAAATAAAACAACATTTGTTACATGATCTTTCATCTATAACAAAAAACATTTAAGTATCTTCACTATTTTAAAAAGGAATCCTCTCATGGTAAAAAAAAATATAGTGGAACGCAAGGAATAGTGACTTGGGGGTATGGTAACCTTTCTTAAAATATCGACTATCCCACACAGAAAGAATTATTCAAATCAGACCAGCGGTTACGGAAAAAAGTGAATTCAAACAGACAAACTCTTCAGCTTTATGATATTAATAAAGAAATACTAATCTGTGATCTAAAATGTGAACTAGAAGCACCTCTTGATCTCTCTCATCAAAAACAGACTGAATATTGGTACATATATTATCAGGTACATATAGAATCATAATACACAAGCATACCCTTGCAAATTTTCATTGAATTAATCTAAAACAAAATAAGTTTTGTTTGGCACCCAAGTGCCACTACTTATTTTAAAGAGAACTATAAAAGATTGGGCAAAAACAAAGGATTGCGAGGCTTTATATGTAAAATATACATTTAGTGAATTAAATCGAATAATAATACATGACACAAAATTTTGCAATCTTTTAAGAAACAACAAGATAACCTCAAACACAACTTACTTGAGTAATTCTGTCAGAATTTATTTGTGCAACGGTTGGTAAAGGCACTTTAGGTTTGTTTGTAGGTGGTATCGGTTCAGTTTTCATCGTTACAAAATTTGTTTACACTTTCTTTAATTTACAAATATTAAGATAGCGGCAAACAGTAAACGAGAAAATACAATAACAACGTCTCTATACGAAGTGACATTGACAGCTGTCAAAACCATGCCACAAGCATATGAACATGTACTTCGTTCAATAACTAAGAGATATATACAACAATATTATTTTTATTTCAGATTTTAATGATGATGTTCGACCCACCAGATTATCCCTATAAAGAGCTTGCGGATACTCTGAGAGAAAATTATGATTCCGATGATTTATTATTCAATAATATTCAAAATGATGTGGATACAGCGGATCAGCTTTCGATTACAAACAATGAATTGGTCTCAGTAACCGAACAGATGATTTCTCATGTAGAGAGCGATTTATCATATCAATCAAATGATTCTGGGCGATATTTCAATATAGGAAATCCACCTTATGTAAATTCCACTTTAAACAACAACGATCAAAGTAGGCAGCCATCGTGTCTCGTGCATTCCGATAGTTTGTTTAATTACGAATCAACTTTACTTGACGATAATACTGTAAACCAATTTCTATTGCCATTACAAAATGCGTTTGATAAAACACAGGTAAATCAGACAAAATATTTAATAACAGTTAAATTTTCCTTTATCAATATGGTATTAATCACCTTCTATTTTTGCTAAACGATTCTAATTATGTATATTGATTTTATGTTCTAAGGAAATTTCTGAATAATAGTTTCATGTTAAATTGATTTTATGATTTGTTAATAATCATTAATATTTATGAGCTCCTTCTGGACATTATTTGGATGTTTGGACGTTTTTTCAGGATATCGGAAACGTTGGTCCAGATCTCTTATCTCTACATTCTTGTGTAATTTGCCATGAAATATTTACATCCGATGCTGATCTTTTAGATCATACAATTTTACTTCACGCTTCGGTTGAAACCATCGATCAAAATAACTCTTCAGAATTAGATACAAATAGTTCTATAGTTCATACTGAAGGTATTAGTATATAATTTAGTCTCACATTATTTTTAAATTAGTTGTGAAAACAAGTTTAAATTGATTACCTAATCTATGTCATAATTAAATTTTCAGAGATCAATAATAATGTTGATTATGAATCTGATTGGCTAGTATGTTGTATATGCGAGCGTGTTTTGTCGACTGCGTTGGAAGTTGAACCAACAGGTAACCGATTATTCTGTGTGCTATAAGAACAGCTTAAAAACATTGTGACAGTCGATCTTATTTTTATTTTCAGAACAATTATGCTGTAATGATGCTAATGGAAAGATCAGCGTAACTTCTAAAAGATTAGATACGATGTATGTGTGTGATATTTGCAACGGACTTTTTGCTAGCGTGGAAGCCTTGGATAGACACAGGCTGAGCTGTTTTCCCGATCGTTCACAAGATTATTTTGACAATAGCATGGTTAGTTTTTACTTATCACATCGTTTTTGCTGCATACGGTAATATATCTTTTTATTGATGGGCCTGATCGGTCGTGGGTTCGATTCCCACCTAGGGTAAATATTTATATGATGATGATATTTGTATCTGGGTGCGAATAATATGTATTTAAGTGTTATATTTGTGATTCCTCTGTTGTCTGATGTCCGTAACACAAGTGCTTTAAGCGACTTACCACGGAGTCAGTTCAATGTTTGAGACGTAGTGTGAATATTATATTATTTAAGGATTGGGTTATTATTAATAAAATCAAGTAAATAAATTTTTGACATTCAGTCAAAATATGCTACGTGATTTGGTCAGAAATAGTCCTTATATTTTTGTCAGGACTCGTGGAAAATCTTTCGCCATTTACTATGAATATAAAATTCTAGATTTTTCTAAGTAGTAACATCAGTAGAACACTAAGTTACGTTATATTTTTTTTTATTTACTATATAGGCTAATTGCACGATAGTTGCACCAACACCTCGATACCCTGAGGTTTGCTTTTCATGTGAGATGTGCTGTAACCAGTTCACTTCAGCGGACCAGTTGAAGGCTCATACAATGACGTGTCCGAAGAAAGTTCCTTCAAGATCTGGACGAAGAGAGTATACGAATAATGCTAATAGTAATAAGATGTGGAACTGTGGTTCCTGCAATCAGCTTTTTATAACAGCCAGGTAACGACTGCTTGTACAATTTACCCAATTACCCCTTGATTAGATCTCTTATCAAGTTCCTTCTAATTCTATGCACGCTTATGGCTAAAATGGCTTTAGTACGCACTGATATTATTATTCGGCCTGCTACTTTCGTTCTAATTGCTTTCTAATATATTGCTCAGAGAACTTTACAAGCATAAACGCGGGGAAGATCGACCACCCGGTTCTCCCCTTACAGCTTACGTTTGCGAAGAATGTGATAAGGTTTTGGGAAGCATGTGTGCTTTACATACTCATAAGAAAATGCACAAAGTGACTAAGCCTGTGAGTAAATGGGTTGCTGTATTAAGTAACTGACTTACGATCGGAACAATATAATATCTAATGCTTTTTATCAGGGATACCCATGCCGTATCTGCGCCCGCCGCTTCAACCAGTCAGGCCATCTCGCTATACATATGAGGATGCATACCGGAGAGCGACCGTACCCATGCGATCTTTGCCCCAAAGCCTTCAAAGTTAAGGTATTTTAGATTGCTCGAGATCCATATTACTTATAAAAAATAATGAGTAATGTTCGTTTAGCTGTAAAAGTTTAGCTTAGCTTTTGGCTTAGCCGGCAAATCCTAGAGAAGGATTTTCATTCAACCCCAGGAGAGTCTACTCGGAGTCCGAGGACCTGCTAGTCTGCCCGAGGTAGTGGATTATACCAATTTATGTAAAAATCTACAGAAATTCTATATCTTCTATATCTACAGAAAGAAAACAAGAGAGCGCTTTACATAAACCGAGAGAAAATAATATTATTTCTCGAGTTTTGTCACTGTGACGTGATGAAAATTAATAGACACCTTCATTACAGGTCATGTTTGGTCCGTTCCAAGTTTTCCGCGCATCGCCTTCCAGACTATGTTAATGAATGCATAATATTTGCGATATTACTGATAGCAAAAAAAGCTCGCACAGTTCCTGCAATGAATACGCAATTTGTGCAGCGCTTAGTGCAGGGCAGAGATGGTTCCCAGTATTTTTTTCCGTATGATAATGTATGTGAAATGGTGTCGGTGGCAGGTGGAGCGCGACGACCATCGTCGGACGCACACCGGGGAGCGGCCCTTCGCTTGTGCAGCCTGCCCCAAGACGTTCACCGCCGCCGCACGGTTGCGTGAGCACGCACGTATACACACAGACCAAAGGTTACGTCCTTATACTAACAACTCAACATCAATCCGTATTAATTTGTATCGTGTGATTCCAAAAAATAATAAGTTACGTTCGGAAACGAAATTGTAATTATCAAAGTCTCATAGAAACTAGCGCCACGTTTGACCTAAAACAATGGAGAATTTGCGCATAATCGCAAGAGATGGCGCTACAGACATATGAATTATTAATACAAAGATTCCATTTAGAACTCAGTACATCACAGAAAAAGTAATATCTATAAATTAATCTATTGGGAAGTTTTGAACCTAAATTATTAAATCATTTCCTATTAATCTTTTTACTCATATTTTTATGTAAAATGATTTTAAAATAAAAAGTTTAAGCAATACTAATTACTTAAGATTCTGCTTTGATGCTGCTGCAATGTAGTTCAAAACAACTTTATTAATTCCTGGATTTGTTTGACAATTTTAAGTAAGAAATTGTAGTAGAAAAGTATAATTTACGCTTTATACATGGTAGTCGCAACCACTTCCAGTCAATTCACACATCTCATACTGACCTGACACTGACATAAGTCGCTTAAAGCAACATAATACTTATATAGATATGCAACACCCAGATATAGAACAAACTCAAATACATATCATATAAATGTTTGTCCTGGGTGGGAATCCAAAATACGACAAATCACATCTTTACTTACATAGATGTTACAACTAGAAAAACATAATTGATAAAAGAATGTTACGTATTCAATTGCAAACGCTGGTTCTTGTGTAATCCTAACTTACACAAATATCATGTAGAGGATTTATTTGTGCTGGAACTGACTTATTTGTGTAGTTCATAATACGATACATAGCCCGGCGGATTAGCAAATTGAAGTAGCTGGGCACTTGGTACGCAAAACCTATAGCTGATGGAGTCATAAAGTTCAGGTACCGATAGTGCAGCGCAAGATGGACATACGATCTGACTAAAACCGCGGTATCGCGCTGGACACAGGCCGCATACAACCGGTCCTATTGGAGATTACTTGGAGAGGCCTTTGTCCAGCAGTGGACGTATTGTGGCTGATGATGATGATAGTACAATACAGACACAGGAAAGCACAGGATTTATCATGGCAAGAATTTGTTTAAAAAAGTTCCCTGTTTATTCGTTGTTCAAATGGTTAATCGGGTTTTTTTAAAACAAGCACCTATTGCCATGCAATTCACCCGCAATTGGCGTGTTGAAAAAATTCAATTTACTCAAAATGAAATGATTGTAGAAAACTAACAATGATCGTATACGAAGTTTGAATATAAATATACATCTATATTAATATTATAATTAAAAATATGTTTGTTATTCTTTATAACTTGTATTCTTTGTGTAAAGGTAGACTGATTTTGATGAAGATTCATTTATAGCTTGAATCCTGGTTAATAATATAAATAATTTTCGATTTGTATGTAAGGTGTGAGTTTGAAAGAGATTAGAGAATAGTATAAGAGATCGATGTGGTGTAAAAGATGATGTTGTGAAAACAATAGAGAAAAGAATGTTGGACATGTAGAAAGGATGAATGAAAGTAGAATGACTGAACACATAGACATAACACATAGAGTACAATAGAGCGGAAGTAATTAAAAGAGTTGGTATAGGACGAGTGAGGCAAACATATCTTAGGTAGAAGAGGTATTTAAGAAGGGCCAGGTCAGAAGTACCAAGAAAAAACTAGAGTGTATGAAAGGACTAATGGAAAAAACAAGTGGATATCCATAGTCTCTGCCTACCCCGTTGGGACACGGGTTGATGTATAAAAGCAGGTTTACCATATATCTCCAAACGAACGTTAATACTCGATACGAATACATACATAACCTAGTGTACAAAGGGTAGCAATACAAAATAACTTTATTTTTTCTTACTCTATTGAATCATATTTATATTCAAATTTAGGCATAATTATTCATCATTATTATACAAGCCAGGGAAGGCTAGTGTCCAGCGATGGACTGCCAGTCCATCCCTGGACATAAGCCTTCCCAAGAAAGGGGGAATTTTGTCCGTAAATGCCGCGCTGGGCAAACGTGTTGGCAATCGCAGAGCGCAGCTTTCGCGTCGGGGATGCAGTTTCCGATTAATATACCGCCATCTGTCGGTTCTGTATCTCAGTCGCCTCTTACGACACCTGGTACAGAGCGAGGTACCATTTTACTCTGCCAGGACCGGCATAATTATTATGTTTACATATATTTACTTGAATACTATATGATATCATTCAAAGAGTATCATCTAGAACTAAAAACTTAATACCTAATAAATTAACCTCTCTAAGTTATGAGCTGATATTATTGACTAGATTTATCATGTTAATATTCGACATTTTAAATGTGCGAAATGTGTTAATATCAATTATATTTTGAAAAGTGCAGAAATAAATATATAATGGTTGACTGGGAGATAATGCTATCTGGCATTAAGTCCGCCATTTGTACATTTTGTAACTTTTTGTGCAATAAAGTTAAATAAATAAAATAATATATATATATATAAATATATGAATTATAACAGTCTTGATCGACAGATATTTATGATATGATGTACAGCATATTATTATTATAATACTCAAGCTTCGTATTTTTTATCGAGTGTAAGATAAAATAAGTGGCTATTCTTTATAATATAACATATACTAGTTCCAGCTCAGACAGGTGTCTCAAGGGACAGGTTTACAAGCTTTGTCTTTGCACTCAGTTTAAAAAATTAAAGATGACTAGATGTGACTCGCAGCTTTGCTCGCGTGGGAACCGATGATAGTGGATCGGAGGTGTTAGTTGTTATTTTTAGCACTCGGTAATAACTGAAATATTTATCAGGTTGCGTCTGAGTGTTTCCATAATTTTTGGTTATAATAACTAAAGACTATTTACATTGTGATAATATTAAAGATGTTTTGTTAAAGTATTTTTTTGTTTCGTTGTTACGTTTATATATAGTTTACGAACACCGTTTGCACGAGCACCGTAGTACAAAATCACTGATCATCATATCAGCCATTTTGGACGTCCAATACTGGCCATAGGCCTCCCTGAGATAGGGGGAATAAGAGCGCTACTTTTACGATGGATATGCTGCTGTGCCCCTGTCCTGTGCATTTGAGCTACGCTGTTTCAGATGGATATACCGCCAACTATCGGTGCTGGTACCCCAGTCGCCTCTTACGGCACTTGCTACAGGAGAAATTTATCAAATTTACTCTGCCGGAACCCTAAATAGTATCTTCCACTGTGCCAGTGTCGTAGATGCCTGAACCGACAGATGGTTGGGTATCCTAACTATAGTAGCTATAGTATGCAAGGGGGCGGGGCCGGGTAGCTATATCTTCGTCGCAAAACTACGCTCAGCGATTGCAACCAAGCCTGTTCAGCGCGGCAATCGATGGGCAAAATGTCGAAATGATAATAAATTACTTCGGGACGCTTATGCCCTGCAGTGGATGTCTGGCGGCTTATATTGCAGTTAATTTTTTTAATATTATGAGGTCATCAAACAATATAAGAAATGTGACTGCAGCCTACAGGCACTTTTGTCGCAAAGATATCACTAGCGTGTTGCTAACCTATTGTACTGATGTCTATGTCACATTACCCAGTATTTTCACTGCCTCTCTCACCCTTCAAACTGGAA
Organism: Heortia vitessoides; assembly: GCA_020976665.1. Classification (NCBI taxonomy): domain Eukaryota; kingdom Metazoa; phylum Arthropoda; class Insecta; order Lepidoptera; family Crambidae; genus Heortia; species Heortia vitessoides. The sequence goes on from JACJUM010002496.1 coordinate 7,255,996, forward strand.
CACAGCAATGCGAACACTAGCTATTTAGCGGTAGAAATAGGTTAGGGAGGTACAAACGCAGATGTTTTTTATAGGAGGTCAATTTGATCTTAATGATAAACATATGTCTGGTTAGTTAGGCCTTCATTTATGATTAACTTTTTATAATCTTCCCAAGAAAATTTCTTAGTTACCATAAAAAGTAGATTAGCTAAACCTTATACATATTCTGCAAGTCGGTTCCGTTGGGCTGTTTAGCCACTGAAGCGAGGGAGCAGAGCAAAACAAATAAACAAACTCTACTTTATGCAAATACCTATTAAACTGGAGTTTTTAGATTCTCCTACCCAATAAGTGGGTTACTAAGTTTGCGACTGTGGATTTTGAAGCATTATCAACAACATCATGTCAGCTGCAAGACGTCCACTACTGGACATAAACCTCTCCCAGTGAATTCCAATAGGACCGATCGTATGCGGCTCTATCCTTCGGTTTTAGTCAGATCGTTCGTACACCTTGTGGGTGGACAGACTACGCTGCGCTTGCCGGGACGTGGTCTCCATTCCAGAACCTCACGACTCCATCGTTCATCGGTTTGGCGTGCAAAGTGCCCTGCCCACTGCCACTTCAACTTGCTAATGCGCCGAGCTATTCAATACATATACATATAATATATGGCATAATATTAACAGATTTTACTATTGTAATTAAATTAAATAAAAGTCTACGTAGATGAAGTAGCAGCAACTGACCAATCTTCTAGACACTCTAGAGCTAATCTAATACGGGCCTGATGGTGCATTGTGTAGTCTTTCTATCTTGAGCGCCAAAGGTCGCGGGTTCGATCCCTACCTAGGTTGTCCTAAGCACATTTGTGCTTGTTTGTTTGATAAACGTTTGTGTTTGTTTTGCATCTAGGTGTTAAATATATGTATTTAAGTATTATATTTGTGATTTCTTTGTTGTCTGATTATTTTATTAAACTTTTGCACATCAAAATTCGAATATTGAAGTATATATACTTATATATCGCAGGCTTAATGCCTAGTTGAATTATCTACCAGTTTACCATTGGGAAAACAGAACAGATAAGGCGTTAAAATAAATATTATAAAAATAAAATCAAAACTACATTTAAAAAAAAAATAAGGATGTTTCTTAATATTATGTTAGTGTATATAACATACATTACACAATATTTTGTAACATTCACTTTAAACGCGGTTCATTTCAACTTCACTTCAACCGTTCTCAAGATCGATAAACGATGTTGTCTCCATCATCTTCTTGTCAATTTAAAAAGTCAAGTAAACCGTGTTTTTAAGCCGTTAAAAAGTAGATTTATTTTATACATATCAAAATAATTATTATACCTGATAGGTATGGATGAGTAACAAATAGAGATGGGTAAAATTAATGGACACATCCGTAGAAAAGAGAGTCCGTAAGGCTCTCTTAATTGCAAAGATATTCGATTGATATTATTATTATATTTTTCTGTTTTAAGCTCGTCGCGACCTTGCAGTCAGCTCAAAGTATGAGATGTGTGAATACATTTCTTATCTAATTCTGTAAAAAGGAGAGTTTCTGATTGTCGAGGTAATATCCGACAGTAGTGATCTGATTTAAAATATCTAATCTAATGTGAAGATGAAAAAATGAATAAGATTAAAAATATTTATTTGGCTTATACTTATGTGTGTGAGTGTGTGTATGTGTGTGAGCGTGTGTGTAAGTATGTGTGTGTGTGTGTGTGTGTGTATGTGTATGTATGTGTGTGTGTTAACAGTCATAATATTTTATGTGATATATACCTAACTCTCAGTTTACTATATTATAAAGATGTGCTGAAAGTTTAATATATTTTTTTCTAGCAAATGCAGTGTTTGCTTAATTTCAGGGAGATGGGGTAAATATATGTGTTTTTAATACTACATAATTGATATGTAGCTTTCTAACCATTAAGAGGCCACTGGTTTGGTAAAGGCACTTAGAAAGCGTATGTTTATAAAATGCATGACCTTAATTAAAATATTATGTGTTATATTAGAAGCAATGAGCAAGTGATTATAAATGGGATAATTTTATTATAACCTATACCTACATATTTCGCTAATAAGGTCACCAATAAATGATATAATCTACAAAAAACTATATCATCATCATAACATCAGCTATAGCTAGTTCACTGATGGACATAGACCTCCCCAAGATATGGGGTTTTTTGCCAATCAGAGAGCGCAGCTTCTGAGAGGTTTGCTGTTGCCTAGTCCCACCCTGTAGTATAGAAGTATGTAGATATATATATTTTACCCTTTATATGTAAAAATATTTATATAATGATATTAGAGTTTATTCTGTGTCTGGCCGTTAAATATATGTATTTAAGTAGTATATTTGTGATTTCTCTGTTGCCTCTAACAAGTGCTTTCAGCGACTTACCACGAAGTCAGTTCCATGTATGAGATGTTGTGGGAATTTATTATTATTATATATTTGATGATGTTGTGACAACAGTAGAGAAAGGAATGTGAAGATGGTTTAGACATATAGAATGAATGGATGAAATTGAACTGACTGCACTGAATATATAGACCGGAAGTGTATGGAAGAGTTAGTATAGAACGACCGAGGTAAACATACCTTAACCAGGTAAAAGAGGTATTAAAGAAGGGCCGGGTTAGAAGTACCAAGAATAAACGAGCGTGTATTTTTTTTTTATTTATTTAACTTTATTGCACAAAATGTTACAAAATGTACAAATGGCGGACTTAATGCCAGATGGCATTATCTCTCAGTCAACCATTACACAAAACAGAAATATATATATATATATATATATAGTGGTGCAGGCAATATATATACAAAATAAATAAACGTGGCATACATATTTGTATACATAAACGCAATAAATGCATATGATATAAAAAAATATATATGTATATATATATACATAAAATAACGTACATCAGAAATAGGGTTATAAAGTTAAAGAAGCAGCATCAGTAAATAAAGTAGGGAGACAGCGTTTCAGGATATGCAAGGTATGCCAAGATCGTAAAAAGCAGAGATCCATAGTCTATATAGCCTACCCCGATTGAATATAGGCGTAATGTATGTATGTATGTGTGTATATATATATAGTTTATCTATTTGATTTTTGCAATGTTTTCCATACTATAATACATGTTGAATTTTTCTAAAGCATGTTTTCAGCTACTTTAAAACAGTCGATTAACTTAACAACAGCTGATATATATTTGGTCACTGCTTTTGTAATATCACTAAGTCGACTAACAAGCATTAGATCTGCGTGAAAGTAATCGTCACCGCAGCCATTTCGACGCTCGTATAGGGATATCACCAGCGCGTTGCCTACCTTCTGACTTGAAGATATTATATTACACTAATTATATTACGCTGTCCCGGCAAACGTTGTTCTGCCATATAAATGATATCAAATGATTAAATTAAAACAACTATAAAAAATTAGGGTTGGTGAGACAAGAATGAAAACTTAGGGTTGTATGTATATATGTAAAACGCTATATTATTATAAAAAAATCCAAAATATTTAAAAAAGAATGTTAGTGTTGTATAACCCTTTTCACTAAGGAGTATAAAAATACATAGTAGCCGATTCTCAGATTTATAGAATATGCATATAAAATTTCATAAGAATCGGTCAAGTCGTATCGGAGGAGTATGGTAACTGGCACTGTGACACGACAATTTTATATATTAGAAGAAGATTAAGCAATAATTTAACTCTTTGACAAAGTCAAAAGCAAGTCAAACTTTGCTGTTCGGCGGTAAAAATAGGTGAGAGTGAGGTTATGTGCAGACGAGCTTTGTATGATGTCTATCGCATGTTTAGGGCCTTAATATGTTAGGAAATTAAATTAAATTTATAGTAAAATAAAGTTATCTCTAAAGTGCGGTGCCGCGCAGACCCGCCCGCGACCGGTTAGCGGGACTTTATGGTTGAATATTTTCATATCCCATAAACGGGTCATAAACAGACCTTGCCGTATTTCAAACCTACTCGAAAATTAATAACTTAAGCTGCATTTGAGTATATACAGACTCATAATAAATGTTTATTGCGATAAAAAAATTACTGAACATTCCATTGGTTAATGTGGAAATCAAGGAAAAGCCGATAATTATGTTTTCATAAAAGAATATTTGCGTTTCCCGTACCATCTATCGATGTATCCTTTGTGGTTTATTAACACGCAGCTCTCATCTGTATGCTTGTATGCTTTTGTACTTGCGCCTTTGCGTGCTTGCGCCTTAGCGTGCTTGCGCCTTAGCATGCTTGCGCCTTAGCGTGCTTGCGCCTTAGCGTGCTTGCGTCTTAGCGTGCTTGCGCCTTAGCGTGCTTGCGCCTTAGCGTGCTTACGTGCTTATGTGCTTGAATGGTTACATACTTAGATACTTGTGTGCTTATATGTTTGTTGTATGTAACCGATTTCTTTGAATCCACCCATTTTAAACGGACACATAATTTATCCTATGTATTGTTGTATTGTTTCAAGAAGTGGACACAATACAACAATATGATAAGATTTTCTCATTATTTCCATCAAACTAAAACGCAAAAATAAATATAGCTAATCGGAACTAAAAAACATGCTTTTGAAGCGCAACAAACTAAAATGTGATCAATATTTCCTAACACGTGGGGCGCTTTGTGCCATATTTTTCGTATCTCGATATACGAACGCTGTACGCCCCGTGCTTTGTTCACAATAATAATAGGTACTAGTATTTTCAGTTAATTATTGTTTTCAGCTTATATTAAAACTAGCAGCGACTCGCGGTTTCACCCGCGTTAAATCGTAGAACTTTTATATTAACTTTACACTCCTCTATTACGACTTTAAGAGACGATTTTGGAAAAAATATATTACTTTTTTGAAATTTCGTAAAAATTTACTGTCGTCCATAATTAGCTAAACCACTTGAATATTTTTTGATTATATAAATAACACTTGAAAGTATTATCAATTGACTGTGTTATTCTAATGAGAATCGTTGCAGTAACAAGGTGTGTTTATAGAAAACCTTTTAGTTGCGGGTTACTTTAACAGTGCAGGATAACTTTAACTACTTGGTTTAAAGTAATAAAACCCAGCTGAATTATCTTATCAGTATGGAACGTCTCTAAACTTTAACATCATCATCATCATCATTGGCCTGTCGGCCCGATGGCGCAGTTGGTAGTATCTTGTGCGTCAAGGGTCGTGGTCTCGATTCCCACCATGAGAAAATATTTATATGATGACATTTGTTTTTTATCTGTATCTGGGTGTTAAATATATGTATTTAAGTAGTATATTTGTGGTTCCTCTGTTGTCTTACGTCCGTAACACAAGTGCTTTAGGCGACTTACCACGGAGTCAGCTCAATATATGAGTAGTTGTGGAAATTTATTTATATATTTATTTATTTATGTTTGTTCTGTGTCTGGGTGTTAAAGATATGTATTTAAGTAGTATATTTGTGGTTCCTCTGTAGTCTGGCGTCCGTAACACAAGTGCTTTAGGCGACTTACCACGGAGTCAGCTCAATGTATGAGTAGTTGTGGAAATTTATCTATATATTTATTTATTTATGTTTGTTCTGTGTCTGGGTGTTAAAAATATGTATTTAAGTAGTATATTTGTGGTTCCTCTTTAGTCTGGCGTCCGTAAGACAAGTGCTTTAGGCGACTTACCACGGAGTTAGGTCAATGTATAAGATGTTGTGGAAGTTTATTATTATTCTATTATTAAATTTATCCTACATTTATGCGTTCACTACTCATTATAAAAGTAGATTGAGATCTAGAGAACGGCAACCGAAACGTCAAACAAAAAAAATGTAAAAAGTTTAATAAAGCGTGTTTAAAGCCGTTGAAAGAATCGTTTAATTGTCATCATTATCATATCAACTATAGGACTAGGTTAGGTATGCCCCGTCGGCATAGGCTCTTATGAGGTAGACCTTATACAAAAGGTCGACTACATTGGTACCTCACTCTCACCTATTTCTACCGCCAAATAGCAGTGTTCGCATTCCAATGCTCTGGTCTGAAGGGCGAGAGAGGCAGTGAATTCAATGGGTAATCTGGCATAATATCCTTAAGTCACAAGGTTGGCAACACATTAGTGATATCCTCGTGATATAACATGCGTCTATAAGCTGCATTATGCTTACTATCACGCGGGCTGCCTGGTTGTTTGTCGTATAATAAAAAAAAATGCATCCAGCGCGATGTTGCAGTTCTAGTCAGATGTTCAGTCCATCTTATGTCAAAATATCAGTTACCCAAAAAACTAAAATACGAAAATAATTTTTAAAGGCCGTAAATTTGAAATTGTAAATGTTACTATGATACCAAAAGGAATCGTTTCTAATTATGTATGCATTTAAACATGTGAATTGGTATTATCCGGGATGTTATAAACAAATATAAAATAGTGTCTCTTAAATACAAATAATTACGGATATCTATTCCACGTTCACATTATGCAATATTCTAGTTTTTATATCATATTAAAGGCTAATTTTGACTACCAAATGATTTACTGTATATAAACGCAAAGCTATAACTTTAAAAAAAAAATTATAATGTAAGAGGGTATGATCGAGCCGGTTATTGCGTTCATATTCACATTAAAACAAAAACTGTGCTAAAAGTCTGAATTTCCAAAATAGGCGAACCATTTGAATACTAACAAGGTGGAGGGCTCCGGCGGCGCATTCGATTGTGCCCCATCTTGGGCGCTTAATTTTTTTTTATATGTATAGATAAATTATAATAACATACAGACATAGTTACTAAAGTATTTATAATCCATACTAAGTATTAATTTTGTAATGGTGAAATAATTTTTAAAATATATCAAGTCATTTTTAAGTTGGTTTTTGTGTATATTTCTTCGCTATGAAAGCGAAGAAATATACATAAATCAAATAATTCCTCTTCATAATATAAGTTTAAATAACTGAGTGTACACCTAAAATACCTAAACGCCGACGCCGGTTATAGCGACACGCCGCTGGGGCGAGCCGGCGTGACGGACGCGGCGACCCCCAGTGACGTATGGTCATAAGCTAAGCTATAAATAGCACCCACGTGCTTCCTCTCTCGTAATTACATTTATTTTTAAACATCCATACTTCTACGGAGTCTCATACTAATAAAACAAATGCCTCTCACAAAGGTCATCTTCATTGATACCTCATTCACACCTTTATATTTCTACCGCCAAACAAGTGTTCGCATTGTTGTGTTCCGGTTTGTGAAGTTAGAAGGGAGAGAAATGACTGGGTAATGTGACATAATATGAATTGCAATGAATTATGGCTGCGAAACGTGGTCTCTAACTATTGGCCTTATTAACTAACTGAAAATAGCCCAACGAGCTATGGAGAGGGCAATGCTCGGAGTCTCTTTGCGCGATCGAATCAGAAATTAGGTGATCCGTGAAACAACCAAAGTTACCGACATTACCCGGCGGATTAGCAAGTTGAAGTAGCAGGGGCCAGGGCACTTAGCACACAGAACCGATAAACGATAGAGTCATAAGGTTCTGGAATGGTGACCAAGTACTGGTAAGCGCAGCGTAGCACAACGAGTAAGGTGGATAGAGGATCTAACTAAAAGTATAGGATCGCGCTTGACGAAAGTCGCTTACAACCGGTCCTATTGAAAATCACTATATCCAGCAGCGGACGTCCTAATACGACGTGGGGCTGGTATGTTGATGATGATGTGACATATCTTCACAAGGTTGCCGACGCGCTAGTGATATCTTTGTGATGATTTAATATATTATTTGAGGGACGTTATGGCACTTTCGGTAATGCCCCTATATTGGGCGCCAAAGTTCCCGGGTTTGATATCCACGCAGGCTAAAACTTTATTTATTGAATAATTAGTGTTTGATCCGTGTCTGGGTGTAAGTATGTATTTGAGAATTATATATGTAATTCCTCTGCTGTTTGATGTCCGTACCACAAGTGCTTTAAGCGACTTATCTCGGAGTATGTATGAGATGTGTGAATTAATTTATTTATATAAAAATCAAAACAATTTGCCCCAAAGGACAGATTGTAATGAAGTCAGTCATAAATTTATTTACGTGTCATTAGTTAATTATAAGAAAATCGAAGAAATTAATGTAACACTTGCAAGTCCTGAATCGTGGTTAGTGAATTAGTCAGTTGTTGTTTGAGTTTCCGTCATGCTCAATAAAAGAGGAATAAAATAATGGTGGCTAATAAAATACCTCCTTTTTAACAGTTTTAAAACGAGTCAGGTATTATAGAATATTACCTCCCACTGCACGAGTCGTAATGGACAGAACAAACACTTATTTGATGATATTCTGTTTGTTCTGTGTCTGGGTGTTAAATATATGTATATTATATAAATAGTATATTTGTGATTCCTCTGTTGTTTGATGTGCGTAACATAAGTGCTTTATAATGAAGTCGCCAATATAAATAACCGATAAATAAGGTACCGGCAGATTAGAATGGTACCTCCCTCTGTACTAGGTGCCGTAAGAGGTGTCTAAGATTCCAGAACCGATAGATGGCGGTATATTCATGCGAAACAGTGTAGCTCAAATACAAAGCATAGGGATGGGCAGCAGCATCCCTATCGTGGAAACTGTGCTCTGCGATTGCCAAAAAGTTAGCCCAGTGCGTAATTAAGCGCAAAATCCCCCTTTCTTGAATAGGCCTATGTCCAGCAGTGGACTTCAATGGCTGTAATTATTAATATAAATTACTAATACGTCACTAATACCTTGACATCTGTCATATCTATTCGCTATATCTAAAGAAGTATCTTGTGGTATCATGATGGAAGTTGAAGAATGTGATATTTATGTTGGTAATGTTATGGTGTGTGCAGACCGTATCGCTGTGATATTTGCGGAGCTGCGTTCCGGCGGCCGTACGCGCGGACCGTACATACTCTCATCCACACGGGGGAGAAGCCGCATGAGTGCGATATTTGCGGCACCGCGTTCAGGTAACACTGCAATATGATATGTAATATTATGACTTCAAGGTCGAATTCAAGAGACGGATGATTCCGTACGCACGGGCGTACCCTCATTTACAAGACGGGGGAAAAACCGCATGAGTGCGACGGTTGTGACATTGCTTTTAGGCAACATTGCAGTTAATACTTAATATCACTGCTTTTAAGGTCGTATTTGGATAAACTTATACCTGATAGAAAAAAAGCAGGTAAGAATTCCTTTCTTGACTGTGACAGAAAAGAGTGTGTCGTTATATTAAATCAGACAGACATACACAACAGATAATTTAATAGTAATTATGTTTGTTTATGTATTTTTGTATTTGATACCCTTTTTCATATTCTGATCAACTATTGGTATTTTGACAACTTTAGCAGTGTGCTATCTGTTGAGTAGACTATTTTTTAGATTTTATTTAAGTGGTTTTTTAATGTAACTAGTATATACATACAATTAAATTGACTTCCGTGGATCAGCCCTGAAAATAGACTTTAGATAAGACCGAATTAGCTTGCAATGACTACAAAAACTGGATTTGCCTTCATGAATGTGCCTAGTCATTTCAATTAATCCTAACTCGTGTTAAGTTACAAAAACTGGACTCTTCTTTGTTGAGGTTCTGCTTAGCCTCTGCCCTTTAATCCGTTCTTCTTACTTGCATTTCTTAACTTAACTTTAACCCGCGGAATCTATTCAGCGATCTAAAATCCATATACTTCGTTAGGACTCTAATTATCTAAGTGCTCATTATAAGCCATAAAAGCATTACAACGAGACACCTTTATTTTGATATTACCAAGGGTTATGCTTAGATATCCAGAAATTTACTATTACAAAGGAAAACTAATGGCTTCCTTAACCAGTTTTTTATTTAATGTTTACAACCATGTACACGTAACTAAACTGTTCTCACAGTGTTTACCTACACTCAGACTTTGTTTTTAATGCAAATTATTAATTAGAAATGTAAAATTTCAGACGATCCGGAGATATGTGGAAACACAAGCGGACACTGCACGGCGTACAAGCGAATGTTAATGAGAGTGACATTAGACATTAATACTTTTATATAAATATGTACTTCAATTAACAATACGTAGCACCACCACGGTATCCACCTCATGGGTGAATCCCATGAGGTGGATATACGATCGGACTTTCTTAGCAGATTTCTTAGAAGGCAAGCATTTAATCTACCTTTGTGGACTTCCTACGTCTTTTTTGCTGTGTGCAATTGTTAGATACGGAATATAAATTTGTATGGAAAATAACGTATTACCTGATTAGATAGGTGGTTTATGGGTAAGACTGCCAAGAGCGGGCTTGGAATTCCCACGATAACAGAATCAACGGGAAGAAAATTTAATGTATTCGGACAAGTCCGACGGCCAGTACAAAATGCAAGTGAACTGTGAGAGATTGCAGGAGAGCGCTTTAATGCTGAGAAAGAAGTTCAAAAACAGATTTGTGGATTTTCTTTCTAATTTTAACTTAAGCAAATTTAAGCATAGGTTATTGCGTAACTTAAATGGAAAGATTTTTAAACATGATGATGATAAAGAGTATATTATATAGTCTTTACAGTGATTCCCTTGTTCCCTTCTTGAAGAATTCTCGCTGAACGAGCTAGAAGTTTTAACTATAGCTTATTAATAAGCGATCTCTGTAACTCCTTCAATGGCATGGACAATTTAGCAGTGCAGCAATAGCACCGTCCGAAAATCAAACTCTTAAAATGCGGTGTGGTAGTTTTCTTTGAGAAATGCTTCTTTTAACGTAAAGATTAGAGATGTGACTAGTACTCGGTTGATAATCGGTACTCTGCGGAATAACCCGGTTTAATGCGGATTATACACGCTTTAAGAAAAGCAATATATTTCGGTAGATATAATTAAAATATGATCATCATATCAGCCATTAGAAGTCCACTGCAGAACACAGGCCTCCCCAAGTAAGGGGGAATTTTGCCTATAATCGCCGCGTTGGGCAATGGCAGAGCGCTGTTATCGCGATTAAAAAATCAAAACAAGAGTGTTAATCAAAAATATGTATAACTAATTTGGGAAATCTTTGACAATTACAATTAATAAAGTCTCTCTTCTCAAAATTATGCTAATGAATAAGAAGTTATGAGACAAAATTAAGAGAACAGTAATAAAATAATATATATTTAAAATTTAATTAAGGTAAGTTATGATGCATGAATACAAGGCTATCTGCTCGTTCTGGTAACAGCATTTGCCTCTTTTCTTCGTAGACGTTACCAGTCTCCTAAAACAATCGCTCGGAATACAAGGTGCTTGCAGGTGCAAATAGAGACACTCTTGCTAAATTCAGCGCGAGCCGGCCGCCCGACGCGCGCGACTCTGTTTTTACTTGCTTACGCGCGGGAATTACGAAACGGGAATCTGAATGAACAAAGTTACTCGGCCGAGTACTCGGTTGAAAAAAATTTCACCGATTAAAACCCGATATTGGGCGCGTCTCTAGTAAAATCCTATCTTGTGTGCCAAAGGTCATGTTTTGATTTACACCCATGCCAATTTAGATGATGAACATCTGTATTTGCCCTGTGTTTGGATGTGTACTTAAGTATTATTCTTGTATTCATCAGTTGTCTAATATCACACAACTGCTATAAACTACTTGTCATGTAGTCAGATATAAGATGTCGTCTGTATTTATTTATAAAAAGGAATCTCATTGTCGGATATAGATGATAGTTAATAAACCACATGAATAAACGTATACCTCTCATTTTGTTATTAGTTTCTTTAATTGACATTTTGTATGGAAGTAAATTTAAAGACGAATTCACCAGATCCTCGGCTGTGGAATTCCTACATATTTACCATATTACTGCGTTACGTGAGGGAAATAAGGAATATACTAATTAATTATCACTTTTAATATATATTTGCCTGCTGTCACAACCTATACGAGTGAAAAGTCCAGTACAAGCATCGTTGTTCACGTGCGATAAGCAACAGCTCAACCTACCCAAATCTGTCAAAACTTCGCAATCTATATTAATCTCTAAGTGCGAGCCGTTGAGTTCAAAATGCACTGTCATCATCATTCCAGTCATAGTAAGTCCACTGCTGAATATAGGCCTCCACAAAAAAGAAGGAACTTTGCCGCAAGCGCGATGGCAATCGCAGAGCGCAGCTTTCGCGATGGGTGGGGATGCTGCTGCCCATTCCCACTCTGTGCTGTTTGGGCTGCACTGTTTCGAATGGGTATACCGCCAACTATCAGTTCCGGTATCTTAGTCGCCTCTCTAATTGTATATCTATTTTATTCTAAATTCGAATTAAATCTATATTTGTTATAAAATTGACTGTATACTTATATTTATATATATATATATATATATATATTGACAGGCCCGATGGCACAGTGGTAGTGATCCTTTCTTGTGCGTCAAGGGTCGTGGTTTGATTCCCAGCCAGAGCAAATATTTATATGATGATATTTGTGTTTGTTCTATGTCTGGGTGTTAAATATGTATTCGAGTAATATATTTGTAATTTCTCTGTTGTCTGGAGTCCGTAACACAAGTGCTCTAAGCGACTCACCATGCGATGCGAAAAACAAGAATAAATAAAATATATTTTGACTGTTACTTCTATACGGAAAGCTGTCATAGATCAAACCTCCCGAATGGTCCTTGTATTCGATTAGTGTAGAACCTAATCGATGACTAGTCAATTTAAGAATTAAATACTTTACGGAAATACACATATACATCTCAATCGCTCTTTTCCATAGTAAAGTTGCTTGAAGCACACTTTTTGCAATAAGCCTGTCCATTATACTACCTAATGATTGTTCTTATTTATAAAAGTATTACTGTGTCTGGTGTAGAAAGTTGGTTATTACTAATGAAATTAATCATCAATAACGAACTAAATAATTATTAATTTATGGACAATTGAAAGCTAACGTGATGACGCATTTTACCCAGTCTTTAATAATCAACTGTTGGTTTATTTTTTAATCAGTCACACATTGATAATACAATCTGTGGCATCAGGAACAGGCTGGAGAGGAGTATTAGATAGAACTAGAACAAAAAAGAATGCGGGCTCCAACTAGTGAAAATTTTATCTTGTGGGGCTATTCATTATAATGATGTATAAATATTCATTGATATTCCAGAAAAAAGTCAATGTCGCTCCCTAACAGATAAACTAAGCATAAAGTCGTGCCGATTTAATAGAGGAAAATAAAACCAGATGTATCTCACGAGTACATAATTTCGGGATAAAAAGTAGCCTATGCGTAATTCCCTGCTATCAATAATATCTGTGCCAATTTTCCAGACCTAAAAGACGTGTACGTAACAGACAGACATAGACCCACATATCGATAATCGAATATCGAAAGTTGACGTTTTTAAGACTCTATTTATTCAATTAATAAAATGAAAACTAAAAGCATAGCGTACAGCCATTTTGTAAACTCTTTTGTTCTTTTATATCCGAATTTCTCTAAATAATAGGGAGAGATTCAAAAGCGCAGTGGGTAAACGCTGGCCTGAGACGCGGATGGGCACAAGTACAGTTCCCGGTCGAGGCACGTTAAGGAAAAGTATACACTTGGTGTGGGTCTGGTCGTCACTGACAGAGGTAAAAGTAGATCCTTTGTTCGATAACTTTTTTCCTTTCTGAGACCAAAATGCACATGTGCGTGTATTTTTTTTGCTGCCGGCATAAAAAACTGCATGCACATGTGCATTTAATAGAAAATTTATCGCTAATACCGGTTTGTATTAGAAATGTTTTCCTTTGTAAATTATTTTGCTTTTTGCCATTTTATGGCTTTTCATATTATTTCAACAATTGATTAATAAATGATTAGATTGAGACATCACATATATTGCCCTGGCCTTAATTAAAACATTGTCTTGTCTAATGGAAATCAGAAATCACGATAGTACCACAAATACCCATGAGTGAGGACACGGGAGATAGACCTCATGCGAAGGTCATCCGCATTGGTACCTACCTCACCCTCACCTAATTATCTACCGCCAAAAAGCAATGTTTACACAGCTGTGTTCCGGTTTGAAGGGTAAGAGAGGCAGCAAAGTTACTGGGTAATGTGACATATATTTTCAAGTCATAAGTTAGCCACGCGCTAGTGATATCCTTGTGTATCACAAAACGAGCGTCAACGGATGCGGTGACGCTTACTTACTATCAAGCAGTTGTTTGTCAATATGGTTTAAAAAAAAACATTTTTTTTAGCACGGAGTCTCTGCGCCTTATGAGTAGGTAGACTATATCTTCATTTATATAGATAAAATATAACCGCACGTTTACATTGCGTGGTGAGGCGTTCGGTAGGTATCTAGTGGGTGTAAATCGAACCTACGACCCTTAGGTTCGATATACGAGACAAAAATTTATGCTGTCCTTGTGAACTGATGATGAATGATTTGTTTGTTCTGTGTCAGAGTGTTAATAAGGTAGTATGTTAGTAATTTCTCTGCGGCCTGGTGTTCGTAACACCAGTGCTTTAAGCAACTTGTCTCGGAGTCAGGTATGAGATGTGTAAGTAAATTTACTTTTGTAGTATTATTAGATAAGATTTTCTTTTCTTCATTGCATCGAACTGAACTTGTATCGATCGTGTCATAAAGGGGTATATATACACAAAAATCAAATAAAAGTCAAAGTTTCTTCAACAGTAAATATTTATTATAAAAATTGCTCTTATAGCCACATTTCTGTTTCTATAATATATATATATAATATTTATGTTCATTCTTTGTGCCATTGTTTCACAAAATTATTCCTGTTCTTGTTATTTTCGACACAACAGCTTAAACAATAATATATTACAATGATATAACATTAGACAATTAGAGAAACAATTTTGATCAACTCCTACATGAGGAACGCTTAACAATTCGATGTGCAAATAAGTCGATCCAAAATTGATTTCACAATTTTCTAATGAGAGTATTTGTTTTCTAAAATATATTCACAATTGTTTCAATATAAATCCTGTCATTTTTGGTAACCAATGGCAATGAAAAACACTAAGGAATTACACTTATAGTAATGTAATTATAAAGTTACGTATGAAACGGCCGCGACTCTTCTTGGAAGAGCCGTCGGCAGAAGACGGATATGACAAGTGATCTGTCATATTTATTGCTGTAGGTCACAACGCGGCTGCGCGCGCGCACCTACGCCCGCGCCGCAGCCTGCCCCCTTTATGGCAACTAGTAATGACATCACAAACAATTATACCTCAAGAGTATCATAAATTTAAAGTAGTGCCCACCACTTAACGTCCTATACAAAAACTTTACATCCAAACAAACTGTAATCAAACATTACAATCGTGTTGAGCATTTCAAAGACAATTTACAAAAACATGAAAATGACAGGATGAGGGAGCGATTGAAGACATTTTGTACAATCTATTTGCAAGCAATCGGAGAGTTGCTTCTGTCGTGCAGTCGGTACCTACTGTAAAGTACAGTAAGAAAATATAATATTTGGTTAAGTAAAAAGATAGCTTAACTAAATATTTAAGTACCTCCAAATGAAATAGAACCGTTCCAGCAGCGGCCGGTCGACAGAAGCAACATACAAAACGACTCAGAATCGTCAGTACAGTACACAGTACAGCACAGTCCCACCGTAACTTGGTGTTCGTCAAACAGAGCAGTTTGCCGAAAAGTCGCTAACTTACTTAAGTAAACCATCACAACCAACCATACGGACATGTTCAACAAAAAATACCTACGCAAAAATAAACCGTAAAATAAAATAGATTGAGCTGAATTCAGTTATCCAGTGCGAGTTTACAACTCAAATAATGACTAAGTTGTTCGTGTATTTTAATTAACTGTACTGGCAATAGATTTTGTGACATCTTACATTAAAATGCATTAATATGTAACTTGTAAATCTGTTATGTACTCGAGTTATGGACAGAATAGAGGTTGTATGATACAACGCGGTGTGCCGCCGGCGATGAGCGCCCGTCGGCACACCGATATCAATAAAATTATTACTTTACATAATGTATTTACAACGGCTACGGAACCCGCGCCATAATGCCCATCTCCGTATATAATATGTACACTACATTTAAGAACATAGAGTTTTCTCTCATTAGCTACCGAATCACAATTCAAATATTTGAGTAATTGACAACGGTGGACAAACATGCGCCGGAGCACTAATGCATCCTACTTTATTGAAATTTGTACTTTGCTCTATTAAGTCGTGCTAGGTATGTTTGGTCCGTGCAGTCCAATCCGAGGGTCGCGTGTCTCGCTCGGTGGCGCTGGATCGTCGTCGGGCCATCGAGGGTACAGTGAACCAACCCAAATATCAGCGTCGAACCGCTTCAGCGCAAGTACAACGAATATATCACATAGGCGCGACCACAAATCCAATGCCACCAAATACATTAAGTGTAATTTCACACGCGCTGCTCACAACCCGATGTTAATAATGAGAGAACTTATCGTTGCCCTGCAGATCAGAGCACTCGATAGTCAGTCGTAGTAGTACCTCGCTAGATCTCTTTTTAGAAACGACGGGTTGGTTCTATTGATAGATTTTTTTAAATTTTTATTCGATGTCTCAAATCTCAATTCAAATTGATACATTTTAGGATCTCGAGAAAGGGGTAGGAGTCGGATGCCTCCCGGCAAACCAGTCAGTACAAAACTAGAATTAATGCTGCAAATAAATTACCGTTTTTACTAATAGTTTTATCAATATTTTACACGTTAGGAACTGCAATTCACGGTTAGTTAGGAAATAAATTATTCGATGAAATTTTACGATTAGTTGTATGCCTAAATAAAGTTCTCTTAACATCTATGAGTAAAAACGTTCAACGGGAGGCGTCCGAGTGAAGCGTAGTTAAGTTATGCAATTCCGATGCAAGGAGGGTGATTAAGTACAGCCTCGGCGGCGCTCAGTCAGCTGTTACAAATTCCAATTATTCAAATGCATGATCCTGCCGATACATGACACTCATTCTCTCTGCTGGTAAGGCTACCTAATTGACATCCAGTTACAACGCTGCCACTGCCGTGGTGGATGCAGGTCTGTTAAGTACTCTACGTTGACGCGCTTTGTTCGCGTTTGTTCAGTGAACGTCAGTCGCCAGGCCGGTCCGGGTTGATCCGGTCCCGGCCGGCCCGGCCGGTCGAGTGCTCGCAGCAGCGGCACATGTCCACACACATTCGTCTGGCGATCGAAACGAAATCTGATTCGTGAGAGGTGTGCTCTTTATATCGTTCATTCCTGATTAAATCGACAACGGAAATAACATTAGTGACTTAAACAAAAGAGGTACAAAGTTCATTAAAATTATATTTATAACTGTAAAAGATCACACTTCTACGAAAGGGATTTCAGTCAATAAAACATAACCCGATCATAGTCTTCTCGTTGTTCAGATTACATTACAATGAAAATATCAAGACAGAAATAATTTCAAACTATCACGTTTCCATCAACGAAATAATAAATATAGTATTTTACCTAATTAATTACACAATAATTTCAACAAAAATTTCAAACACCCGAGTTTCAAACGATAATAAAGTCATTTTCTAAGTCACTTCAGTTTTTGGAATTCACTTAAAGGGAAAAAAAAACTATCAAAAATAACTCGGCGTCATAAGTCCTGCGTCACGTCCGAAGCTAGCACCTTCCCTTTAGCAATTATATAATACTAACTAGTGACTGCGTGAGTGCGTCGGCTCGCGTGATCTGGGGCGCGTCGTGGAGCCCGACTAGAAGTGGCGCGCGGCCGCGGCGGCGGCCGGCAGCCGCGCGCCCGCCTCACCGGCCCGCGGCCGCAGCCGCCGGCGTATCACAGGCGCTCAGGGGGGCGCGGGCCACTCCGGCCCGCGCGGCGTGCACTAACTCGTCGGCACCAGCAGCCGCACGAAGCTGTCCTCGCTCCAGCCCCAGTCGTCGTGCCACGCGTCCTCGGGTGGGTCCAGCGCCGAGCGAGACGACAGGCTCAGTACCGAGCCCCAGTCTATGGTGCGCTGCTCCTCGTCGCCGTAGCCGGAGTCGCGGTCTGGTGGCGGCGGACTCGGGAAGGGGGTGGCGCGCCCGGCGGCCGGGTCTCGCGCACTCAACAGCTCGCACCGCGCCGCGCCGGCGACGCAGGCCGGCTCGAAGGGCGCCTCTTCCACGCTCTCGCGCTCCATTTCGCGCTCGATACCACGGAGGGTGTTGCACACGAGGACAGACCGCCGTAGGGAGGGATCGGCGGTCTGCCGGAAGCGTGCCAGCTTGAGCGCGCAGAGGTTCATCATCTTGTGCCGCCTCTCGCGGTAGCAGCGGCGCGAGGCGCAGCGGCCCGCAGCGCGTCCGTCGCAGCAGGCACGCGCAGCCGCGGCGCCCAGCTCGAGGTAGGACTTGCCGTTCTCGGCGCGGATGGTCTCGTGCGCGCCGCACCAGCCGCCGCACCAGCGGCGCCGACACGCGCGCCTTTCGTCGTCCTCGCGCCAGCATTCCACGCCGCCAGCGCCGGCGGCCACCGCCTCTAGCCGAGCTATCGAATCTTCCCAGCGTGCGACTTTGCCGCCGCCCTCGCAGGGGGAGACGGCGCGCCGTTTGGCGCCGCACCCGCCGCCTGAGCCCTGCAACGCCAACAGAGACACTATATTAATCACTCGCTTTATAATTGGTGAAGTTTAAAAAAACACGTACAATTGAATCAAACAACGTGCCGACTGACATTGGCATATCCATGCGATTTCGTTCCGTTCTCAAATCAAAATATCAGACGAGGCGAAACGTCAAAGATTATTTATTGTCTATGTTTTATCCAAATCCAAGGAACGAAGAACTCAAAATCCTGAACTTAAAACTTGCTATGAGCAATGTAGGTATCTACGAAACCTGTTTCCGGATATAAATTACAGATAAAATAAATGATAGAAAGACGTCATTGGAACAATGGTGTGTGGGCTGGCCCCAAAATATTCGGGCTCGGCTGTAGCGAGCGAACGGCGTCGAAAGTACCGTTCGAGGCACGCAGCCGCCGCCGCGTGCTCATTGGAAAATGTTGGAAAATTGGGACAGAATTGTTAGCCAGAACCGACATACATAGCGTTTTGTGATTTCTATACGCTTTTTACTATTATCGCTAAGTAATTCTGACTGCAATATAATTCTTACTTTTATTGCAACTACTCAAATCTAACTCAAATTAAATAAAGAAGAACATTTTCTCATGAAAATAAAGCGGAACAAAGCTCCAAGCCTATGAAAAATTCTGGGAAACAAACAACAAGACGGGACCTTTCTACATTCTGTGGTATTGTCTGGAATGCAATAAGAATTTGTCTATATATCTTCTAGTAGAGCAGTGTCCGATGCCATACGGGCTCTATGCGGGGTACCTGGCATGGGGAACCATTGTGTCCGGACCCTACTCAGTTTTTTTGGGACACGGGGTACACCCCTGCACCGCTCGCTCAGGTAGAAGTCCGTGCTCTTGCTCGAAGTTATGGGATTTACAGCCCCAGTTTTTTTATAGAAATATTGCAAATGTACGGTTACAATAGAATCTAAAATAGATATTTAATATACAATTAATATTAATTTATTTAATGTTGAGCTAAAGTGCATAAAATAATGAAAAGTCTCATCAGCCACGGTATAGGGTAGTTTAGTATTAACTTCAATTTAAACTTGAAAAACGAGCTATCGTTCTGCAGCTGCAAGTACTACGTAATGACGGACGGCGAGCGACAGGCGCGTTGACTTTTACGCGGCTGAGACGCAGTTTTATTATCGTTGTGTCGGGTACATTGCGAGTTTTGTTTGCAACTGTGTTCGTTTCGCAACGGCTAGCGGGCGATGCGTGCGTGTTCGTTGCAGCCGTCGTGGATTAATAAAATAGCTGAAGGCGAGTCCAGAAGGCGCAGATGCCGGTGCACCTGCCACCACAATTAGGAGGTACACGCGTCAACCCGCCTAGATATATACCTAGGTATAATTTTAACGTCTGATATTAAAAAAACAGTTTAATTATAGAGCTCAACTTGAAATCTAGCTATATACGACAAGTTACTACTTGTAAACGGAAGCTATGCGACAGCTTTAGCTATAGTATAGCTCTAGATCTCATGTTTGTCCAATGTTTCTATGTTAGACTAAATATAAAATAATTTGAAAATAAAATTGCAAAAACAATTCTTGGAATGAATAAAAATGTAGAGTCAGTCCGGTAGGTATAACGTTCAGAAATGCGGACAGTCGCCGGGGCGTAGTGTTGTTGCGACCGCGTTGACTCAGCTCACAGTCATCGCAACGCTGCAAATAATCATTTTGCGTCACCCTTTATCGCTGCGCGGAAAACATGGCGTTCCATTGTGCGAACGTTCGTCGGCAGGCAGCGTTTATTACAACAATCATTAGGGCCGCGCAATGAGTTCTAAAATGCAGAAACAGATAATTCCACGAGGTTTCATCGAATCACGCGGCCGCCAGCGGCGAGCGTGTGGACTCGTCGCCAGCGCTGGCGCTCATGAAAATAAATTTAGTAAATGACGTTGCCGCCCGACGTTGCCGCTCCGCGCCTCTGGAACGCGGCTGCGCGACGTTGCCGCTCCGCTCGCTCTTTCTAATCTTGTCGTAAAGTTCTTTTTCTGATGCGCGCCGCGTCGCTCGTTCGTTCTCTCCGCTCGAAACTTGGAAACGTCCGACGTTTATTTTATCGCTAGTCTCGAATATGCGGCGTTTTATAACCGGACCGCTCGCAATAGCGTCGAGGTGCGGAGTTACTGCTTATTCAAAATTATAACCATAAACTATGCGAGGTCCCCAGCATTCGGAATAGCGGTGCAGTAATGACTCGTCTCGGACGAAACGAAACGAAACGAGGTAGGAAAAGTTCGGTCGGCGAGGCGAGTCGAACGAACTTTCTATGGCATTGTGGGGACCGAATAGATGGCGGAGCGGCATTGCCTCACAGCGCTAAGCCATGTAGAGTCGAGCGGCAAGCGAGGGTCGCGGCGGGCGAGGGGCGCGGGGCGGGCGGGCGGTCCGCGGGGCGCGAGAGGCGAAGCGGAGGGGGAGACAACCGACGCGCCTGTGTGCCTTGCACGTGCACGCTCACACTACCCTGGCATAATAACATCGCGTAGCGGCCGTCCGGCTCTATCTAGCTGTAGAGCTACGTACACCCGGCTCTACGTATTATAGCGACTATAACTCGGGGTAGACAGCGGGGGTGTTCTGTGAAATTACCGCCTGCTGCACAAGGAATATGATGCTTCTGCTATTTTTAGTTTCTACATTAATTGGAAAAGGAAATGCCTGTATGTTTGTAATGGTCTGTATTGAAATTTAAAAATATACCTATTATGAATGATATATGATTACATCGACTATTAAAAGTAAATAGTCGACGTAATTTCAGGGTTCGTTTCATTCAAAAACGTGTATTCTGTACTATCAGATGTTTTGTTTCAGCGCCATTCTTGATGTCCAAAACCCACGCGATGTGTAGCTTATATGCGTACCTCATGCGATTGTTTACGACTATGGCGGTAGTAGTCATATTTTTTTATTTAATTTTTTGCCGTTCATTGATAAATCTCATAGGCGTAAAGATGTAGCGCGGTTCGTGTAGAAATAGAGAGGCGATTGGCGGCCGATTAATCATTAGCTCGTTTCAGCACAATAGAGCACGTGACCGGTTGGTAATTTCATTCATTCAGAAGGGCTGCTTTGTTGTGGACCTGTTATACTCCTTACTCTATGTAGAGATTAGCCTAATTCTCACGATTTGCTTTCATTCGTTATTGCAGCAGGTGATTATTCGTCTATTGGCGACGGAATGACCACTGCATTGCGTTTTTTGCATTCTAATCGAAAACCGTGTGTCAGACTAGTTTTTAAAATACTATATTTATATAATAAAAATATAATACTCTTCTATTGCGCAGTCTCTAAATATATATTTATTTTATATCTCATATACTCTTAGTAATAAATACATAAACAGCAGGTAGAGTTGAGTCAGCCCGGCACAAACGAGCCCTGGTGGTAGAGTCGAAGGCAGCGTCCACGTTTCCGTAAGCGCGAGGTCGCGCGCGCCTGTGTGCGAGAACCAGTCTCACATCCTGTTCGCTCGCTCGACTCTACATAGAGCTTTTTATTTCGCGCCTCTGCCCACTGCTGCGTGCTTATAAAGACGCTGCATTTTATTAGCTGTTTCTTCTTCGATTTATCTTCTTACCCATTTAATAGGCATAGATTTAGTCTATGGGAAAGACATGCTACAAAAAGCAAGTAATGTTCTATCTTCTATCTTCTCACTCATGTGTATGGGTGCATATTTATTTGAGTATTGCTAAATATAAAGCTTTTTATAACCAAAATAAAACACTGATTGGCCTAAAATGAATGCACTAAGCTCATTTATTCCTAGACTATATCCTTATTATCGTTTGCTCTAGGAGGATATTCAATACAGCAAGCCTTCTAGCGATCGTGATTGTTAAGCAACACTAGCCACGGTTGCACAGTCTGGTCGCCACGAGCTTAAAATAGCATGAACGCGCCTGACCACTTCAGTTTCCTCATAGAAATACGGAATTACCACAGCCGAGTTAAACTAGAAAGCATTATAATTCTGTTTCAACTTCTGCACCGGATTTACCCTCGAGTCCCGTAAATGAATGGAGCATAAATCAACGGTAGTAAAAAAGGCTGTTCAATGCTCTGTTATGCAACGTCAACGTGTCAAAGGATTTAAGGTGACATAAAATAAAACACGTGAAGCGTTGAGAGCAAACAAAAGGAATCCCTCAGGAATGCGGTCCAGAAAAAGCAGGGAATTCCCGAATCGTATTGTTTACGGTGGCCGGCGCGTGCGGTGTCGGTTATGATTTATTTATTTGTACGGTTGGTGGTTACCGCTTCACCACTCCGTTGCTTTTGTTTGGCAAAGATTTCAATTGAAGCAAGACCCCACGTTCTATTTGGATTTTCAACAACAACAACGAACAATTCAATGTATACTTTAAAAACTGCTACAGTTTAACATTTCTGGCCAAATCTATTTCTTCAATATATAGGAAATCCAATATTAGCTATCAATCCAGTAGGTAGGCAAGTTAAAAAGTTACTCAATAAAAGGACAGGGGAGGCCTATGTCAAACAGTGGACATCCTACGGTTAATACGGTAAAGATAAATGCGAAAGTATGACTGTCTGTTTTTTATACTTTCACAGTAAAACCGGTGAAATTTTGATAGAATTTGAAGTAGAAAAATCTTGATGGATAGCTTACACCCCAGGGAAGGCTCTAGGAACTTTTGGGACTACAAAAGAACATAACATATTAATATTAAAAAGGCGAAAATGTCTGTCTGCTTTTACTTATTTACGATTAAAAGTTTGAACGTTTGAATAACTCAAACCATAGAAAAGGAATAAGATTATGAAATTCTATGATATAAAGTAAAGTGTACGCAGACGAAAACGCGGGCGAAAAGAATGGATCTGTTCATAAATCTATAAAATCTTGCTTTACGCCGTGAATGCACGCGGACCGCGAGATAAGCAAAGCAGGCTCGACAAATTGTTATCGTGTCGGTATCGTCTCATTATGGTAAGTTGGCGTATCGTCGATTTATGCGATGAAAGGGAAAATAGTTAGTTTTTGTCGGCGCAGCCGATGACGCACCGTTCCGAGAACAGCTCCGCTCGGAATGTCGGCGGGATCTTTCCTCCTCGCGAAGGAGACTGCCCGTTATGATCGTGAGATATAAATACTAGGTCCATCTAGGAAGATCATTTCAATAATTAACTACCTTCTCTAATTTAGGAGTCCTATAACGTTGGAAAATGTTCGAGGTATGGACTTCCTGCTAAGAGGTGGTATGTATAATTTTAAGGAATATTTAAACACAAAAAGAGAAGAATGTGTAGTTGGAAAACACAAACACTGCCTCGAAAAAGGTTTAAAAACATAAGGTAATACGACAAATCTATCTACAAGTAAATGTTAAATAACATACGATTGATAAAAGAGACTAAACGTATTTAAACGTAAGTCAAATGAAGTGCTAATTGCGCCCAAGTACGAGCTAACAGGTTCAAGGCGATTATCGCAGACACCGGCCGCATAAATCACGGGCAGCGCGAAAGCGATAAATCCACCAGATACTGACGTCACACGCATCTCGCCCCGGAAGAGAGAATAAAATAAAAATGTCACGTAGCGATCAGCTGACGGCGTGACGCGGCGATACGCATAACGACGTAGCAATAAAACTTATTTTTATGTTTTTCGCTCACAATGGCCGCGCGAAGGTCGGGCTATCTAAATGGGTCAATACACTCGTAGTACGCGAACACGTGCTCCCGGCGTTTGTAAATAGCGAGATATCGGCCGATTGTTGCAGTGATTAATGGGGGCGCGTAATGACTCGACGCTCGCGCTGCGGCTCATTCACCGGCCGACGCTTAGGGCTGACACTTGTCGCCTCACCTTGCGAACGACCCCGCCACTGCGATGTTTAGAACATACTTTATTCATGCTATCAAATGCCTGTTACAATTTGCCATGGGATATTGAAAAAAAAAATACATTTTTGGTGCTTTGAAGACTATTACTCATTCAAACTTTCTACGTCAAGAGTTATATTTTAAAAAAAATTTAATCATGGTCACATTCTACTGGTACACAAATCAACATATCAAGCTAACAAATGTGTTGAAATGTCATATTGATTATGAAGTCACACATAACAAACTCTTTAGTCTTTAATTAATATCGACTGTAGAATAAGCAAAGAATGTTGAATACTTACGCATCGGAGGGTCGAACTGAATGCTCGCTGACTTGACAGAAGGAAATCATTATATGAATTCAGTTACACATGAACTTGAGTTTTAGGGCATACACATAAAAGTTTGTTGAGAGCCAACAAAGAAGCTAATCATTTGTCAGACGTCTCCTTCGCCGCCAGTCCAGCCTCTCATCTGACAACCCTAAACTATTATTGTTTGCCGAGATGGTTTTGTTCGCATTCCGCCGATCGATACGGGACGTTAGGGCGATGGCCAATGTCAAGGCTGCACTTGCCTCTAAATGCTAATTGCCCGACCGTTATAATGGATTTACTGGGGGCGGATGCATTCGCGTCCGTGCCAAGTGGGAGCGGATTCGGTGAGAAATGTCGCAAATCACACCGTTGCCAACTTTGTCACAGCTTTATATTGTGTCACCGATATCTCCATATACTCATTTATGTAATATTTATCTTATCAAGCTAAACATTATTTTCTGGTGATTTAAGTTTATATAATAACATGATTGAATTGTAAAACTAATTTATCTGTTTACCTTTACGTATTTTATGTTTAAAGCTTAACAAATTTTACTGTGGACCAAAGCGCAGCAAGAACAAACCACTTCATATGAGTTAACGTGTCCCTTTTCAAAGAAATTGCAAGAAGATTTTCAAGTGTGATTAGCACACACACAGAGGCACAGAAGAGGCAACTTGTGGCTCATCCAACTAAAGTACAAAGCAGTAGTTCCGCGGCCCGTGCCCGCGGCGATAAGGGCCGCGGTTATCAATGGCATCTCCATACGAGCACGTGGCCAGCGACATCTCGCCCATTCACTGAAGACGGCACACCCCCCCTCCACCTCCTCACACCCCCGCACGCCCTCTACAACACCCCCCTCCGGTGCATCCATGCAACAAGTTAGAGCTGTCTTGAGGAGTTCCGGAGACGCACCGCGAACGCATATGTCGAGCGTAAATCAGAAATAGCAACCGACTGTTAGGTTCCAGCGCTATTAATACATCGGGATCGATTGGTGTGGGAATGGGGAACTAATATATAGTTTATAACATCGCATAATGCTCATTTCGATGCATATTTAATAAGAAAAAACTTATTTATATATATGTGTGTATGAATTGGTTTGTTAATTAGCTAAGCCAAATCAACTTAAGGTTTAAAGTCTTTCTATGATCGTTTTAGGCATATGTTAAAAGTTGTCAAAAAACCATTTAGTTAGTCCTATTTATAAGTTTTCACCGATATGTTATATACCAATAATTACATAATCAAACCCGAAATTCGAAAATCATTGCGGTTCAAATAAATTTTCCGGCTTCGTGATGCCCAATTAAATATGGATGTGATTGAAAAACGCGTGTCCGGTAACGAGCGTGTACATAATTGGTGGGTAGGGGGTGGTCCCGGAGTGACCCAGTTGCCGTTGCCTGGATACCCGCGCCCCGCGCCCCGCACCCCGCCCGCCACCACCTCACCTGCCCGAAAATGACACCTAGCCTAAGGTCGTTCAACCGTTATCAACACTTGCAATTTTAAATATAATTCTGCTCTCAGAAATGCATCGCATCCAACATAGAAAACTTGAAATCCAACCGCAAAAACCAATAAACAGTCCAAAAGCACTTTCTTTAGAACTGAACTCTTAATACTCCTAAACCAATAGCAGGGATCGCAATTTCTAGAAGGAAACTCCCGAGCCACGGGGTAACCGAACAAACTGAATAAAATAATTTCCTTCGGCTCTAAACTTTGACTCATTTTTGTTGAGCCAAATAGAAAAACTGCGAGCGAACAAACTTAATTGTTATAAGCCGCGTTCGCGTCTGCCTCCCCGAGGAGCGGGCTGGGAGAGCGGTTGTATTTCTCCGAACTTGTGCTAAATTTCACTTTCTCTGAAGACGCTGTGCGTGGACTTAGCCGCCCACCGCCTCCCCCCTCCTCGCTAACAAACTTCACAAAATAGTTTCATCGCTACTTCAAAATAAGTTTCGCTTTATTCGTATCATCATTTTCGAATTCGCTCCGTGTTAAAGGCGAACCCATTTTTTTCGTACGAAACAGCAGTGTCAAACATGTATCTTCTGCAAGAGCGCTTTTCGTTCTCTGTGAGACGTCGTTATCTTAGCGAACCCTAACCGAGTAAAACATAAAAAACGTACGTCAAAAAAAAGTCCTTCCACTCGCAAAAAGTCCTCCGCCTCCTCGCCCTCTGAAGTTATAAAACGCTGAAGGCGGGCGAGGCCGGATGCGGGGTTTGTGACCTTATTCCCCCGCTTTAGAGTCGAGATCGGCTCGTGTGGGCGGCGCACACCGGCTCGCTGCGGCTGAAAGGCGAGCACACGAGCGTGGAAGCTTTAGTAAAATGAAAGCCGAGTCGCTCTTAATTCACGCGCACATAGACGCGGCGTACACGTCGATAGACCCCCCTGCCACCCGCCGCCCCGCCCGCCCTCTCCCGGCATAAATAAGGGGGCGAACTCGGGTTAACAAGAGAGTGAGCGCCCCCTAGCGGCAGCGCTACAGGGGCGAATTAAGGGGGCTGCGGCGAAGGACGAATTAAGGAGATGAGAGAGCACACGCTCTCGAGACGAGCCACCTCGCTGGGAATGAAGGGACCTGGCCGCCGAGCACCGTTATCGCTCTCGAATCGGATCTGCTTTTTGGGCCTTTGAAATTTCAGTCACAAACATTCAGTCCTTTGTATTTACGGAGCCATACATCCGAAACGTCGAAAATACCCGAATTTGGGGCGACCTGTACAAACTTTAGTGTCCTCTGAAACTTGATGAGAAATCCAAAATCTAGAAACTTAAAATCTTTGGTTTTAATATCACAGAGACGATCATGTCAGACCGCCACCCTCGCGCTACCTACGAGATTGTGACGTCACCGTTGCGTTTTCGTAGCACGTGAGCGGGCTCGTCACATAAATTACAAACTATATCCCTCTGGAGTTAGGGTTTGTTTTCGGCAAAATTGGTAGAGCTCCTTTGTCTCGAGCGGTGGAGGTGGGTGGAAAATGTTCTTTATTTCTAGGGTGTAAGATCGTATTTTGTGCTGTCGGGCGTAGTAATGTTCTTGGATGAGGGTGGGTATAAATTTTCCATGGGGGCAGACGGGGCGACGTCGCGGAGGGCGCCGGTGAGTCACGGCGGCGTCGGCCCTGGTAGGAGGGGGGTGTGAGGGGCGGAGGGGAGGGCACATATTGTAAGTACCTACCACTCACATGTCACAAAGTTTTCTCCGCATCGGGAAACTTTGTTAACGTCAACCGAGCACGTGGCCTTGCCGATATTATGTATAATTGGTGCAGCTTTTCCCGCGCTTCCGACATTACCGCTCAGGTTGTTCCGCAATTAATTGTATTTTTATCAGTTGAGAAAAAATATCGCTCCGCGTCGGCACGCTTTTATCTGTTTGTCTGATTGGTGCGAATATGTCTTTATTTGGGGACGCGAATGAGAAATTAAACGCTTCCAATTTCTTTCATTTCTGTCTTCGTTTTTATGTTGTTTGTTCTCTGGATTTTGCTTGTCGAAATTCATCTTAGTTTACTAATATTGTTACGGCTGTTCTGCGTGGATGTCGTTTCTAGAACTGGATAATGAACAAAGCGTTAGTCTTATTTGTTACGTTGTGTTACGCAATGGAATAAAGTGTTGGAAATACTGATATCTTAAAGTGAGCAATCGAGTTACGCGGGATCGTCACCTTGAAGGTTGATAAGCGGGTTTGTGATAAGCGATACGCTCGCTATTATTACAATACATTCCAGTATTTATATTCGCAGTTCAGATAGAAATCTAGTCGTGATCAAATTCGTGATCAAAATTGTTTTGTGTTTTATGTAATCCGCCAGTAACTAGCTTAAGAAATGTAGTTTGAAAAGACTTTTGTTATATTAAGATAATACTTCAAGAGAACTAAAATGTATTTACGTATTAATCAATCAGAATTTTTACTTAGTGAATATATATATATTAACTAATCCATAACTATCAAATAACTGTAAATAAATGTGTAGAGAATGCTCGCAGTATGGGATAATGTTATAAACACACATACAACGTGATTTAGACATAAGTCTAAACGCAACCTTCGCGAAGAAGTCATTACCAAACCAATGTCAGATGGCTCAACCTTTGCAAGAGGAGTTGCCAATGTCAACATAGTTTTGCATGTCTACCGCTCGATCTTTGAAAGGCACGAGCGTTAGCCCGCAAGCGTCTAACCAGCGGGCAGAACGAACCCGCAATGCCTCCGAGGCTACGCTCTAGTACATTATGTACAAGAGGGCTATATAGTCCTCACCTCCCCTCCTAGCATTCGAAGGAAACTCGCGGGTTATAAAGCGCGGGAATGAGTTTTCGCGCGAAAACTTTATCGCGCTCAGACTATGTACAGGCAAGTTGGCTTCAGATATATCCCAGCTTAACCTTGTATTTAAGAAGTTAAATTCTACGCATAGCAACGGCAATGGACTTACGTTATCCTTAGAGGTCGTTAAACAATATTTAAACTTCAAACTTCTGTTTATTATAAACAATTATTCACCATAGGGCTCTTTTAAAATCGATTAACTATAATTAAATTTCGATCTGCGGTCAAACAGTGGCTTTGATACATAATTTTTAATTAGAGCGCCACAATAACAAAACTTTTAAGGTGAAACTTTTTCATTATCATACATTCAAAATTTTGCAACTTTGATCGGGCCCCACGTTAACCCAACGGCGGTGGACTGAATAAAGCGAGCAGACAAAAGTCAGGGGCGACCCTTCCTGCGAAGGGACGCCGAAGGGAGAGCACAAAGGGCCCGAATTCAGTAATGGGCTCGGCTCCGTTAGCCCATTGCCTCTCAGATTAGGACCCTTCCCAACTTTTCAATTCGGCTGATGGAAGAGAAGTTTTGGGCGCCGGCTGCGCTGCGAGAGTAGCAGTTTCAGCTTTATTCTCAATAACTGTCAAACGCTAACCGATAACCGGACCAGTAGTGGGTTCACATCCCGGACAAGTTAAGCTTTTTGAGAAATTGTCTAGTTGATAGGATTTACTTGAACACATACAATAATTAAAGATTATATCTGGACGATATGATAAGACGCATCATTGTACCCTTTCGGTATTCTTTTGGGATAATCAGGTGAGAAAGATCAATATGCTGGTCGCCGACAGCACCGTAGTCTCGAGCTGGTGGTGTGGTCGCGCTATTGCCGATGCTGCTTTGCATAAGTAATGACCTTCCCCGACCCCCGCGCCCCTTTAGGCCTATCGATTGCGGCGGCGCGGGGCGGGCCGCATCGCAGTAATTGTCACACCGCCGCTCCTCCCTCGCAATATCGACTTTACTACCCTCGCATAAAACCCACTCTCCTACAGCACTGAACACGATTGAATACAGAGTGCGTTATAGTCCGCTCTAAGTTCGGAGTCGTCTCGTAATAGAGCTTCGAAAAGTCTATGACAGAGCTTAATTAGACAGGCGCGCCATCCGACGAATGGATTTTACTTGTTCGATGTTTCGGTTTAAATTAAAGCCCGAATTATCGCTAAGTACTTAAATTAGTGGGACGGAGATCACGCCGGCGCCGTGCCTGCCGAGTCGACGCTGTTTGCACGTCTCGTTAGCGGCGTCGGCTGGAGTTCAGTAAACACTTATGAACAATATGAAGACATTGAAAAAACCGTAGCAATTATATGCTGCGAAACATCGTCCACGGCGAGTGCGAGGGAGAGTTGCTCAACACTCGACAGCTAGCACGCACGCGGCTCGAACGTAGAAAACAATAATTCCGTATCGTTTCGCGCGACAGAGCGTGCGACGTCGCATCGTTGTATTAATAGTCGCCGTCTAGTCGAGCGCCGTTTTTTAGCGCACCAACAGCGACGAAAGTATGGAGAAAGTGGCGCGTTGGCGTCACCCACACATGCGCGGCGCACGCGTGTGTTACTCGGCGCGGCGGCGTCGACGTGAGGGCCTGCGCGCGCGCCGCTCTCTGTGCTCGATACCGAGCTCTTGCTACATGCCGTTACAACACCGCCGCTCGTATGAGAAACAGCGCCACTGGCGTGAT
This sequence comes from Heortia vitessoides, assembly GCA_020976665.1. NCBI lineage: Eukaryota > Metazoa > Arthropoda > Insecta > Lepidoptera > Crambidae > Heortia > Heortia vitessoides. Next base: position 7,286,932 of record JACJUM010002496.1, read on the forward strand.
ACGCCGCGGCCTCTCTCGACACGTTCTCTTACTCAACATTTAAAAAACAACTTCTTGCGAGAACGACACTCGCCGATACGGCTGCCGCTCCCGGACTAATTGCCTATACGGGCGCCCCGTCGGCACAATGCGGGCCGGCCGCCACTAGTTAACTGGGGACTGGATACATTCTAAAATCTAAATAATCGCCCATAAATCCGTGCACCTGTTCGGGCAGGGCGTGCATAACCGGACAAGGACGAGCGACGTCGTCCCACAAACACGAAATCTTTATTGCGGTCTATTGCAATTGTCATTGTGGATCATTGAGCGAACACTGCTATTGTTTGAATGACATAACTCGGCTCGTGCCGGAGCGATAGCGTCTGAAAAGCGGCTTCGAAAGACAAATAAACATGGTTCATTGAGAGATGAGTAAGGTAAATAAAGCGCGGTGCCGTAATTGGAGGCAGATTGAAATGCGATCGTCGATAATTTCATTCATAAGTAATAACGGTGGAGGCGAATTGTACGAGTGCAAAGTTTTGTAGTGGAGGCCGCCCGCGGCGAACGATTAATTATATCAAGTGGAGATGAAAAGGAAACCGGCGGCCGATCAGCTGTTTTCTGATTGATGCGTGCACCGCGTCGCACCCCGCCTCTGTGCCCTCGGAACCTGTTTAGGGCAGTTGTTTCAATAAAAAACATATCGTGTCTTATGGCTGATTATATCACATCATGTGTCAATTAAAATAGTGCTTTACGGATTCCTCGACAGCTGACGTTGACGGTATCGCTACCAAGTCACGCTTGGCTAGTGATTCTTTAAAATCATCTCGTGATGACTAAAAATTTCGAAGAAAAATTGAAAAGTTATGTGCTTATTAATCTAAAAGCATTATGCTGAGAACGTAGACAGTTTTATCGTTTTATTTTTCATTGTCGAAATACGCGCGTGTAAGTAGTGACGTCACAACCTCGCCGGGAGGACTAAAGGAGATTAGGAACGAAGGGAGGGTGGAGGTCGGGGGCGGCCCCCTCGGTGGTGCTACCACGTGATCTCGAATTTATCTCGAATGAAAATCGAAACGAGCTCATTCCAAATGCAGTATTCGTACAGGTGTTAGATAACGGAGTCGTTAGCAAGCCAAATACTTGGACGCATAAAAAACTCACCAGCATTTGAGTCTCATATGGAATGGCCGGTCCAAAGAAGAGTATATCAAGATTATGTTTGAATTTTATAAATAGGTAGTGGACTCGTCCAGTTATGATAATGTATGTATGTATTTGCTTGAATACAGATAAAGAGAAATGTAAAGCACACGGCAGATTCATCAAGTAATATCAGAGAAACAGTAAGTAAGTGAAATAGAAACGCTTAAAAACAAAGTCTCGAGTTGACGCTGACTTTAACACAGAGTAATTCATCGAGAAAATGTCACCTAGCAACAAATTAATAAATAATTAGAATCGAGTGAGTAGACCCGTAGTAAGTTCAAAGAGACAGCGGGAGTGGGGGTAGGGTACTCCCCCGTCGTGGAAATATGTCGAAACCCACACACCTCCGACTACATTACCGTAATTATCCAATTATAGAAGTCTCTGACATAGCATTTCATTATACTGGATGGAGAGAGGTGAACGGACGTCACGATGTCGCCAAATGTGATGTTTGTTAAAAAAATAAACAGTACACAGAAATATAAGACTATCAAGAGAAAAATACATAAGTATATGTATTACAGATAAGTGAGATTAAAATAAAAACTACACAGTACTGACAATTCCTATTCAACTAGCATTTATAATGTAGTAGAAAAGATTTGATATTTTCTTTGTATACACCAAATGTCAAAACGTGAAGTCTACTCCTTTGATTCCTGAGTAATAAATTAGCAGATAACGAAGAGACGCGAGAGCCCCCCTTGCGGCTGATTACGGAGCGCGGCAACGAAATAAGAATGAATTTTTAATGAACACCCTCCCGATACGACGCTGCCCGAATACGCACTTAGCAGATTAGTCCCGAGTGAGCTCTCTAGTTAACTCGCTAACTAGAAACGCTCCCATTTCTTTTTAAACTCGTATAAAGGTGCAACATTAGGACGGTGCGCATATTACAAAAATGCTTCAGTTTTCCGATAATCTCTTTGGATAAATCCGTGATAACCACCGAGTTTTGTATTCTATTATGCGGGTTTCGATACAAAAGTAATTATTTGTTGTTATCATACGTAAAATTACTTATCAGGTTCTATGCAACTAGAAACACGCTCGCTCTCAAGCAGGTGAAACAACGGACCGGCTATAAGGCGTCGCCCTCAACAATAAAGTGTAGGTAATAGAGTTTTTTATAGTGTAAACAGGAGAGTTACGTAGGCGCTACGTCAGAAGGGGCGCGACGTCACTACGGAAGTCCGCAGATAATATATCTGGTAGGTATAGCGTGTAGGGTTCAATGTCGGCTCCATCGCCCATCAATCAGCCAGTTTAGAGCGGGCTCATAGATGCGCCGGTCGTCTACCACCGCCGGGACGGATTCTTTCGTATGAACTTGACCTCGAAACAGGGAGATCGTTTTATGTCACTCCAGCCACCGTTCTGAATAATCACTTGTCAAATATTATATTTTCCAAATAGCATTCGAAATAGATTAATAAAAAAAAGAGACACGCGAACTACGCACGCCAGACATGAAGATTAATGAAATCATAACAAACACTTTTTGCTAATGTTTACCACTAACAGAGCCGTTTATTAGATGATTTCGAGCACACTCGTCCATAGTACTCGAGAACACAGCGATCTCCATCGTACTCTGTACGGCTAATACGACCATTATGATAATCCCGAGCCGGCTGTCATCGAGATCGCGTTGACGGATGCATCCATTCATGAGAAAGTGAGCATCGATATGTCAATACGTGTTGGTGTTAGCGTGCATTCCCATTCATAAGTCGATATCGTTATCGATGTAGGTGCGTGAGTGAAGCGGGGTGTCGGTGCAGGGAGCAAGGCCGGCGGTGTTTACAAACTTCCGTGGCAGGCACTTGTCACTCGCGCTCACGTGTACGCAAATAATACCGGGCCCTCGGTTGACATTGTCCCACTTCGGCCGACTGCCCGCCGTCTAGACTTGAGATACGACTGATAGATAGATTTGTTGTTACGCGATGATGCGCTCCACTGTACTTATGTGCAAACCGCAGACCGCGGGCCTCTGGTTTTGTTTCACGTTTAGCTCGCCGCTTATCTCTCGTCAAACAGTCGTTTGTGCTAGCACTAACAATGAATTTATTGAGGCAGTCTGAATTTCGTTCGTCACGCTTATCGAATCACCTATTTCGCTGAACTTGTGATCTTTGATTTCGTTTAAATTACACTTACATCACATTGATATAAGTTAGAAAAATACTATATCTATAAACAATTTTTTAACAGTTTTTTTCGATAACAGTGCCAGCTCATTAGTACAAATTCAAGTAAACAAACAAAACGTCAATAAAAGGTGACTGAACATTGCCATAAATTACATCCAAAATGATTTATGGAGGGTACAGAAGATCAGAGAAGATTGTATTCTAAAATTTAAAAGCGCACCCTTGTACGTTAGCCCTGCAGGGTGCAGGGTGCAGGGCGCAGGGGTGTTAGCGACGAGGGGAGGGCGGGCGGCGGTGCAGTGGGGTCGGCCCCTGCATAGGCGCGTAGTGACTGCAATAACGCCGCTTACGGAGCAGCGAAAGTGTCGCGGGGTGCCTCAACCGTCAATGGGTGAAGACTACTTACTCCCTTCGCCCCGCCGCCGTCTTGTGCTCAAACTTGTACTTAATAGTACGATCTTCCCCGCTCACACGTGGCTTACCAACTTTTCATAACCTCGACCGATTCGAGCCCGCGAACGGCCCGTAGTCCCGCGACGCGTTGCTTACAAGTTTAGTAAAGATGACATGAGCGAGTGGCTGCGACAAGCAAATAAACGAGCGGAACGAGCACGTCGTCATTATCTCGACTCATGAATGAAACGGAACGTAAATTGAAATGTATCGCGTGCCATAATCCCCGCGCATTAATCTCGCTCAAACGCCGATCGTTGCGTAACATTGAGCACGACTCAAGTTCATTGATCCACTTAATGTCCGCTAAATGTGTCGTTGTCACATCACAATGTCAAAACGGTGTTACATAATTATACGTTTGCACGGCGCCGACACCGGCGCACGCGCCTCCGGCCCGCAGATTTCCCTCTTCCGATCGCTGTACGCGTCACCATGTTTATTAATGAGCTTATGATTATAAAATGACGTTTACATCATTGTGATATCGTTGACCGGCCCCCGTATAATAATAACATTCATTCATTCATAAGTGATTAATGGTTACTACCTACCGAATAGATTTGTAGTGTAGTATTAATAAAGCTATTATCATAATTATAAACAAGATTTTACGCTACTTGATGCCGTAGTAAAAGATTATTTACAAACATCTGGCCCGAAATAAATTGCTGTAATAATACGGTTTTATTAGTTCTCTTGTTTGAATTTTAATGCGTGTAGAATGTTGTATAAAATTTCGTCGGAATTCCGGGTCGTCGCCGCGCCGGCTAGTGTTGCCACAACGTCCGGGCCGCAGATTTCTGGGCAACTGTTGAGGGTAAACAAAAAGTTGACATGTCTCAGTGGGGGCTGCCCTGCTCGCGACTATAACACGTACTTCGATTCAGTTTCGCCTACAAAAAGAGTTCACTGGCTGAAGCCGTATCGGGGAGGCGTTTCGCAAGCGCCGAGAATTATTGTAGTTGATAAACTTTCGCCGCGATCCGAACTTGACCGTCAAAACAAGATGGCAATAAAGCACTCTTATACAATGACGTGGATTTACATAAATTATTGGCGGCGACGCGTCTGCCGCTTGTTTACGGATGCAATGTTTACAAAGGCGGTTCGCAAAAGAGTTCAACGACTCATATATTGTTTTATAGCAGTGAGCACGTACGTATAATTGGGTCGTGGAGCCTCATCGAGGCCATGCTACATATATTCAAACTGTGCCAGGGAGACACGACGTTTTGTTTCACCGTGTTCCGAATTTGTGTGCGAATGTGACGTATGAAATACCGCCCGATCGAAATAGCAGAACGCCGAGTACCTGCCGCGGCTGTAGGGACTGCAGGGAATGCAAAATAAAAGTCTCGCATTGGCAGCTGTTAACACCTAGGGTTCATTGATATTTGAACACTTGTTACGAACAAAATAAGATCTATATATATCCGTCGCTATTTAAAGAACTCATTAAGAACAGTTGCGGCGAATGTAAACAATTAGGAATACTCGAAAGATAAAAAAGGTGGTCTCGTGACCGCCAATTTGTAGTGCTTATCGTAAATCATCGGAACCGCCACGAGGATGATAGCAAAAAATGAAAACAAACATCACGCCGGTAACGCGACCGTGATACAAATAATAATAATAGTCCGCATTCAATTCGGTACACCTGACATTCGTAGTTTTTTCTAAACAGGTGTTGGTTGCACGTCATCCATTGAGTGCGGAGTCGATGCCCTATATTATTGTAGTCTCTTTCAAGTTCATTGAGTCACACAATGGGCATGCAATTGGTCGTTAGCGTATGTCAAAACACAGTGCGGCTCATAACGTTTTACATAATTAGGTTCGTTTGCATAAGCGATTATGATGCGTGTCTTCGCCGTGACGTCGGCGCTATGGCTAATTCATTCATTTGTTTATGAGTTTACTTTTACTCCACGTGGTTGACTGTTTACGATGCGTTAATTTACCAGCGACTGCGTAATAACACACTGAGATGCTCAGGCGCAACAACGCATGACGGCGATTTGCTGCTTTTTAATAGCAAGATTCTCTTTCTGTTGATGGAGCGATGTGCACTGCAACACTGACACTAATTCGACTTTACCAAGCGGTTCCAACAGGGCTTCATTTCTAAATATAAAACTACATCGAATGATAAAAGTTTAACCTAAAACCTTGCGTGAAAACTTACATTCGTATCTCTTGATATTTCTTTTTTCTATTGTTATTGTTTGACCGTGTATTAGAAGGTATATTTTCTGAGTGAGGGGAGGGAGATTCGTATATGAACTTGAGGAGTTCACGGAAATCTGCCAATCATCGTGACTTTGTTGTTACGCCATAACATAATGGTACAATAACCTAATGCCGGGTTTTAATATGGATATAAACAGTTTTATTTTGGCTTCTGTTATTTACTAAATAATTTAGACACATATTTTAATTTTATTTTTAATTAGACCAAGTCGATTAACTAGCACAGGTACAGTCCGCGTGACAGTAAGCGTTACAGCAGCATATGGACGCTTGTAATATCACAAGGATATCACTTACGCGTTGCCCACCTTGTAACTTGAAGATATTATGCTACATTACCCAGTAAATTCTCTGCCTCTCTCAACCCTTAGACCACTATGCTTTGGGTACTTTTTGTTTTATTAAACCTATCGAAAGCTAAGAACAATTGGATTAAGCCAGCAGAAATGAATATTTATTACCCGCATATTAGTTCACTGGGAAAATGTGACACTCTTTACTATTTAACAACCATCTGCCTACCTACTCGTATCATTATTTTTATAGATTTATAATACATCATTCACATTTATAGATATATAATTACTTAATTACATATTTAACACCTAGGCACAGAACCCAAAACAAATATTTATCATATAAAAATTGTCCGGTGTGGGGATCGAACCCACGACGCTTGGCGCTCAAGATCATATCTACGCTATCGGGTGTTGTGTGCTATTTCACACAACACTCTTTCTCTATGCCAAATTTCCTTCAGATCCGATCAGTCGTTTTGGCGTGATTGAGTGGCAAACATAAATATAAACGATAGCTTTTGTAATATCAGTAAGAAAAGTTTGTCAATTATCAAAAAATGTCAAATCTGCGGGTTCCTTGAAAACACGCGATTGTATAAGATAACTGTAACAGTGTAATTAAAGTGTGGCTTAAGAAAGAATTTCATTTTGATTCTTATTAAATATATAAAAAATACGTGTGTTTGTCCGGGTTGAACTTCGAAACTACTGAACCATCTTAAAATTTTTTGGTTACTGTGTACTTTAATCCAACTTGAAATAGGATAATTTTATCTCAATTTAAGACAGGACAACGTCTGTCAGCTACTTTCACATATATTTGACGACCACTCAAGTAATTTCATCCACAAACTACCTCATATAGGTCACTAACAGCGGCCCGCGGTTTCACCCGCGGTAAGTTATTAAACTTTCCCACTAACTTTGCACCCCCATTTTATCCCCTTAAGGGATGACTTTCGAAAAAATATCATACAAGTGTTTCGTGACTTTATAGTGAATAGCAATCGAATAACTTCAAAAACAGTAAGGTGTAAAAAAGTACTAACTTTGCACCCCCGTTTTGTTCATTTAGGGGGTACATTTTCAAAAAAAAAATTCTTAGCGCTCCCCTACCCTTATAGGAACCCCTGTACAAAATTTCAAGTTTCTAAGCCGTACAGTTTAGTCAGTCAGTCATCTTCTCCTTTTTTATAAATACATAGATATAATTAATACTCTAAGTTTGAATATTAAAAATATATTATATTCGTTCCACATTTTCGGACATAATTTATTAAAAAACTACAAAATATATCTTTTAAAAGTAGGCGTCAAATTATCTTTGCTGTCTGCTAACCACCATTCTTACCCTTATCTTGTTTTATATTTTTAATTCATAAAACAGACACAAACGCTTTCGTTTTTTATATTTTATTTTAGCACAAAATATATGCATCCAATCGATTTTATATGATTAAGGGTCCAATATATTTTTTAAGTATCCTATTTCAACTCATAAAATATCAAATTTCTTATTTTTTTTAATGTTTGCAATATTATTATTATAGGTGTTCGTAAGTACTAAACTTCGATAATATAAGTAGGGTTGGTTCTGCGACAGCTCGAGAGATGGCGCTACTGGTAGTGTAGTAGCAAGAGTACTAAGATTAGTTAAGATTTTTCTATTTAATTTAATTAAATTGATTAATTTTGGTCGGGTACTAACTTTTTATTATAAAAGATTTTTAAGAAGTTACTTTTAAGTTGTGATATGTGGATCATAAATGTTGAGTTTCCTAATTATTTTCTCTGTAGTTTCTGTTGCTATGTAAGTTTTGTAATAATAAATCAACGTTATGGTTAAATTTTTATATTTTAAAAAGAAATATCTATGTGTGTTTATAAGGTTTAATTAGGTCTTGCCAACACAATATAATCATCTCTTAACTCAGTTACACACAAAAATGCTCCAATATGCAAAACAGCGCATAAAGGTAAAGTTAAATATAACAGCAACGTCTGTATCTGCCTTTGAAAACAAGACTCGAGAGTAATTAGTTTCATTCCTAATTCTCATGTGTCGATAATAGAGGCGTCCTTAAAAAGACGAGTGAGTGGACTCGCCATTGGCGATCCAGAGCGAGGAGTAAGCTAGATGAGGCCGGGGCGCCCGGGCCGCTGGGCGGAGCCCCGGCGTCGCCATGGCAACGCGCCCCCACGCTAACAGGATAACTCCTCTACTACGAAAATTTACCATCCATGCGATAATCGCATCGCATACTCTTTAAAAACGCAAGTTAGTACTAAGTTTTGAATCGTAATAAGCTGTAGAAAGTGTTTGTTCATCGCAGCGCTGGCGAGTCGACTCGACGATAATTAATGTGGAGTTGCTAGTCGGTCGAGTCGAGCGAACGGGCGCCGGCAGCCTCGGCGCGCCGACAAAAAACCCGCTCCGACACAAAAACACCAGCCGCTAGAGCGAGAGCGTTGCACGGGTGCGAGCGGGACGGCGACGCGTACGTATTTCTGTGACGAGTTCTCGCTCGCCTCGAGCGACGCAGTTATCGAGATTCGAATACCGCGCTTTGATTTAAAACCCAGCCGAATGCGCCCTTCTATCTATCACATGGCGTTTGACAGGTCGCCGGAAACGCGGCCAGCTGTCAGATTCGAAAAAGGCGCGCAGCACATAATAACAACAACAGTAAGGATTCCGTAAATTTTGGAAAAATTACGCAAGTTCGACGTGGCTTGTTCGCGTATGTTCCAATAGTTACAAATTAACTAGGGGGTAACAAACTTTTCTAAATTAGTTGTAAAATTTACAAACTAGGTATACTTCTTAAGAGTTCTAGCTAACTACTTCTAATGAGGTCTTATCACTTCTATCCACCTGGCAAGGCGTCACATATAAAAATTGCCGAGTCTATTACCACACAAATTTAACAAACATCTATTGATTTTTATAATTAACAACTATGAGAAATGATATAAAAAAGTTATCATTAAATTTTATTTCATTATCATTGAACTTTGTTTTCAACAGGATTTCCAATAAGACATAGTTTACCTTTTAGTAAATCCTTAAATGCTAAATTTTGTTCATAAAAGTTTAAAAAATATTTAAATTCTTCTTTAAAGTTTCGAATAACTATTTAAAATCGTTGGTACTAAATAAAACGAACTACCAGCAAGTTACAATTTTCAAAGTGAAGAAATTTTAAAATAGTTCTAAGTGTTGTTGCAATTTTGAACAGTGGATATATTGAACGTATAATGTAAGTAAGTTTTAAGTTCCTCAATTCCTCATTTCATAGTATCGTTTAAACTTTAGAGAGGAATACAAACTTGGAACACAAGTTGAAAACCATTGACAATGAGAACGGAACGAATAAACTTAATTATAAGTGTATAAAATAACAATGAAAAACGCGCTTACCTGAAAATCACTCCACATTTTCATGGGGATACACCATAGTTCCGATACGAAAACATCACACGATCACGATAACAACTGTCAAATGTGGCACAGCAACGTCACTGTCACAAGCGGGCAGGTTGGTAGCCGATCGTAGACTGGCATTCGGTCGGCGGGCGGTTATGGCGTTCGGCGGCTGAGCGAGCGTTCGGGCGCGCTCGGGTCTTGCCGGCAATGCTCGCGGCCCAGCGCCCACCTGCGACTCGCTTCCACGAACAACAAAACCGAACCGAGTCCAGCCAGCACAATGCCTCCTCCACTCGCTGCCTTGTGGAAATACCCGTGTTTCAGCTCACGTTATGAACCTGCTATGCGCTGAAGTCACCCGCAATGTCTAAATCGAGTTTTGAATGCTGATTAATGTTGGCTTCAATCCCGTTGAGATTTTTATATCTCTCTTTGAATCCATTATTTGGAATTGCATGACATTTGCCTGCAAATTTTTCTTGTTAGTTATTTATAATTATTATTTTGTACTTTTAATGTAACTAAATGTTTCAAAACATTCGACAAAGTAGTCACACAAGCGGGTAATCGTATCGAAGACGTTGATAGCGCGGTATCGCTTACACAGCTGATAACGCGATACCGATACTAATGTGAGTCCTAACGTTTACACAAAGATTTCAAGTTTTCAGTCTACTGATAACAGAAAGTGACAAATAAAAAAGCTTTCTGAACAAAGTTTTGAGTGAGCCGCGCTACGACCCGCGTAGCAGGAAGTTCGTAGCAGTAAAACTTCGTAGCGCTCTCGTAGCGTGAAAGTTTTGATTTCAACGATTTGCGTTGCGGCGAAGAGAGGGCCGCGAGGCCGTTCTAGCTCTGCGACCCTGTGCCCCGCACCACAGTCGCTCACGTTATATCACGCGCTCCGCTAGCGTACTAAGAACTCTGTTCATTGCTGCATTGTAACCAGCTTGTACACGCTCGCTCGAATAACACACTCAATGGATGTAATGCTATAAAACAAGTCGCATGTTGATGTGTTTTCAGATTTATCTGTTCGTTTATCTCTCACGAGAGTGCGCCACTTGGCTGTCGGGCGACTACGCCCTTACCGTGTTTAGGTGCGTTTTGCAAATCACCTCTAACTAAAGAAGCTCGGATCGCTCGCGTTCCATTCCGCGGTGCCTTCGCGGTAGGCGATGCAGGCAGGCTTACGCCGCAGCAATGGGGCGTGTGCCGATCGATACCGTTGTCCGGCGAGCGGCGCGTCAGGAAAATTCATACGGCGCGGTAATTTTTAAATGTCTACTATTATAACATTAAGTGAAAATGGTTTACTTGAAATGCAAAATCTCGATTATATTTTTATCCGTTGCGTGGCGGGGGAGATTGTAAATATACCCGTTGTGATGACAAAGCAGGTTGGATACAAGTGGGCGAGTCACTGATAAAATAAAATAAAGACTGGTAGGTATGCGCGCAATTGGCTTGAGATGACGTTTGAATTGCAGTCCGAACTTTTGCATTGAATTTCATTAATAAAAAAAGAAAAAGCATTTTTGCGTCGAATTAAGGCTGTTTCTCCGTAAAAGATAATCTCTGTACGGAGTTTGATTGTATTTAAGGCATAACAAATATTATTACAAGAAAGTTCCGAAAAAAATTCAAAACAAAGATATTAAGTATTGCATAAAACTAACCTCTGCCACAAACAAGGATAAAATCACATTACTATGCTACTTGTAAAGGTGTTTGCCAAGATACATTTCAAATACAATACTGGATAATAGAACTTTTTTAAAATTTTAACAAAAGGTTTAAATAATTTGCTCAGTAGAAAAAAAACGCGCATATAAGTATTTAAAAGCGCAAGGTGCACAATCATGCGCAAGCGCACGCAAGACATCCATTCTACAAAGGCATAAAACATTGCCACCCCGAAAGTGAACGTTATGCACGTGAATACAAAGTCGGGTCTCGTCTGAACGTTACCGCACGTGGAGTAATATTTCGCGTTGCTTGCACTGCCTGATTCGTCGCTCGGTGTCTTTTTACGTTATAAGTATGAAAATATGATGATACTTTAAAGCGAGTTAATCAACACGAATATTCATAATATAAATCATTTTGAGCATTTGATCAATGCAACCTAAACATCTTTTATGTACTTATTTATGTTTAAAGCTACTACTAAACCGATTTTAGAAATTAGATTGTCATCTTGAATGGTGTATAATTTCTGGCGGGATAACGAAATTTTATTTCGCGAGGAAACCACGCCGGTATAGCCGCGTGTTCTAACTAGTTCTGTATGAAAATGAGAATTCATATTCAAATAGGATGTATAATATATAAAGAACTGTATCATAAATATGAAATATTGAGAGATCAAGGTAAACAGTGAATTTGTTCAATCCAGAGATGGAGTTTGAATAATCGATCCATTTTGCGTTAAAGATGACAAGTCGCGGGCTCGATTCCAGCTCAAAAATGTATTGTGTCTGGGTGTTGCTAGTACGTTCGACGTAACTGAAAATTTGTTATTGAAAAAAAGTATGCAGTGTTCTCTCTAATATATAATGTAGGTGAAAATCATGACACAAAGACATGACGAAGAATTTTGACACAAGATGTTGTGGACCAAAATGAAAGTACAGTCTTTTTGCCTTAATAGAAAAGAAAAGAACAATACACCATTTTAGCGTATTTAAATATTTACTCCTTTTTTTCATTGAAGCACTGATTTTTTAACACTAATTTAGTTAAAATATTACTAGTGTTCATATTATCCCGGGATTTTACACCCTTTTATCGCCTTTTTAATTGGCAATTGACAGGAAATTTTTACTTTAATATAGATTATTAGGCTAAAAAATAGTAATTGGGTAGGACAACTCACAATTACTTTTTGCAAAAAGTCCGCGATCGGGGAGATTTTGGAAAACCTTTTTAAGGTGTAGAAATACTGTAGTACATTAATTTGATCTATCTCGTCGGATTCAGCCAGCGTTGGCAAAAGAGCATATTTATTTAAAAAGTTATAAATTTAAAAATATCTCTATCACCTTGTTTCGACTTTTGATGCCATATGAGCTCGCACGCGTGGGACATTCACCTAAATTATAGGTGTTTGCTCTCTACGGCTACAGTTTAATACCTATTTTCTATAATTACATAACAAATATAACTAACGTCCTACTAAAAATTATATAAGTACACATAGAATTGCCACTCGTAATTCGTTCGATTATCTGCTCTGACATCTAATAGTTAAGGCATACTTCAGCAAATCAGCGCATTCGCTACTGGATTTAGGAGCTAACGTAAATAAAAAATTGAACTTAATTTCAAGGAAACAAGCACCATATTTCAGCAACCGTCAAATAGCTCCCAATAAAACCTAACTTATTTCAAAATTGCAAATTCCTGAAAAGTGTGATTATGATTGTCACGTTTTCACAATATTTTAGTTATTAGCTGCATGACAATAAGTGCCATTTTCCTGTCACGAGCAAGCGGTGTGCGTCATTGCTATTGTTGTAGTGGATCGCAGTTATATTTCAAGTTTCACAGCACTGCTGGATTATGAACGATTTCCATTGGTAATGAAAGCACGTATAATAAATATATTTGTTACCAATAGTTTTTAGAAAAGGTTATTTAATTTTTATTAAATAAAAAATGTGATGCCATCAATACATAATAAAAACCTTCATTATCTGATTTAAAAAAAAAATTAACTGTATTCCCGCTCGACGGTATAATCTTTATATCGCAACCTCTAAATGATTTTCCGGGATCAAAATTAACTTTTCAAGGGTTTCAGCTATCCACGTACCAAGTTTAATTAAAATAGGGTTTGAAATTTGGTTGCAAAGGCGTTACAAACAAACACACAGTCACGATTGATGAATTGGAAAATCGCACTGGATGCTGGACGCGGGGGTGCACATATATTGCCACTATTGGAAACCACTTGGGAAGGCGTATGTCTGGTAGTGGACGTCCTACGTCTGATATGATAATGGTGGGCGTAGTAACTTGAATAAATCTAAAGATAACACTTTAGTCATATTTATCCTGGTAATTAGTTTCAAAGTATATATGAGTTAAAATAACGTTTAACGTCAGAATCATTAACTACGCACCAAGAATAACTTATATCTTTCTTAGCTTTATGTAATTATTCTAACATTTATTTAGTGAGGGAAAACTTTTTATTTGCTCACGTTTTAGCGTGTTATTTTTCATTCAATTTAAACTAAAATAATAATGATTCATGACGAACAAACTTTATGTACAATAAATTATAAATTAAATAATAATTTCACGCATCTCATACATTGACCTGACTCCGAGATAAGTCGCCTAAACGCATTTGTGTTGCGGATATAAGGAAACAGAAAAATCACAAATATAATACTTGAATACATATTTAACAACCAGACACAGAGTAAACACAAATTCATAATATTAATGTTTGTCGCGAGTGGCAATCGAACCCGCGACCCTTAGCGCACAATATAGGACCACAGCCATCTGCGTCTTCGCCCGTCATCCATCCATCCTCGTGAACTTCGCTTAACATCGTGGCCGGCGGGAATTTTTCCCGGATTAAAATTATCCTATGCCCTTCTCGAAGGCTCAATCTATCCACATCCCAAATCTCATTGATACTGGTCTACCAGTTCAGTCGTGAAAGTGTAACAAACGTAGGAACGTATTGCAAAAAATGCAGTGGGTCATTTACACTCCTTATAAATATTTCACTAGTTTGAAGAATAAATACGAGTTTCTAACTAATTGTGATGACGGTTATAGTCATATTATTGTTCTTTATATTTACCAAGTTAATAACGATAACATTTAGGAACTCGTTTACTAACGACATTTGACAATGGCGCAGAACTTAAGTACTAACTATTTATTATCGGAGTATTCTAATGTTGTCTAATATTGACCCCTGTAATCAACAGTTGTTATACAAAGACTTATTATTTCTCCTTACAGTGTTTTAAAGTTGTGTCAACTATTTTTGACATAACAGAAGATAACATTTTATATTTCCAACCATTTTAACTTCGTTTACATCATGTACACACAGTACAGGATCAACCTACACAAACGTGTCAACGCTTCGCAAAAGATAGTTATCTATAAAACTTACTCTCCACCCCATTTATCCCCTTAATATTTGATTCGATTTCGAAAAAATATTTTACGTGTTTCATAACGTTAATTGAACGTTAAGAAGAATCTTTATACTGAATTGCTTTCGAATAACTTATATAACAAAAACAGCAAAGTTTCATACTAACTTTGCAGCCCCGTTTTACCCGCTTCATGGGTGAATATTTATAAATCCTTTCTTAGTGGATTCCTACTTTATAAAAGAAACCCCTGTTCAAAATTTCAAGTATGTAACCCTTATAGTTTATGCTTAATTTAGCTTTTTATATATAAACATTAGTGTTAAGTTAGTACTACAGATACAAAGTTGAACTGCATGGACACCTAAATCTCTCATTTCTACCGCCAGTAACAGCAGTGTTCGCAATTCTACATTCCGGTTTGAAAGTTGAGAAAGGAAGTGAAATTACCGTGTAATATGACACAATATCTTTAGGTCACGTGGTTGGCGATGCGCTGGTGAAGTGTGTCTTACTTCAGTGTGGAGTTGAAGTTAATATTGATAACTTTAAATATATATAAATTAAAATGTAAGATCGACGAATGGCATCACTAGAACTACATGTCATTATCAAATGGGTTACAAATAATGTATCTATTTATTATGCAGCCAACCACAAAAATGTAACACAATGAGAATATGAATATATAACAATGATATAGACCTTTATGCAAATGATTATATACCACGCTAATCAAATTTTGCTGTTGTTTAAAATATAATTATCAAATATTAGCCATATTTTTTTAACTAGCTGACACGACTGACGTTGTATTTATTAGAGATATAAACTATTATATCTCTCATGTAGGAGCAAAATGCTCACAGTAGATAATTATTAGAATTTGTTTCGTAGTTTAAAATTTCATCTCAGACAAATACTGTGACACGTAATTTATATATGTGAAATAATGTAATTTAAAAACACAAATTACATAAATAGTAAAGTAATATGATTTTAAGCGATAGATTGGGTCAATATGTTTAAAAAAGAAAAAAAATATTTTTATGTTTGACTTAATTTTTTTAATATTTATTTGTTTTGGTGTTCCAAGTATATTTACATCAATCCAAAGCAAAAAAGGAAAAAAAAACTGATGGTAACTTTTCAAATTGAAATCTAAGTTATAAGGTAACAACGAAATGCAACGGCTGACAGCAAATTTGCAACGAACAAAGACACAAAGGAATTTTTAAAAATTAAATATACTACACACAAAAGTCGATAGTGTCATCGCAAGGGCATCACAAGCGCGTTGCCAGCCCTGCGATTACAAGATGTCACTTTTCCCAGTAATTTAACTGTTTCTAACACCATTTAAAACGTAACGGCTGCAGATAAAATTAACCAATTTCGACTGAATTAGTCAACTCATCATCATATCAGCCGTTGGACGTCCACTGCTGGGCATAGGCTTCCCAAGTAAGAGGGAATTTCGCCCATAATTGCCGCGCTGGGCCAGCGTGATAGCAACCGCAGAACGGTTCGCGACGGGAATTCTGCTGATATATCGGTTAGAAAACCATCTATCCAGTACCTCAGTCACCTCTTACTACCATTTTATTCTAATCTTAGTGTTTTTTTTATTCCTCTGGTGCAAAGGGAGGTATTCTACTTAATATGGTATTTTGTCGAACGATTGTGTTCAAAACGGGTTGAAAGATATATACAGAGTCGTGTAAGTTGATCTGTATTTGTATGTACAATGTTCGTGTACTCTTAATTCCTGCATGAGGCCAGCTCACAGTCGCGTTGATTAGGCTTGATTAGCCTCCACACGACGCTGTCTCACCACACAAATATATCTAACTGGCTACCAACTTCTAGACTGGCGAGAGACTATTTGGAAATAAAGAAAATGATATACCCTAAACTTCCTGCATCACGTCGATGAGTTATCGGGCATGAATTAATTATAAGGTCGATAGATTTAGATTGTACAGCTTTAGTAGACCGCTCTGATTCTTATAGAAAGTTTGAAACTCTAATGATAAAAGCATGCTTATTTATCTGTTTTGAATTACACTAATATCTATTATATTACTTAGGTGTAGGTTGGCGAATTGCAGTAGGTACATAATATAACGAGTTACAGATGCAATGTTCTTGTTTCGACTGTCCAAGGCTTAAGGGACGAATAAGGAATATGGATTTTAGTAAAATTAAAGAGTTTTTATTAAGAAATACCCATAAAGTACGAGTTAGCCGTGAAGTACGAGCACAGTAGAATGGTGTCTTCTGCGACTAAGGTACTAGAACCGACCGATGGCGGTATAATCCATTCGAAACAGTGTAGCTCAAATGCACAGGGCGGGGATGGGCAGCAGCATCCCCGTCGCGTAAGCTGCACTCTGCAATTGCCAACACGCTGTGCCAACAGTGCGGCATTCATGGGCAAAATTTCACCTTTGTTGGGGAAACTTATGTCCAGCAGTGGATTTCAAGTGAATTACAGCCATTGGCTGTAATGATAAGTTAAGATAAGAGTTTTGAAAAATATATTTTTCAGTTTGAATATAAAATAAATATTAATATAATACTAAACAGTAGTTCTATTGATTACCGTGTTTATTTTCGTGACACGTCTTAGATTCAAAGTCCAGATGTCGCCACTGGACCCACTTTGGATGTAAAACAACGGTAGTCTCATGCCACTGATTATAAAATGTGGAACATTAAAAAATGCATATGTTCTTGATAAAAAAAGCTTTCTCAACGCATGTTAAATGACTTAAACCTATGCGGATCTCCGTTGCAGGGTCGACCCCGTGATTTCTGCCAGTCGTGGTTCGCAACCCATTTACTATAGTCCTTAAGTGTTAGTTAAGATGTATCACGAGTTCTTTTCCCGAGACAAAAAAAAACCATTTCGGCATTTGGTAGTGGTGGTAATATGTTTTATGAAATTTACATTAGGTAGACATCCTCATACACTCTAATCTATATATACCGCGAAATAGCAGTGTTTGCAGTGTGTACAGTTTGAAGGGTACGAGAGGCAATGAAATTACCCAGTAATGTGATATCTTCAAATCACAAGGATGGCAACGCGCATGTGATATTACGAGCGTCTATAGGCTGCGGTAACGCTTACTATCACTATCGCTTGTTTGTCTACCTGGTCTAAAAATATAAAGGGAATCTTATATGATGAATATTTGTGTTTATACTGTCTCGGTGCTTTATATATTTATTTAAATGTTATATTTGTGATTCGTCTGTTGTCTGATGTCCGCACTACGAGTGGTTTGCCACTTATCTCTGAGTAAGGTCAATGTGTAAGATGTTGCGTGAATTTATTGTTACAATGAAACTATAGCGAAGTATATGAACCTGCCTCATATTTTTTTAAAGTAACAGCGGCGCATTACTGTTGCACCCGCCTATTTCCCGTCAATGTGAAAATAAAAAAAGCCCATGGTATTTGGTAATGGTGTAGCTTTTTATTAATGGAAAAATGGAATTTATTTGTTAAAAACGTATACAATTACAAATTTTGTTAACATATGTTTTTTTTTTTACTTTTGGCGGTATTTTTATTTTGTTTCAAACATATTATAGTGTCTGTTACTCCTAGAATGGTTTAAAATTATAAAATCAGGCAAGTAGTTTTAGAGATAAATCGTAAAATGCAATCAGATATAATATAATTTCAGATTTATTAGTTCAATTCCACCTTCGACTCCAATCACATCGATAATGTCCCTGCATTCTATATTGCGCGGGTGCTTGGGGTCAAAATAAGCGTATATAACCGTGTTTTCAGAAAAAAAAATTTATTGACAACAGAAGTATTACGAATATAATTCTTAATTAAATATATTTAACACCCAGATACAGAACAAACACAAATGTCCATGACACAAATGTCTGTCCTGGGTCGGGATCAAACCCACGACCCTTGGCGCATAAGACAGAATGCGCCATCAGGTACGACCAAAATAAATAACGAATAAAAAAGCACCACTATGGAATCGTTGTGTGACCAATAAGAGAGAATGCATCACCATTGGGTTTATTTGAAAAGACAATTAATCTTTCACTGGAGCGCGGTCCGAAGGTTGAGGTTGTCTGAACACCAAGGGTCAAAGGACGCGGCTAACTAAAGCTACCACTTAAATATAGACGAGAGTACGTGTGATGCTGGATCTGTACACTGCGAATTCGGCTGTCTATTTTCATGCTCGATACATTTTACTTTACACCTGTTTTTGCTTTATTTTATATCGAGACCCATGGGACTTTTTCTAGGATCAAGAGAAGCCTCCGGGGTTGATGTTTTAGAAAGCGTAACAATCAGACAGATAGTCAGACACACTTCTTTTTTAATATTTAAGATAGTATTATCTTTTAAGTTTTCCTACGAAAAAAAAAAAGTATTTCTTAGATAAGCCTTGTAATCTATACTAACGTGACGAATATTACGAAGATTTTCGAAATCTTTTTACAAAACTACATTATTCTAGAGTAACATAGGCGAGTATATTTTACATAAAAAATTTAAATCCTTACCTAAGATAAAATACGACAACGGGATCTGTATTATTGTATGTTTGTATCAATTAAACTCATAATAGACGTATTTCCGAAACTCTTTCGCTATTAAACATTTGCACTATCAGCAAGTAACTTAGGAAAAATTATATCACGGTTGAAACCGCGTGTCGCTGGTAGTCAAATACATATCTGGTGGATATTAATTATGAATAGATCTTATATAAACCTAGTCCTTTTTTCATCATGACAGCCATTGAAAGCCCACTGCTGGATAAAGGGGTCCCCAGGAAAGGGGGAATTTTGCCCATAATTGTGGCGCTGGGCGTATTGGCAATCGCTGAGCGCAGCTTTCGCAATGGGAATGCTGCTGCCTATCCCCTTCCTGTGCATTTGAGCTATACTGTCTTGGATGAATATTCCGCCATTCCTTATATCTGTAGGTTCTGGTAACTTAGTAGCCTCTTACAACACCTGTTACAGAGAGTAGTACTATTTATTCTACTCTGCCGGTACCTCACGGCAGGCTCATCATATTGCGGAAGTATTATGTATCTTTCGATCATCGAAATCCAGGCGAATAATATTTCCCAATACACGGAATTTATTTAGTTAAAAAGAAATGATAATCAATTATTATCAAACAATATTTGACATTAAATTAAAACAAGCGTATAATCATGTAAAATAATTGCATACATATATCGCATTAATTATGCTGAAAAATAATCTTAAAATTATATATGCTTAAGAAATAAGGAAAGCGCTGGTACTGACAGGGCAGCACATATTAGAGTTACTTAAACGCCAAAAATCTAGATTATACAATACTATTCCCATCATGATGTTACACTCCGCGATTGCCACCACGCCCTCCCAGTTTGGCAATTATGGGTAGAATTCCTCCAAAGCTAAGGCCCTACAACCGGTCCTATTGAAAATCTCTTCGGAAGACTCGTGTCCAATGATAAACGTTCCACGGCTGGTATGCTGACACTGGTACATACCGCTCAGTTACCAAAGTCACAGCGGTACATAAACGTTTGCGACATCGCGGATTAGCAACGCGTTGACAACCTTGATATTATATCACGTTACCCAGTAATCACGCTTCGACCTGAAACGTAGCAATGCCAATCTGCTGCTAGGCCACAGAAATAGGTGAGAGGTGTCTTTGCCGACAACGTTTGTGTCATCTAGGCAAAAAATAAAATCGTATGTTGTCATGTGTCTGGAAGTTGATATATACAAATGTTTTATAGTTATTTTTACTTTTAATATAAATATGTATTTACTCTGTTGGATTATTTTAATGTTTTAAGTCTATCAATACTAATGCAGTTGAGAAGTTTATTTTGTAATCTTTATATATAATAAAAATGTGTCACGTTGTTTATTCTAATTCTTCAGTTCTTCGAAAATAATTCTTTAACTACTGAAGGGTTTTTTTTTAATATTCCTGATTATGTGCACGTAGATGTAACTAGAGAGATGGATACTTTATATATATATATATATATCCCAAAATATATATTCCCAGAATAATAAAAAGCCAAATCTATCCCACTGCAACATGTTCTCGGAATAAAATTTAACTTATGTTTTATTACAAATTATCAACAATCCCTGTGCCAAATTTCATCTAAATCTGTTTTACCGTTCCGGCGTGATAGAGTAACAAAAATATATCTACACATCCATACGTGGGCTTTGCTAACAGGTAATCGATATATTCATATAGGTAGCCTAAAGCATTACTAGAACAACAGGTTATGTATTTCAAACAGGTATTACCGAATGTGGTGTTGCTTCATGCTATTAAGTATTTATATATATAGATATTAGATTTCCGCCCGTGATTTTACCGTGTGGTCTTTATTTTATATCTCTTCCCTGAGTGACCCCTGTTTTTTTTAAGGAGGTGAACCCCTGTTTTTTCCGCACTAACAGCTAACCTATGCATAAATCGCGCCGATTTCTTAGAAATAAATAATAAGCCAGATCTGATCGATCTACAGTATATAATATTAGTAGGATATATAAGAATAAATACGAGACATCGCAAATTTTATTTTAAGCCCGGCGTGAGGATCTAGCTAATCATTTGACAATTAGCAGCAAAAAAGTACCACAAAAACACGACTCAATATTTATAAAATTTTACAGGTGCGAGAATCGAATTCGCGACTTGTAGAAATTGTAGCAAGGGATAGCTTTCTTAAATTAGTATAATTATGTACGTGGCTTTAAATAATATTTAACTGCGACGTGAAAGAAGAATCGTTTTTTTATTTATATACTTTGTGTTTAGTGGTAAGGACATTATAAAAATAATGTATTCTGTAAGGTAAACTGAATAAATAAATACGCTCCTGCCTGTTTTTAATCAAACGAGTCATCAAAAGTATAAAAGAAGCATTACTCAATTTGAATTTGGAATCGATTTAATCAGTTTCATATCGTCAATTGTTTTAGAACGTATTTAAATTCATAAATCAAAAGAGAGGCATTTCGGACTGTTTTTTTTATAAAACAAGGCAATAGTATTGCTATTCGCAACGTCAATGAATGCAGATCGCGCCGGACATGCCGCCCACGTCCCCGGTAATAAGGCGAACGGGGCTCGCTCCGTGAGAATTAGCCTTGCACCAGACCGAACCGGTGAGGCTGCACGTCTGCTAGATATTTGGCACTAACTGTCAGACATGATACTGTAAAACAGCTGCGTTTCTTTAGCAGCGTATAATATCAGCGCACGTGTAACTCGATAAATTGAAATCTAAAATCATACTAATATACGTGTAACTCACAAATTTTGCATTGGTATTGGTCGAACTCTACGGAAGCATGTAGGCTTATTTGATTCAAGCATAAGGTTCCTTTCGGGAAGGCATTTGCGGGTCAAACACTAGTCTAGCTTGTATATTTGACAGTCAATATATATTCATAATTATTTTTTCTCTTTATTTGGACCAAAAACAGTTTAAGAATACAGTTACTTAAAATAAATCTAGTGGTAAAAGATATAATAATAATAAAACCAGCACCGATGAACACAGATTGATAATAATACTTAAGATGCGAATGTTAGTAGCACAATCACGCCAGAATCGCTTTATAATTCCAAATGAAATTAGCTACAGAGATAGATCATTATTCGGGAAAATGTATAGGCTTTATTAATCCCAATATAAAATATAGAGCCAGTTCTTTTCGATATGTTTTTTTTGTATTATAATTCATTTTATACATTTAGAGGTCAGATAATGATTTAGCCTATTTATTTATCTCAGGATAATGTTATCGCTTACGTTGATCCCATTCCTTACATAATATTATATAACATTTACGCAATACTCTCGCAAATAAAACTAATTTTTTACCGATTTTAAAATCGTCGAACCATTTGGTGTAAAAAGTTAAATAAACTCCCATTCTTTATCATCCCAAAAAGGCCTTAGTTTTTACATAAAAAAAAATTACGCGAGCGATGTCACATGCAACATCTTGTCTAATAGTATACCTATCAAAACCATTTCTAACGCCATCTTAATTTCCTGATATTTCTTCAATTTCAAATACCTATTCTGTTAGGCGAAAGCAAATTGCGCGGGATGACAATTATAATGGCAGTATTTGGCTTCACGAATAGCATCGTTATCAGTAGCGTGCCAAAGATTGTGCTCAAACTATCGGTGTGCCAAATTTGACGTGAGTCGGCTGAGGAGTTTTTAAGATTGCACGTGTACTAGCTATATACTCGCGATTTTGTCCGCCTGGTTTGGCATTACTCGTTAATTTCCGTAATGGTCGTCCTAGGACTAAACGTAGGTTATCATCGTTATTACCTCTTTGCAACTTTGATTGTTGACCTCTTTGTAAAAGTCAGAGGTAGTAAAAATAATCATCTATACTAATATAATAAATCAGATATCTGTTTATTTGTTATGATTTTGCGGCTTAACCAGTGGACCGATTCAGATAAAATTTACCATGTGGATAGCTTGAACCCTATAAATATAAGCGCCCTGGATTTCGGGAACCGAAAAATTCTTCATTTGAGACCACGCAGCGGCCATTGCACCGTAACTATGATGGACAGACGTTCTGACAAGAGCCGTGAAATCGCGCTGGCTGCAGACCACATACAAGCAGTCCTGCTGGCAATCTTTTGAAAAGTTCTAAATACAGCGGTGGACGTCCTACGCTTGACACGATAAAGCTTATAATCAGAGCAGACATTCACAGATTCAACTGTACATAGTTACAAAAATTTAAGTTTAATTCAAACATTTTATCGTCCAGTTAAAACTAGAGAAGTAAATTGCTTTGGTGTGCTCAGCTCTGATCCCGGATAGAGCGCAGGACCAAAACACTTGTATGGAATTTACGAACTTTGGATAGGGAAAACTTGCTCTCAACTCTGTTTGTTATTTTTTTATTTGCTCGTTTGAAATGCAGGATTTTTTTTAATACGCCATTTGAATTGAAACCCTTTGACTTTGTTACAGTTAGTGCTCTATATTTCTTCCTGTTTCAGAATGACATGTTTTACGTCGGAGCTACGGACGCCCCATCTGTAGCTAATTAATCGGTAAAATTACTTCTTTAATGTATATTACTAAATATAAATTTCATTATCATATCAGCCGTTGGATTTAAAATAAGGCGGTTGTAGGGAACTTGCGTCCAGCGCGATCCAGCGGAGATCCGCAGAACCTGAGTGGAGTGGAGAGAGTGGCTAATGGAGCCCTAAGGTTCGTCTGTTTTGTGGATGTTATCTGCGCAAACCGATGCCATTCTCTATTCCAGAACCTTAGAGCTCCACAGCTCGGCCACTGGTTGTTTGTGCCATGTAGAATGCCCATTGGCACTTCTACTTTATTAATCCGGTGGCTCATATCACTACATATGGGCTCATATATAATTTCTTTAGGCTGAAAGATTCTAGGTTTATATTATTTATTTAAACGGGACTTGACCGCTCTTTTTTATTAGAGTTCAACCTATCTGCGTTTCAAATGCCATCAAAATTGTTTCCCGGTTGTGTCGTCCAACCGTAACAGACAAACATACCTTCACATTTATAATATTTTTATATAGTATAGATTCAATAATCTAGCTCATATTTGAGAAAAATAGAAATATATATATACTAATAGTTTCGCTTAAATTAAAATGTAAAATTGTTGCAGTTTTGATTTTTACGTATATTCGTATACGTTCATGCATATTATTATGGTCCTTTGACTTCTTACTATAGAGAAATAGATACACACGGGCAGAATAACATGTGCAGTCATATATATTTCGTTTACGCGAAACATTTTCGAAAAACTATCATTGCTCTCTTTTATTCCTGCTGGTCTTTATATAAGTATGAGTCTAACCAGTAAATAGAATTTATAAAGGTTACTAACACATTATACAATATAATATAATTAATATAATATAATAAATAAAGAATATAAGTGCATGTTCGGGACACAATCTTAGAGACAACACTAGACAAATTTTAAGACCGGACGGGCAATATTTCCTGGCACCCCCTGCATCTCAGTTCATCGTGCAAAAGAATCCTTATAGTCATAACATACTTAAACTAATTTCTATCGCAAAACTTATATTATAGCAAAATGAAACTAAAGAGACGGAAAAATCAGTCACTAGCTTACTTGCCACGGACGGATGGAAAATCTTCGAGTGTGCAATTAAAATTTCGTACACTCTTATCAGAAGATGAATGCGCCTTTGTTAAAAACAGGTTCAAGATTTTAATTCTTCTCTTGCACACAATATCCGAGTTGTAATAAAGCAACTGAAAAAACAAAATAATCATGTCAAATCAACAATAATCATCATCAACAAAAAAATGTTAATTAGTCTATATGTTAATCGTGAAGCGAAATCTTTGTACCTTTTATTAATTAAGTTCCGAGTACGGGTGAACGTGAATCTTTACTCGACTATTGTTGATGTGGAGAAGAAGTGCATAAAGACAATTTTTTTGAAAAAATGCACTTTAAATACATTCAATTGATTAAAATCACACTTCTGCTTGAATGACACAACATTCTTTAATGTAATAAACATTGTCTATAGGCTTAAATGATTATATTCTCTTTGGTCTTATTGAATACCAAAATTATCCTAAAACTAATGACAATAACGAGAAAATAAATAAAGTTTATACTTATATAATTTCGACCGGGCGACCATTAATACGTATAGATTTAACTGACACCTCGTCTGATATTAAAATTATATAATAACGAAAAAAATTGCATTTACCCTGGGCCACCTCCGTTTATTTCTGCTCCATAAATAAACCAAACCGAACGAAAATATGTTTACATACGAATTCGGTTTCTAGATATATATTATTTACTATATAATACCTACATATAGCCAAAACATACATTTATACCTAACATAGCGATCGCATCCCCTAATCACTTAGTAGACGGCACTTACATTATTGAAAATTTCAATAATGAAACAGCACAATAATGTACCACTATATCTATTATTATTATATGATATACGTTTAAATAGTTACAGTTATATAAACCTACTTATATAGGCTACTTTTTAGCGAGTATTATATAGAAAATATTGTCAGCAGAGTAGAATAGTACCTCCCCTGAACCAGGTGTCGTAAGAACCGACTGAGGTACCGGAACCGACAGATGGCGAATCTATCCGAAAAAGTAATAGCATCCGAAAATGCATAGGGTGGGAATGGGCACCAGCTTCCCCGCCGCGAAAGCTGCGCTCCGCGATTGTCAACACGCTTGCCCTGCGCGGCAATTAAGGGCAAAATTCTTCCTTTCTTGGGGAGGCTCATGTCCAGCGCTGGACGTAAAACGGCTGCTGTGATGATAATGATTATTTTAATTATTAGTCACTGCGGCCCGCGAATTCGCTCGTTTAGAATCGCGAAAAGTTTCCCAAAACAACCAGAAATAAAAAAGATCAGTGTTAACTGTTATTACTCAGTAACTTACAAAAACCTTTTAAAATAATGCTATTTAAAGATGACACAGTTCAACAAAATCGGCTAAATAGTTTATGATATTACTCATTACAAAACAAAAATAAATAAGTATTTATCGGTGTTAGTATGACAATGTGGTAGCCTGGAACCAGTCATCGAAAAGACAGTGGTGATAGCCAGCCGTGGTCATAGTTGGTACGAAATGGGTGGTGTAGTCATGCTGGTCACGTGGTTACTAGAGTGACTCACTCTGGTGATGAATCAATCGCAGCCACCAAACGGCTGTCGCTGACATACTGAAGCGTGTTGTTCCCCAGATACCTTATGAAGTTGTTGGCGTGTGTCATTCGAACTTTACAATTATATTTAAAAAAAAATAATTTACCCCTCTGCAAATTCTCTTTGGTTTTATATTTATAAAATTAAATAATAATAAGTGAAGTGAAAAAACTTATACCCCTTAAGAGGATTGCACGAATGTGAAATTTGTGTAGAAGAAATGCAAATTTAATGACATACAACAGACATAAATAAAGTAAACATTTATTGTCTACAGGCTTTAGTGATATCCTCTTTGGTCTTACTAAATATCAAAATATTGCTATTAAACAATATCGAGAACTTAGACTTTTATGATTTATGGTCGAAATACGATCTCCAAGCAAGTCCTAGTCCAAGTAAATAAGTTAATTATACCGTTTTTTGGGAAAAATAATCACAACATTTATTACATTTGTCTTTATTTTTATTTTTTGTGTTACTAATTTAATAATATCAAAGGTTTACAGTTACCAACTCCAAAAAGCTAAACTTATATATTAATTTTATCGCTAATTGAAAGTTATGTACTACTTACGTAATTTAAATAAATAATTTTGCTGGTCGCCTGTCGTACTAAAAAAAATATTCGGTCAATATATATGTATAGTCTGATCGACCTAAAAAAATAATAAAATTAGCTTATTAGCACAGAAGTTTATCCCAAACAAAAACACCGTGACATTAAAGTTTTGTATGAAGGTTATACAGAGAACAAATACTTGTATTTTTGTCTACAACAAACAAACTTAAAAAGTAGTTATTAAGTTTATTTATTACAGGCCGTTTTCAAAAACTCCTTTACTAATAGGAAGTTATATTATCAGCGAGCAACATAGGCAATACAATATTTTATCTCTATATTCTTGTGGGATAGGGCACTACGCCGGTGAAACCGTGGTACTCTACTACTACAAAGATACTCTCCTACTAAGGTGCTATATTAATCTAAATAAAAGTCACTGGTTTTAATTAGCGACTGCCTGAAACCTCATCCCAGTTTTCATAAGATCTTATTACATCCCTTAAGACCAACGATCCTAAAGGAACCATTCGATTTTCTTAGTGTTTGAAATGTGCTCTCCCTTTTCCACCCTAAATATGACTTCAATCTGGTTCTTTTGCATCTACGTCATCAATTTTGACTCAAAAAGAAGAGTGTTGTTGCCGCGTGTCCATCAGTTCAAGATTGACTCCCGAAAAGAAAATTGGTTGCCTGTAAAGTCGGTATACGGGCGAAAGTTTTACGTGACAACGACTTTGAGTGGTAAAATAATTTTAATGTGAATATTCATTCGTATAGTAGGAATAAGGATGAAATAATAGTAACAAATTAAAACATTTATTTATACAAAGAATTATATTTAAAACATTAATTTATACAAAGAATCTCGCACTGAATTTCATATTAACAAAATTTTATTTTTACCTTTACACATACATACGTATTTATATACAAATATACATACAATAACTTGCAATACATTTGCGTAACACACGTCACAATGAGAGCGAGTGAGAGGGACGCGTGCCTCTTACTCGCTCTCATTGTGAGCGTATAACGTGAGCGGAGCGTAACGCAGTTTCTTGAAGTGTCACCCGGCAAACCAATTTATAAGATGTTGTCACGTCAAAAACCAAACGCATATATGGGTGGAGAAATAAAGCGTGAGCAGGTTAAGACGAAGATTAACCAACCAAAATAATAACCAACAAATTTACCTATACTCACATTGTATAGAGGAAAGTCAAGTTTTTTGTCAAGCTAATATTTTGTGTTGGATATATTTATGTCTCATTACCTAATAATTACATGGTTTCTCTCAAACTTCAAACATGAACAACTGAGAACACTATTATTTGGCAGTATAAATAGGCGAAAGTGAGTTACCAATGCAGACGAACTCTGCATGCGTTCTATCTCTAGCAATCTTTTCTAGGGTTAGGATTCAAGCATACCGCGCGCATCATCAAACTTCATCAAAATCAGTACAGCTGCTAAACCGTGAAAGCGTAATAAACATTAAGACACAAAGAAATATTTTCGTGTTTATAACAAATGTGTAATTGTCTAAGAATCTTCTTTAAAACTCTACCAATACTGACCTATGATAATAACACTAATACCATAATTTAGTCTTAATTTGACGGCGTCTATGACGCATTTGATAATATTTGTGTGTTCGATCCACCCAGGACAAATTTTTATTTGATAAACATTTGTGTTTGTTCTGTATCTGGATGTTAGATATGCATTAAAGTGTTATATTTCTGATTCCTCAGTAGTCTGACGTCCAAAACACATGTGCTTTGAGTGATTTATCTCTAAACCAAGTCAATATTTTAGAGATGTGTGAATGTCAGCAACGACAATATATGCCATGCAATTCAAAGACTCAAAAAGGGATGATTCAAGGACGGGCCCGATGGCGCAGATGGTAGTGATCCTATCTTGGCGCAGATGGTTCGATCCCCATTCAGAACAAATATTTATATGATGATATTTGTGTTTGCTCTGTGTCTGGGTGTTAAATATATGTATTTAAGTAGTATATTTGTGATTCCTCTATTGTCTGATGTCCGTAACACAAGTGCTTAAAGCGACTTATCACCAAGTCAGGTCTATGTATGAAATGTTGAAAAAATCCTGAATAAGTTTAGAAAAGAGAGTTCAGACCAAGGAAAGACTAGGCCCTGAACCAAACAATAAATACTATGAGACCCCGGTACATTGATTGTTTAGTATAAGGTAATCTACATACTTAGTAACTATAAAAGCAGAAGATGTGTTGTTAACAACATTAATAAGCAAAATTTCTCTAGTTCACATATCAATGAACGTTTACTGTATATGTAAAAATAATTGATATGTATGTTTTTAATAGAAAACTATCATGAATACAGGTTAAGAAAAACTTTTTTTGGCCGTGGGGTTCGGCACAGTAGAACACCACTTCTCCTGTACCAGGTCCCGTAAGAGGCAACTAAGGTACCTGAGCCAACAGACAGCATATTCATTATGGTAGCTCAAATACTCTGGGCGGGGATGAGCTGCCCCATCGTCGTGAAGCTTCTCTCTGCAATTGCCGCCACGCACTAGCGCTTAATTAAGAGCAAAATTCCCCCTTTCTTGGAGTGGCCTTGGTCAATGTACATCCACCGGCTGATATGATCATGTTGAAACTTTTATTTCATTTTTTTTATTTGTATGTTTTATTTTCGAACAATTTCCTATGAACTGAAATAATAATTCGTATAAGGGTATATTTTTATTTAAAAAAAGTATTCTAATAAAGTAAA
This sequence comes from Heortia vitessoides, assembly GCA_020976665.1. Taxonomy (NCBI): domain Eukaryota; kingdom Metazoa; phylum Arthropoda; class Insecta; order Lepidoptera; family Crambidae; genus Heortia; species Heortia vitessoides. The sequence goes on from JACJUM010002496.1 coordinate 7,317,006, forward strand.
TCACAAAAAATTTATTTAAAATTGAGTATATCAAAAAAATATTAATGAATAGTACTCACTAACATACGTACAAGTCGCGTGCATCAACTAGCCAAAACAATACTAATGTAAACCAGACAAACCGTGCGGTTCCCGGGGCCAGTATTAAAGCAACCAGTCAATTTCGCGCGCAATTGTCAGCCATTTTGGATGAACTAAAAACCGCTGAATCTGCCTTATCCAGCGGCTCAATAATCGAACTGTACGCTTAAATTTAAACCGTAATGTAATAATACACATTATACTACTACTACATACTAGCAGTGCCTCGCAATTTTACCCGCGTAGTTTCATTCCTATGGTAATATTAAACAATAAAAGTAGCCTATCAGTTATTTAGCAGAGTAAATCCCGTTAATTTTGCTTCAGACGTTCCAGAGATAAGCCATAAAAAACATACAGATAAACATTTTATAATATGATTTTTAAGTATATATATATATATATATATATTTATATAAATAAATATAAATAATATATATATATATATAATTTAAAAAAAATTACACTTAAAATTACACTTACTATATAGCTTATAATTTGGAATTACAAGTAGTCACTTTTATTATGTACCTACAAATCATAGATAAAGTAATATTTATTTGACTACTAATTTAAATATCAGACCTAAAATACGTGGAGAGGTGTTCCAATGCCAACTATGATGGATTATTGCATTGAAACGTGATCTCTACCTACATATCTTATTGGTCAAGTTAACGTAGCTTATCGAGCTATAGAGAGGGCTCGGAGGTTTTTTTAACCCAATTAGACTTCAACCCGAGCGACACTGGAGGGATGGACGAGGCCGTTTATTATTGAACGACCCTATGTGTGATCGAGTCAAGAATATATACGCAGCCCAGCGAAACCGATGGTAACCATGAGCCAGCATAACTAGTGAGGAACGTCTGCCTGCAGGGTCTCTCAAGATACAAGCTACGTTCAACCGGTCCTACTGAAAGTCTTAATGTCCAATGGTTGTCCTATGCCTGATGATAATAAGGATGTATAAGACTTCCGTTTCAGTTAGCAGTTAGCAGTTTTTTGTGTATGTTCTCCCCCGGTGGCTTGCAAAAAGCGCCGGCTTTAGACTTAGTTTTGAGACCCGAGCCAGCTGACTAAGACAAGCTTAAAATGACTCAATGACATAAATGTTGGGTGACTATTTAGATCACATGAGGTGATCAGGGTCATTATGAGTTTATAAAAGACCTATATTTAGAGATATATAATGTAGTACATGTTTTGTTAGAGTATTATTGTGTTTATATTGTAAACCAAACGATTTATAAATAATTATATTGGCCTACGTAAATAAAGTGTACCGTTAAAGGTAGCGATCTCATAGTTTTTTTTTAAATAAAATATAGTCTATGTTACAAGGTGATGGTGTGTAGCACAAAAATTTTTTCAACATTAGAAGATAAAGAAAGAATTATTGAAGTTGATCTAGTAATAATAAATTTGTTCATACAACATATCATACATTGACCTGACTCCGAGATAGGTCGGTTATAGCACATAATGTTACGGTCAACAGACAACTATGATTAAATGTATTAAATTTTAATTACCTATAACTGCAATGGCAAAGACATATATGAGTTTAATAAAAGAGTGGGAAATTTAAAAAATTCTGGCAGCTGAGTCATCCTCAGCCTCCACATAAAATATTTATGACAGGCTAAAGATCAAAAAAATAACTCACATATTTTTTTGCTTGTATTCTGCTGCTTATATTCTTTATATTATTTAAGTCTTGTATGAAAAAAAATAAAGAAAATTAAATAAAACAAGTCCTGTACAAATCTCCTGGGTTACCGTCAAGTTAATATATTTAATTATGAATAGTATGTGTGACAGTAAACTGTAAGTGTGCCGATACTAAATACATAAATTAATAAACAAAAAAATCACCAAAATATTATACTTAAATATATATTTAACGCACAAACACAGAAAAACGCAAGAAATCATTATATAAATATTTTCCAAGGTGAAGATCGAACCCGCGACCATTGGCGTACAAAATAGTAATGGAACCACCGAATACGCCATTTGATCCGGGCAGAATATCATCTCGGAACTGCGTAGCTCAATTGCAACTGGGCGTAGATGAGCAGTAACAATCGAGTTGCGGAACTACGCCCTGCGATTGCCACCGCGCCTGCCCAACGGGTTATTATAGTAAAAAAATCATTTTTGCCAAAGCTCATGTCTAGAAGAGCACATTCTGCGATTGCTATGATAATGATGATGATAATCATTAATAATATTGTTTGTTTGTTTACCCCTTGTTACCTCGCAACTAACACAATAATTCTTTTACCCAGAAACTTTTTAAAGAGACACTCAAGTCGTGAGCTGTTTATTATTCCGCTGAACTAAATGATAGCCTCGTCTACTTTCATCTTTAACTCAAATTAGGGTTCAATCTCAGAGACAATGTGGTCATATTACAGAGGTACTAGGTTTAAAATAACTATAGCCTGATATTAATTGCTATTAATATCAAGGCATTCTTTATAGTTGTGCTTCGCAGTTAATTTTTAGGATAGGTAATCTACTAAAATCAACGCTACGTTCATATTGGTCGATGCGATAAAGCTTTCTCATCCTCGATAAATAGACTTTCTAACACATAAATATTTTTTTTCAAATGGAACCAGCAGTTCCTGGTATTCATTCGGATAAACCTAATGCTGGCGTACTTAGACGACAATTCTAGCGCCACCGAACTAAAGGGCGAGGTCGCTCGTTAGTGAGCGACTATGTGCCCGCATTGCCTGCGTGCCCCTGCGACAACCGCGCGTTTAGCTACGGTCACCCCTGCAGGGTCCGCGGGTTCTGAGCGGGATCGACGGCGTGGTGGATGAAGTTGAGTTTTGCATAAGAGGACGGCGTGAGCCCTTAGAGCCGCCCTACTGCGGCCGGTTATTATCGGTCGATAGGACAGGGACTGCAAGCGTTCGCCGGTGAACGCGGTGTACTGCTCTACGAAAGAAGTATGTGCTGTGTGAAACTCAGTGTGGAGTGCCAGTGAGAGGGCGAGAGAGGGACGCATTAAAAGTTGTTATGTTATCGGGCGGGTATACTCTTCAGTTTTGTAATACAGATTTAAATATATATATTTCAATAATACAGATATGAATATTTCATACATTATTGTCTCACAACTAATCTCCAACCGCGACTCTCTTATCACAGCAGTTGGCGCAATTAGACCCAAAGCAATATTATTATAAATATGGTATTTTAAGCATTAATAAGCTGTCGAATAAAGATAAACCACTTAACTAAGGAATATTACCATTCCCAAGTAGCAACATGGTCCATTCTAGATCATGTTGATGTGTTCATAAGTATGAATTAAGGTGTCACATAAAAAAACATTACGTTGTCTAACGTAAGTAGAAAAGTTTGGAACTCTAGATTCTTAAGTTAATCAAAAAATAATTCATTCAATATTTACCCGATCCCTCCTTGATCTCTCGCAGGAAGATTTGAAAGTTTTAGTTTTGATAAAAGTATTTTCCTCGTATGGGATATTGAATTCCCCCCTTCTTAAGAACGAGGATAAAACTCACGCCATATTTATTTTTAAAGAAGAAAATCCCAACTAGTATGACTTCTGACGGTCTATTACCAAAGTTTTTTGGAGAAACGAGGTCGACTCTTCAGGTTGTAAGAAGACAGACTACTTTCACAGTTCAAGCTCTTGATATTTCAACAATCAAAAACATCAGCTTATTTAACTTAAGCGTAATAATCACTAATCCACTGAAATTGAGATTAACTCCATCTACCAATTATCTATATATTTTTTTTTATCTATATCATCTATAAAGACCAGAGCTATCATAAGAAGTCAAAAAATAAGTGTACCTACTATAGGAATTGGGCATATCATTACACAGATCCAATTGTAACTAATACTGTAATGGATTTAAATAAATAAGCAGAGAGGAGAAGCAAAGCAACAGCATGTCAAAGAAGGCGCTCCGCGCGCGACCCCTCCGTGCTTGCGCCGCACCACGTAAAAACCATTTTCTGTTATCCGACTTTAAAAAAAATACCAGCATCGACGCTCCAAAAATAGACTTTATCTCAAAGGCAAAGAGTTCACTGGCATGAGTCAGAATTAAATATTATCGTAAAATTCTATATCCTTCCGAATTCGACTCTATGTCGTACAAATACGACACAGTTTAGAGCGCCAAGGTTAACTGTCAGTTCAGCCAACGCGATGGTTCATGAGAGAGAGAGCGAGTGGGACAGGCGACCCAGTTGATAGCATTAACATTTCAAACCAAATTAAACCTTACTGCATTAAGTATAGAACTGAAATGCTGAATTTGTGACTTTGCCTTGGCAGCGCTTTGTTGTATAAAATTATATTCCATTCCATTTATACAAAACGCGAAAAACCATAATCAAATTCAATACCCAACTATCAAAAAATAGTTAATCACTGATAATTATGATTTTTTGAGTTAAAACTTTTAATCAATATTTGCAGATATGTATTTTGAGCTTTAATTCTTTAGATGAAATAAGGAATTAATTGCGTGTTTCATGATTAAGCTTATGCATTAGTTTTGCACCAACATGTTTATTAAAAAAATGCGCGTTATAGTTATGAATTTTATATATACCAAACCAAATCAGCTTTAGCCTTCATGAGTGGAAAGTTGAGTAAGTCCACTTTGCGAAATTGAAATTTTAACCAGACACGATTATAATTCTTATTTTTTATTTCAATATTATGTATTATGATCTACTATCTGGTTTTATTTCTTTCTTAGTCCCGTTGACTATTGGCTCGCTATTATTTCATCTTTATTTTATATAGGTACTTTTGTTCCGATTTCTTATGTATATAAATATATAAATAGTCGAATTTGGTATATAATCAACTCCGCATCAATTATTCTTAACTCTCTTTCCTAACCATTCACACAAAGAGCCGCTCTTAGAGTTTAAAAATAAATGTTTGACAGAATTGTATTTACCTAGCTTATTTTGACTGTTGGTATATATGTACTGTGTACTCTCTCAATGTGTTTTAACTGTGTACATCAATTTACCAAATAGTGTTACTTAAACTGGATGTAATTTGCTTATAAATGTACTACCAAAATACCTTCTTATTTTTTTTTTAACATAAACGCGTAAGTTGGTAACAATAGATAAATCGATCGATGAACTTTTATTCAAATATACTAAGAGGTTTTTACTTAAACTTTTCTATAACATTGCTCATACAACAGAACAATATAGATTATAATTCATAAAGATAAGGAAGTAAGAGATTTAAGTAATACATATTGGGACATATATGCGGATAATAGCTTTTCAGAATTATTTTATTCACATACATAATAGATCTTAATAACTACTAACTGTCATGTATATAGCCTTAATGCTTCCTCGAGGTTAAAGCTATCCACAATCCAAATTTCACCAAATCTGCCCATTGGTTAAGCCGTGAAAGCATAACAAACTTTTGCTTTTAAAATAATTTTATGGATTTATATATATTTACTCCAGCAATAAAAACTCACAACTTTCTTCGATTAGTGTATTGTATATAGATGTTATAAAAACATACTGTCTAACATATAATGAAAAATAGTGCAATTATGGTGGTTTTTATCCGTGGGAAACGCCGCAGCGTATTCATACATTATGTTAAAAACCTTTTTAACTACTTTCAAGGTGCCTACATATATATAAAATCACATATATATCTACGGATATTAGAAAATAAGTTTAGTTTGAATTTATTGTATTTTGATGTAGTCTAAAAAAGGTTTTTCCTCTAGAGTAAACCTTTTATAAGCCGTGGGGTACCGACAGAGTAGAATAGTAACTCCCCCTGTACCAGGTGTCGTAAGAGGCAACTCTTAGTGCCGTAACCGACAAATGGCAGTACATCTCTCCGAAATAGCACAACTTAAATACTACAGGGCGGGGATGGGTAGCAGCATCTTCGTCGCGAAGAGGTGCGCTGCGATTGCCACCACGCCTGCCCATCATGCGGAGGCCTTGGCTGATGATGAAACTCTATATAAAAGTTGTCAATTTTAATACCTCACACTCACCTTTCACCATTTCTACCGCCAAACAGCGGTGGCAATCACCGTCATCATTGCTGTATTCCGGTTTGAAGTGAATTACTGGGTAATGCGACATATCTTTGAGTCGTAAGATTGGCAACGCGCTAGTGATATCCTTGCGATGATACGAGCATGCGGCTGCGGTGTAGCCCGCTATCACGTGGATCCTATGACATCGACGGCCATTGTCGACTTAGTCAAAAAATAAAAAATGTACTACTCTCGACTCCATCTATAAACCCGCAGGATATTCCAAAATTTCAATAGTAAGTACGTCTCCTTAAATAACCTTTTGGAAATAAGCAAGTGGGATTCAAATTATCCACATATCAAATTGCATCAAAATCCGTTAAGCCATCTAGTTTTAAATGTAACCGTCAAACAAAAATACTTTCGCTGTTAGAGTATGAGCATGAATTGGGTTTGATGCTTAATTATTCAGAATGAAATCAATATCCGGCGATCGTGTTGGCCCATTTCGTAGTTAGTGTCTCTATCTTATGCGCCTGAGGTCGTGGGTTCAATCTCCACTCAGAACAAACATTTATGTGATGATTATTTATGTTTGTTCTGTCTATGTTAAAAAAATGTATATTGAAGTGTTATATTTGTAGTATGTGTTGTCTGTTGTCCGAAACGAAAGTGTTTTAAGCTACTTATCACGGAGTCAGATCAACGGATAAAATAGTCTGTGAATTTATTTATTTATAATGTAAAAATATAACATTTATGCACGTGTTAACTAGCAGCTATCAGTTAATATTCTAAAATACATAAATAAGTTACAGATACTTGAAAATATCTCTATATAGTGATAATATGTAGCTGTTCCAAGAAAATAAATTGCGGCAACGAAATCTAAAAAAATAAAGGCCCTGATATAATTCCTCATTTAAAACATTTGTGGAATCATCCGTACTAACATTTGAAATGCGAACGACTGTCCCTTTGTAATGCTTTTACGGCTTAACTAGTGTTCTAAATTTGATGAAATTCGGAACGTGGATAGAATGAACTTAGTTTTGACATAGACAGTACTTGACAGACTTAGTTTCTGAATCTATACAATAAAAATATGTAAAGGTTTGTCTCTATATATTATATATAGTTAAGATAGGGCAACGTTTGTTGAG